>JALIGW010000003.1:23107995-23522995 GCA_023053685.1 Diadophis punctatus similis
ATGAACTAATTTATTCAGACAGTCCTGATGTTAATTTAGCAAATCACTTGTTTAATCACTAAAAGTACAATTTTGCATTAAGAAAATAACCTGTGTTTTCGTATTCTTTTGATTTGTTTTCCGTTCAGTTTACAGATATTTTGACGGCTATAGCCCTTTATTTAGCTGTTCAGGATTACAACAAAGTTTTGGTGAGTAGATAAGTGCCCATTTTTATTTATATTACTTTCAGTTCATTTTCTTCATACTGTTATCTCCTTCCCAGCTTCTGTTTCTAAATGCAGCAATGTTTTTCCCTCCTGATATTTTATATATCGTTTATTTGGGCTGAGAATCCTGGGAGTTTTCAGAAGACATTTGCAGAGTATCCAGCCGAGGAAGGCTGGTCTGCTCAGTCACCTTGACTTGAAACTGCCTTGCAGTGAGCTGGATTCCATTCAACATGCTCCATTGAATGATTTCATGTGTCAGTTGTTGGCAGAGCTACTCTCAATCCATGTTGAACATCTAGCACTTCTAGTTTTAGATTGATTCAGGATATGCCCCAAACCTCAATTTTTAAAAACATTTTCCTGAAAGTGAAGAGGGGGAATGCTGTTTCAGGGGGTAGGAATATTAGCAACATAAGAAGCCTGCCTCCATGGCAATGATGGGGCTGATGCTAGCCCTGCCAAATCTTATAGGATATGCAGAATATACACAATTATATTTAAAGGCTAGGGTGCATGCTTAAATCAAGAACAAGGGATGGACTAGGTTTTTTTGTTTATTTTTGCAGAGGAAAACTTAATTTAATGTGTCTTAAAGATTAATGAATTCTTATCAAAACCTTTAAATATAATTATGCATATTCATTTTAGATAGATAGAATAACAGAGTTGGAAGGGACCTTGGAGGTCTTCTAGTCCAACCCTCTGCTTAGGTTGGAAACTGTTGAGGATGAGAATAAAATCTCATAGAGGCTTTTGAATCTTTACTTGGAATTCAGACAGTTAGAAATAAAACCGAGATTAAAAGTCTAATAGAAAATATTTATTTCAGTACAAAAACAATAAATCCTGAATAATTACATCTTTGCTAAGAAAACACGACCGTTCAGGTCAAGAGCTAAGGCGGAAGAAAATTAATGGTGGCTTAGAAATGCACATATGCGCAAAACATCATATCATGTGTTCTGCTTGTATTGGAATGTACCATCATATTAGGATAGGGATGCATCACCCTGCATAGACACACAACTGACAATATTCACACCGTGACAGAAACCCTACACCGCTTCTGCCTATCCCAAATGATCTGGCAGGGTTAGCATGTTCTGTGTCCCACCAGTGCCATGCAGGCATGCTTCTTATGTTGCTACTCCTACCCTCTGGAGTAGCATTCCCCGCTTCACCTTCAGGAAAATGTTAAAATTTGGGGGGGGGGGGTGTTGGCAGATCTTTGGCCATGTGTAAACCCATTTGAATGTCTGTCTTTTGTTATTATATCTTATATTTTATGACATTTCTAAATGTTACTGTACAGTGCTCAGAGTCATTGCCAGTTTGTTGGTGTTACAATTTAGATAACATAATAACGAAATAATGATGAGTATACTCCATGAACGGTCATGAATATGCTTCTTAATAGTAGCTGGCTGCTCCCGTTCCCTCAGCTGTATTGTTTGTCTGTGCCTTCTAGTGTTACCAACTGGAGAAACCAGCTGAAATAACTCATGGCTTGTTTAAGGATAATTTTGTATGTTTAGCTGCAGACAGAAGTTTCAGACAATGTGTGAGGAACACATTATCCATGATCACAAGCAGGGGACACAATATTACAAACCAGCAGCTGCTTGAAATACATGTTAGGCAATGTGTTGAAGATAGCTGGCATGATTAAGTTATCCAGTTATGAGTTGAATATACTGCACTTTACTATATATTGTATCTTGTCAATACAAAAGAATCAGGGCTTATGTAATGATAAGTCAAGTTGGTGTAAATGTTGAATTTATCAACCTGGATAACAATCCAGGGAGATAAGTCTTTCTTGCAGGAATCATCATAAAAATGGGCAGCATTGCTAAACAAATACATTACTTTTACTTACACATTTTTCTTTGTATTCAGTTTAAAAAGCAAAAGCTGCTAATAGAATTGGATAAATATGCATCTGATGCTTCAGAGCTTATCCGGACTCCTATGGAAATGTACTATGTTCCTCTCAAAGTAGCACTGTTGTAAGTATTGCTTTTCAATAGACATTGGAAACTACCGGTAGTTAGTTTGTCTTCCTCATGCAGAGAGCCTTGGAACATTTATTTTATTTTTGAAGACACCGTGCCTCTTATTTTGCTTTTTCAGAAGTCTATGACTGAGTGGTTGAGGAGTGCTTCTCGGCTGAGGTTTTGAGATTTGTTTAAATTCGATTTATACCCCAAATAAGAAAACCAGTTTAGTGAAGTGATTAAGGCATCAGACTAGAAAATGGGAGATTGTGTTCCACTCCTGTCTTAGGCACAAAGCCAACTCCGACCACAGGGGAGAGCTTTCTCTGTGGGAGCTCCCTCTCTTTGGAACCCAATACCGCCTGAGATCCGAACTATCCCCACCATGCTGGCCTTCTGCAAAGCCATGAAAACATGGCTTTTCAAGCAGGAGGGCTAAAATAAGACCAATGGGAACATCTGTGGTCTGCCCACGTGTGAACGATGGTAATGGGTTTTTTAAATTTTTAATAATTGTTTTTAATTAATGTTATTATGTTGCTTTTTATTGACTGTTCCTCTTACATGTTGTACGCCGCCCTGAGTCCCTCGGGAGTTGGGTGGCTTATAAGAAAGAAAGAAGGAAGGAAGGAAGGAAGGAAGGAAGGAAGGAAGGAAGGAAGGAAGGAAGGAATAAACAAACAAACAAACTCTGTGACTTTGTGCCAGCCATTCACTCTCAGCCCTAGAAAATGAAGATTGGCAAACCACTTTTAAAATCTTGCCAAGGAAACCTTAAGGAGGTGTCCAGGCAGTCACCAGGAATCACGATGGACTCGAAGGCATCAAAAATAAACAAACGTAAAAACCCCCAAATGGAGTTGTTTAAACAACCAAATATTTAGGTATACAGTTGCCTGGTGAAAGAGTCAGAACACTTTTATTCCTGAAAACTTTATTATTATAAAGGTAATGATTACCGTATTTTTCGGAGTATAAGAAGCACCTTTTTCCTCCCTAAAAGTGGCTGAAAATGTGGGTGCGTCTTATACTTCGAATGTAGCTTTTCCCCCAGCCCTAACTAGGTGCTAACAGATCTTCCCAGCTCTTACCTTGCAGGCTTTTTCATTGTTACTCTCTCCAAAGAATGTTTTTCCAGCCCTAAGTCTTTGCAGGTTTTTTTTTTTTCATTGCTCTACTTGCTCCAAAGAAGTTTTTTTCTAGCCCTAACCAGGTGCTAACGATCTTCCCAGCTCTTACTGGCTTGCAGGCTCTTTCATTGTTACTCTCTCAGAAGAATGTTTTTTTAAGTCCTAACCAGGAGATAAAATAATGTGCTGCAGCTGCTCCGAATAAGGTTTTTTTTAGCCCTAACCAGGTGCTAACGATCTTCCCAGCTCTTACTGGCTTGCAGGCTCTTTCATTGTTACTCTCTCAGAAGAATGTTTTTTTAAGTCCTAACCAGGAGATAAAATAATGTGCTGAAGCTGACCAGACTAAGGACGCTAGCCAGATGAATACCTGGTAGGCAGATTGTTTTCCCCTATTTTCCTCCCCAAAAACTAAGGTGCGTCTTATACTCCGGTGCGTCTTATACTCCGAAAAATACGGTATTCTTACATTTTATCTGCCAAAAGGGAGAGGGTTCCTAGGGATTGGAATGTGTCAGCTCTTTTGTTATTATGTACATATCCACATGCTATTGCCTTCTGGGAAAGCAAATATTATGTAAAGCATCATAAAAGAATAAGAAGTGCTAAGCAGATGAAATTAAAGACAGGAAAGAAGAGAAAAAAGAAACCTAGTTTACACCAACACCATTAAGTAGACCTTTCCATACTTTAAAAACTATTCTTGCTTGTATTATGTCTGCATAATTCTTCATACATTGCATTTGTTCACAGTCCTCACTTTTTATCTTTTTGAGGGCCATCACCTCTATCCAACCACAACTTGTTTGTCTTTCATTTCAAGCCACTCACTTTCCCTTCATGTACCGGTTTTGTGATTGAGTACAGAATCCCAAATGTTTGGCTTGAAGAAAAGACAGTTGCATAGATACATGATTAAGGTGTTTAAAATCAAGGAGGAAGTGAACAAAGTTTTTCTCCCTTTCTTAAAATACTAGAATTAGTATTTTAATTATTAGAGTTGATCCATTGAAGTTGACTAGAAAGAGATTTTGGACAAGCAAAAGAGAACCCATCTTCACACAGTACATAATTGATTTATGGAATTTATTACAGATTTGGATAAATTCATGGAGGACATATCCGTCAAGATTAATAAGAGTTATTAATCTTGAGACTCGATCTTACCTGTGGATCGAGATAGCATACCTTCAAATACAGTTGCAGAGTAACACAAATGAAAGAGGAGAATATCTCTCTATATCAATTCCAGTTGTAAACCCCTCATGAAGCATCAGTTTGGCAAATTTGAGGAAGAAAATTAACATATATATGTGAACTTGGATGTCTTTTTTCCCCAGTTACCTGTTGAATCCATACACTGTGTTGTCTTGTGTGGCAAAATCCACCTGTGCCATCAACAATGCTATAATTGCATTCTTCATTTTGGCAACAATAAAAGGTAATGTACTTTGCTTTTCATGTAGAAATAGACCCCTTTGTACTGCTGTGCACATTGAGCAGCAAATTCTTTCCAAAGTTTTTGATCAACTGCAGATGTTTCTGCTTGTTCCAATGGGATATCAGCAATTTACACATTTCATGGAATGCTTTCTGCGCCAAGTTTTATAGCATCTGCATCTCTTCCGTTTTCCTCGGGTGTTGTCCAGCTGATTCAGTCTTGGCATGATGCTGATCTGGAAGATATAAAACCTGTCTCATGAAGCACATCCTCTGTTGTATCACAATGTCCTCTATTCACATGAGTTACTTTTTTGTAGGATCTCAGCATGTAGAATTTGGATTGTAGGATCAACAATCATGATAGGTAATACCAGGATATTTCAAAGTCAGCCCTTAATGGAACACATTTAATCTTTGTGCCACCTGCCAGGTCATCTTCCATGTTTCACTGACATTGAAGTTGGCAAAACAATACTTTTGTAAAATTGGAACTTTGTCTCAGTGTTAATAATTGCATGGACCAGACTGGGAACAGCCACTGAAACAACCACCGATGCTTTTTATAAACATACTTGATGTATTTAATTTTTTCGCATTTCTGTGTAACATTTTTGTGGCTTATATCGGATTAAATCCGAAATAGGGATCTGCATCTGCTTTCAATATATTATTTCACATTATGTCTTAAATAATGGAATATTGAGATCCATTTTGATTAAAATTGCATGATAGTTCTGCTACAGCATAAAAATATAGAACTGGGTAAACAAGCAAATAGAAAAATAATGCAAAGCTCAGCAAATCCACCTGGGCTGCATAGATTTCTAGAATAATTTTCTTTCAGAATATGTAATATATGTTAATATGTTAGAGCAAGTTATACTTGCTCTAACCCTATGTTTGTTTTGTTTTGTTTTGTTTGTATGTCGGACATCTTAGATTTCCTTAAAAGGGACACAATTATACTAATGTTTGTAAGGACCACAAGGGAATATTGATTACACTGCTATTGGTGGTTTCCTGACAGGGAAAGGGGAGAATTGTTATTAATACAAATACCATTACAAACCTCTTGGTTTCTGTCATGTCTTCATTTGTTTCTAATAGCTAAGCCTAATGAGTTTAAGAGTTAGGTCACATCCAGGCACCAAGACCACTTGCTCTTAGTTTAGAGTTACAGTATTAACTTAATTGATGAAGGGAACCAGTGCAGCCATTGCCTTTAAAAGCTAGATTCCTTTTGGGATCGTTACAGCCTTATTTATTTATTTATTTATTTTATTATTTGTATGTATATGCCACTCAGCTCCGCAGGGACTCTGAGCGGCTAACAAGAATACAAACAGCAATAATATAAAAGAGAATGTAAAAACAGATTAAAAGACAATATAACAGTTTAAAAAAAACATTCAGTCAACCAATCATTTCATGTTGAGGCACCAACATTTAGACTTTACAGTTTAGTTCGGACTGCACAACATCTCTACTCAGAATTGCTGTGCCAGCCCACATTTTATATGGAGTTGCAATAAATATTAAGTACTGTAAATATAAGAGATGATGTTTTCATATTCACCCAGAAGTTTGTTGTTACTGGCTATTTATACCTTTTTCTCTTTATTTTGCAGGTAGTACTTTTCTGAGTGCTATATTTCTGGCATTAGCAACATACCAGTCTTTGTATCCTCTTACCTTGTTTGCACCAGCCCTTCTCTATTTATTACAGGTATCTATTCCATCAGAGCAAATGAGTCTTTTTAATATCTTCAGTAAATAAAAAGATTAGCCACCATGAATTCCTAGTCCTGCAGAGGTATAACTATACCTACAGGGTTGCTAGTAGGCCGATGGCTAGAATGAGGAAGAAAACTGTAAATTGCTTGCAAATCATCTTCATAGGATCAGAGATCTTAACTTGTGACTAAAATTATTGGGGAATTTATCTGTGCTGCTGCAAGGGAAGTACTGTTCGCAGCTATTTCTCTGAAAACAATTAAATATAGAAGAACTGCAGCTGGCAGTGATTCGCTTTCATTTATCTCTCTCCTACTTCTCTGACTAAAGATTTGCAAAGGCTCTGCTGTAAAACTCTTCTCTCAACTCCTAATCCAGAGTCAATGCAGAAGATTAGCATGGTTAATAGTTTCAAAAGTCTTTTAGAGCAAGAAAATCCAAAGGGTTGATCCACTGTTTTTTCTTCCCATTAAGCTCAATCATTATGGCAACCAAAGTTGATAAAGTCCTTCATCAGGCCTCAACCCAAATTGTAATGGAGTACATAATTTGCATTACTATAAGCCACCCAGAGTCACATTTTATAGGGGAGATAGGTGGCATAAAAATTTAATAAATAAAATTATACGTGCAGGCAGCAATTTTGTGAACGGCAACGCTATTGTGTGTAGAAAACCATTAAGAAACAAAGAAGAGTGGATCCACTATTATCTCCTTCAAGGTATCCTGTACCATCCCTCCTGCAAAGATGGATTTTCACCTTCTAGATCTATCCAGACAGTTTTTTTCATCTAGATCAGGGGTCCCCAAACTTGGCAACTTTAAGACTTGTGGACTTCAACTCCCAGCTGGCTGGAGAATTCTGGGAGTTGAAGTCCACAAGTCTTAAAGTTGCCAAGTTTGAAGACCTCTGACCTAGATCAATTCCTTCCTATGCAAGAAAGACTATGCAATCGTATGCACAATAGCTTCCTGATTTTTATATGAGCTTGAGAGTGAATCCCCCCATAGCAATTTCTTCTTCTTCTAATGTCTTCACTTAATATCAGGAGTAAATATGTTAAATAATTGAAAGAAAGCTTTTTCACGCGTTTTGCTTGCAAGAAATTACATACAGACGTTTCAAAACTATACTTTGTTGTCACTTTTTCCCTCTCCAGCGTCAGTTCATTCCAGTGAAAATGAAAAGCAAGGAGTTCTGGTTTTTCACCATGCAATATGCGGGATTGTATTTGGGAAGTCTGATCGTGATAATTTGTCTCTCATTCTTCGTCCTCAACTCATGGGATTTCATTCCATCTGTTTATGGTTTCATGTAAGTAGATCCTGTTTGTCTGCATTATAACCACCTACATATAGGACAAAGATCTCTTTCCCAAGTTGTGAGTTCAAAGTATGAAACAAAACAAAACAAAACAATTGAATTAAACCACCTATTTAAAAAACATTTTCTTTTGCTCAATGTCTTATTAATTAGACGGTTTCTTGCTTCAGCATTCTGGATAAATAATATATCTTTGTTGATCTGAATGACCTGAGAAGTGTTTAATTAGTTCAGTGAAACAGAAGTGTGATTAAGTTATCCTGGCATTCTAAGTGTGGACTGCATGATTAAAAAATCCACAGCTTAAATTCTGTGGAATGAGAAAAGCTATGTTCACAAACGCAACAGTGCATGTAAAAAGCTGCATATAAAAGATGAAAAATCTTCAGTGGATTTTGAAAAGTAGGTTAGATTAGCACTTGCCAAGATTGTCCCAAAGGTGGTTTTAAAAAGGCCACTGGACTTCCTTTTTTTTCTTTGAAAATGTTTCATTTCTCATCCAAGAAGCTTCTTCATTTCTTCCAGAACTGAAAAAGCTTCTTAGAGAAGAAGTAAAATGTTTTCAAAGAAAAAAACGAAGAAAGTCCAGTTGCCTTTCGAAAACTACCTTTCGGACAACCGTGGCCTGGATGAGTGAAAATCTCCATAGACACCTGCCAGGGTTATTTTATAGGAAAGTCCATGTAGTGCTGTGCTTTGGACTAAGTTGTCTATTTAGCGTCTTTGGATTTTTTTTGTTTCCAAACACTGACTTTCCCAGAAATGACAGTAAAAAAGAAATACGATTTTCAAATTGCTTTTACTAGTTTTGGATGATAGTTGCTGACATTTGTTTCACAACTTGTTTCACTCTATGGAAAAAGATCAGCATGATCTTAGATTATATATGAGCTACACATGAGAAATTATTAAATGATAAAGTTCAAATATATTATTTTATTCATTTATTCAATTTCTTTCACCATCCATCTAAACCAAGTGACTTTGTATTATCTATATAATTGTCTTTTGAGTAGAAGTACTGAAAATTGATGTTTATTTTCTGCTCTTTTATTATTGAGGGGTTTTAATATTTTTTTAAATAATAAATACCCCTCCAAAACCCAAAATAAAATTGTGAAAAAAATCAAAACTTCCTGCTGTGAAAAGGCAAGCAATAGTGGACTTCAGTTTCTTGAATAAAAATCAAAAACATTTTCAGATGAATGCTAATACCTTATTTCTGTTGGATATGATTGGTAAAATATACTGCATTTTGCAACTGAGAGGAGCAATTATACGGTAGTTGACTTGGCTGGAGAGTCAGGGCTCAGTTACTTCATCACTCCAGCAATGAACTAGTTCAGAATTCAGTAAGTTTTATTTATTTTTAGTTTATGTATTTATTAATATCCCACCTGTTTATTGAAATAACTCAAGTGGTACACATGCCTAACTCTTTCCCTATTTTCCCCACAACAACAATCCTATGACTTAAGTTGGGCTGAGAGAGAATGAATGGGCCAAGGCAGTAGTGGGTTGTAAATCCTGTTGATACCGATTCGCTCCTGCACGCTCATGTGCTCGCTCGCGTGACACATCTGCGCATGCACAGAAGCGTCCTGGGCGGGTGGGCAGAGCCTCCTACCGCCACCGCTACCAGTTTGCTGAACTGGGCCGGGCCGAACCGGTAGCAACCCACCGCTGGGCCAAGGTTGGTTGGTTGGTTTTCATGCCTGAGGCAGGACTAGAACTAATTCTTATGACTTCTAACCTGCTGCCTTAACTACTAGACCATACTGGATCCTTGGAAATCACTGTGACCAGTCATGCTTAGGTTTAATATGTTTCTGGACAACAGACATTCTATATCATAGTTAAAAAGAAACAAATATATAATCCTTCCTTCCAGCTTTAGGGATGTTTATTCAGTAAATCACTCTCTTGAGCTAACCTATCTCATAGAGATGATCTGGGGGAAGATAGAAGGAGAGAACCCTGTGCCAATTAGCTTTTGCTCCTGAAGAAAAGGCTGAATATAACTCCTAACAAATAAAAGAATCTTAAAAGTATCTTTTAAAAACCCTGTGTTTATGTTCATGTCTTCATAGTGAACAGAAGCATTTCCTGTTTATAGTGTTTTCCGCAACATACTAACCCAGACCATCTTTTGGAAGTTATTTGTGAACCTGAGTATAATTTTATAGATACAGATAATTCACTAATGATGATATTATTCTGTCAATTTCAGCCTTTCTGTTCCAGACCTGACACCCAATGTTGGCCTTTTCTGGTACTTCTTTGCTGAAATGTTCGAACACTTCAGTCTCTTTTTTGTGTGTGTTTTTCAAATCAATGTTTTCTTCTACACTATTCCGTTGGCGCTAAAATTAAAGTAAGCAGCTTCTTGACATTTATTTATTTATTTGCATAATTGTAACATGCTAGTTTAGGTCAGATTAATTGTTGGTACTATTTTATATTACCTTACTTTAACTAAAAATTAAACTTTCAAGAATTGATTCAAAATAATTTAAACAGTTTAGTTTTTCCTATTAAGAATTTACACTTTTATAGGTTACTGGCATTATATAGCGATAGCTATTTTTTCTATTTCCTTTGTCTTATACACACACTACAGATTGTCCTTGGCTTATGACCACAATTGAGCACAAAGTTTCCATTGCTAAGCACGATAGTTGTTAAGTGTGCTTGGCCCCATTTTATGGTCTTTCTTGCCACAGTTGTTAAGTGAATCACTGCAGTGGTTAAGTTAGTAATAGGGTTGTTAAATGAATCTGGCTTTCCCATTGACTTTGCTTGTCAGAAGGTCACAGAAGGTGATCACATGACCCCGGGACACTGCAACCGTCGTAAATACATGCCAGTTGTCAAGCATCTGAATATTGATCACTGGGGATGCTGCAATGGTCGTAAGTGTGAACAATGTTCATAAAATCACTTTTTTTAGTCCTGTTGTAACTTGGAATGGTCACTACATGAATGGCCATAAGTCAAGGACTACCTGTAATAGCTATCTCATGAGAGAAGAGTCTCTTTAGAGCAGCGGTTCTCAACCTGTGGGTCGCGACCCCTTTGGGGGTCGAACGACCCTTTCACAGCGGTTGCCTAAGACCATCGGAAAACACATATTTCCGATGGTCTTAGGAACCGAGACACCGCTCTTCTATCCGTCTCCAGGCAGGTCCACCCACATGTAAATAGACTACTGCAAAAAAAAATATCTGCACCATGGGAACTTCTGAGCATGCGCAGAAGCTGAATTTCCGGCACTGCGCATGTGTCTCCATCTTGTTTTCGGCTTTTTTTTTTTGCAATTTTTTTTTTTAAAAATCAGCACTGCGCATGCGTGCGCGCCCAGAGCGCATGCGTGCCCATGAGGCAGCCACGCAGCGCAGGATGAAGTGAACCGGCAGCGAAGTTAATTAGAACCCACCCCTGAGTTTCCTAATTATTTTATTATTTTATGGTTGGGGGTCACCACAACATGAGGAACTGTATTAAAGGGTCGCAGCATTAGGAAGGTTGAGAACCACTGCTTTAGAGTAAGTGTTATGGCAGGAGGCTGGGGGAGCTTTCCCTTGTTGGAAAAACAGTTTCTCCATGGCCGAAGCCACCTAGGAGAGCAATGAAATCTTCATTGAGTATTCTCAGAAACTGTTTTGAAGGAGAATGTGGCAGCGGTTTAATATATAGCAGTGCTTTCATTTCTAAGGCAAATAATGCACTGTTAGAAGAAAAGTTACACAAATTGTAACTTCCCTTCCAGGCATGAGCTAATACCAGACAATTGCTTTTAATTGACTTTTACTGAAATAATCCAAAACTACTCTCCAGCTTTGTAATGTTTCTAAATTTCTGTTTTGTCTCAGACCAAAATGCCTGCATACATCATCCATACGTGAAATAAATCAGTCATCAGCTCTAATGGCTTCTATACTTTTAATACTGGGAGAGCAAACTGTACAGTGACACCAATGACATCTCACACCAGCAAACAGATTTAGTTTACTTAATCCATTTTAGACCTACTTTAAACTGCAGACCACCTGGGTGAAAGAACTGCCCTTACTGTTTTATTTTACTTTTTGCTTCATGTAGCCCTGTCTTCCTCCACTTAACATGTTCCAGATCTGTTGTGAATGCAACTTCCAGAATTCTTAGACAGGAGAATTCCCAAGTGACAATTCCACAAATTGTCAACTAAGGGACTGCTGTCTTACGCCTAACCACCTGGGATAAAGAATGTATAGCTCCAATTTGCTATAGAGATAACAGAAGCTAAATATATTAGAGTTGTTGAGTAGAGTCTTACAAGTCTAATGTACCTTTTATTTCCATATTCTGAATGTTGTGCATTAAAGCTAATTAATTATGGTAATTCAGAATATATAAACCAGAGGAACAGCAGCAACTCAGTCACCCAATTACTTACAGTCTTTTTTGTTTCTTTTCTAGGGAACATCCCATGTTCTTTATGTTTGTTCAGTTGGCCATCATTTCCATCTTTAAGTCCTACCCAACTGTAGGTGATATTGCTCTCTACATGGCCTTCCTTCCTCTCTGGAGCCACCTGTATCAGTGTAAGTTCTGTATTATTATTAATGTGGCAATTGTGCATAATGGTCCTTACCTTGACAACGGGCCAGGAAGTAATATAGAATATCTAATAAGATATCATTATTTTTCATAAGTGGATCTATTTGGGTTTCAGCCATTTTCTCTATACTAAGGAGCTCCAAATCCTGCTTCCAGTGGCTGGTTTCTGCAACTGTTTGGATACATTTCTGAATGAAGCAGATACAGCAATGGAGTGTTAATTTCATCACATGGTGAATCTCATTTCCAATTGTGAAAATTAAAAAATGTGAATAGTTGGTTCATGAAAACTGAGCAATCTTCTCTACTTATTTTTTCTTCTTCTGATGTATTTATCTGAAACATAAAAGATTTTTCAGAGAATAGTGTGTGGCTTTATGGGTTCAATGTATTGTTGAATCACTTTGGGTGTCTTGTTATAAAATATAAAAATAAATCAATGAATTAAAGTACTTTATCAATGTTAAATATATTTTTTTAATTGCTAGGCATTGCCTTAAGTAATGCATCTTAAAAGGGTGGTGGGAGACAGTACTGTATTCTATAAAATATTAGATTTTAGAACATTTAGAATTTTATTTTAGAACAGGAAGAATTCAGTCCAGAATTAGCTCTCCACCCAATTACCCACCCATATTGTATTTTGATATCCTTGTATTTTGTAGTTTGCACCTGCTTCAATTTAGGAAGTGGAATCTGGGCCTGTGTAGTTGGGAAGTCTGCACAAATAAACCTGTCAAAGTTTTCCTCCCCCACAGGAACTGTGGTTAATTACCGATTGTAAGAAAGGGACGTCTGTAGCAGCTGTCTCTGGATCCACCCTCTAAATTAGTATGTGCCACCCATTGTAACTAAGATAGGACAAGCCAACAATGCCTCAGTGTATCAATTAACCAGCTTTAATGATGTCTCTGCTTTTTTGTTGCAGTTTTGCGGAATGTCTTCATACTTTCCTGTGTACTCATTGTGTGTTCCCTGCTGTTCCCGGTTTTATGGCATCTCTGGATTTATGCAGGAAGTGCAAACTCCAATTTTTATTATGCAATCACATTGACATTCAATGTAGGCCAGGTTAGTGAAACAAAATATTGCGTTTGGGTTAAGTAGCCTTCACAGACTCCCTGATTCCTAACCTTTGTTTTATATCAGTATTAAGGTACTAGACATTCTAGATATATTTGAAAGTACTATGGTACTAAACATAAAAACATATATCCTTGGGCTTTTGGCTTTCTTTTATATCAAAAAGAAGAAGTACTGCAAATCTTTCCAGAGTTAAGAGTGGAGATAAATAGGAATTCAGTTAATAAGGGCTCCATGTAGATCCTTGCATTTTCCAATGATCGGGCCAAATTTAATAATTTCGTATGTCTGTATAACAGTTTTTCTAGGGCAACTTTTTAAATACAATTTGTCTAGTTAATATCCATGTTTCAAATGTGCTATCACAATATTCGTCAGGGTTGTTGAACTGGACTTTTTGGTTCTTTGTTTCCAAATTATGAGCATCAGCAGTGATGACCAAGGGTCTGTGTCCAAGTAATGATGTATATAATTACAGAGGCCATGACATATAGATTTATCAGTTGTCCTGCCTGAAATATGTAATTACAGCATTTGCATGATTTTGTCATCATATACATGGAGTAATATTGGCAACCTACCATTTTTTGCAAAATTTGCTGCCTCAAATCCAAGTACATTTTATTAGAGTTGTGGGGGAAATGGGAAAGTAAAACACAATATTCACTTATGTGAATATTAGTTGCATGAGAATTTGGTTCAGCCTGGCAGGTTGGAATGACAGCTGTTTTCTCTGTTGTAGCTGGAATTTCCTGACTGCCTTGCCAAATTCCTAGACCCATCTGCTTTTAGTTGATTAGTAATCACCAGTGTGCAACTAGTCCTCTTCATAGTGCTCTCCTATCCTTTAATGGTTGTTAATCTGAAAAGGGAAGTGGCACTCCTGCAAGTTGTGTATCACTAAATCTTATTGTGATGAAGTGTGTTGCTATATAAAATCTCTATTTTCGTCCATAACTAGTCAGTATTGCTGACGAGATAGATGTGGAAGTGAAAACTACAGATGTGACTGTACTCGATTGGACCTAAGATGCAATTTTTGCAGTGCATAATACTGTTGACTGTGAGGCAGCTATCCATCTTGTTTTGTTCCTCTTATGCTGAATATTTCAAAGCATTCATCTACAGTGTTAGTGAAAATATTAGCTCATAGATTAGATCAGTTGTTCATACAGTAGCTACTCCATCTGTTTAATTCAAGGATCTACAGTACCGTATTTTGTCCCTCCAAATTTATCTTCATATATTGTTTTAGTTCTATAAATCCAGAAGTTGAGCCTTTATTTTTGTGTTGATCTATTAGTTTAAAAAATTCTTACAATATTGACTTCGGCTTTTCTGTCCCCTAAAACTGATTGCCACATTTCAACATGTATCATAATGGGAGCATTGCTGAGGCTCAAGTTGTCATTGACAATACGTTTTGTTGGGTTGTAAAGGGGGAGGGTAACCTGATATCTTACAAAAATAGTCCGTTGCAGTGGTTCTCAAACTTTTCATAAGGCAAACTACTATATTGTTATCAGATTTTGTCTGAACCACTATATTAGTAAGCGTGGCACCCACAGATATTATATCACATGTTTTCGCTGGTTTCTATTAATAAAATTAATTGAAAAATATAAATTGAAAAAGTCCCAAGCCATGGGACCATCAACATTTTTGAAGATTTTGAGTGACAATAGCAAATTTATTTATTTATTTATTTATTTTGTTATTCTTATATGCCGCCCAACTCCCGAAGGACTCAGGAGTCCTCAATTATCACATGAATTTTATCTAAAATATTAAAATCTCAGAACATTTGACAATATGGCAAGATGTTGGCCATTTTCAAAAATAAGTTTTATTTTGGCATTATACTATAGGCCATTATGGTTCATCATTGGTCTATATGTTACTCTGTAATATACAAACTAACATGATTGAGCTATACAAGTTAGAAGTTAGAATTCTTTATTGGCCAAGTGTGATTCGACACACAAGGAATTTGTCTTTGGTGCATCTGCTCTCAGTGTACATAAAAAGACAAGATATATTAATCAAGAATCATAAGGTACAACACTTAATGATAGTCATAGGGTACAAATAAGCAATCAAATCATACTGGGAAACAATATAAATCGTAAGGATACAAGCAACAAAGTTACAGTCATACAGTCATTAGTGGGAGTAAGAGATGGGTTCCTGCCGGTGCGGTTAATAGCTGTTGTTCGGCGCAGAGCCGAAGACGCTGCTGCCGTTCGCGGCACGGGAGCTTTCCCCGGGCTTTCCCCGCCCGCATGAAAGCCGCCAATTGCGTTCTTTTGCCCTCTGCGCATGCGCAAAGTGTTCTGCATGCGCAGAGGGCAAAAGAACGCAATTGGCAGCTTCCAAGAGGGCGGGGAAAGCCCGGGGAAAGCTCCCGCACCGCGAACGGCAGCAGCGTCTTCGGCTCTGCGCCGAACAACAGCTATTAACTGCACCGGCAAAAACAGGCAGGAACCCACCTCTGGTGGGAGGAGTTGATTAATAGTAATAGTAATGCAGACTTAGTGAATAGTTTGACAGTGTTGAGGGAATTATTTGTTTAGCAGAGTGATGGCGTTCGGGGAGAAACTGTTCTTGTGTCTAGTTGTTCTGATGTGCAGTGCTCTATAGCGTCGTTTTGAGGGTAGGAGTTGAAACAATTTATGTCCAGGATGCGAGGGGCCTGTAAATATTTTCACAGCCCTCTTTTTGACTTGTGCAGTATATAGGTCCTCAATGGAAGACAGGTTGGTAGTAATTGTTTTTTCTGCAGTTCTAATTATCCTCTGAAGTCTGTGTCTGTCTTGTTGAGTTGCAGAACCGAACCAGACAGTTATAGAGATGCAGATGACAGACTCAATAATTCCTCTGTAGAACTGTATCAGCAGCTCCTTGGGCAGTTTGAGCTTTCTGAGTTGGCGCAGAAAGAACATTCTTCGTTGTGCTTTTTTGATGACGTTTTTGATGTTATGTGTCCATTTTAGGTCTTGATATATGATAGAACCTAGAAATGTGAAGGTCTCTACTGTTGATACTGTGTTGTCTAGTATTGTAAGAGGTGATAGTATGGGAGGGTTTCTCTTAAAATCTACCACCATTTCTTCAGTTTTGAGTGTGTTCAGTTTCAGATTGTTCCGGTTGCACCACGAGGCTAGTTGTATGCGGATTCATCATTGTCTCGAATGAGACCAATCACTGTTGTATCATCTGCAAACTTCAGTAGTTTAACAGATGGATTGTTTGAGATTCAGTCATTGGTATATAGAGAAAAGAGAAGTGGAGAGAGCACACATCCTTGGGGGGGGGTGTCTGTGTACAAAGTAATATTCTTATATGAAGAACTGGACAAGATTTTCTCTACACAAATTTAAGATACTCATTTTGTTTCCACAAGTGAGTAAAGAAGGTAGGAGTCATAGTTAACCATGTATTCTTCCATGTATTCAAATCCAAAACAGTACTTCATAGCTTCCCAACGAATGATGATTCATAAATCAACTTTAAACAAAGACATTATATTCTGAATAGTTTAGAAGCTGTGTATTGTGGGGTTTTCTTTTTAAATTTAGATCCAATGCTTTATCAGGATCCTTAAAACCAGAGGTCCAATGCACTTTCATATTTCCTACAAAACTATTAAGCTTTTTCTAATTCACCAAGGGTTAAAAGTAATCCAGCATTAGACATAAAGAATTAATAAGAAGGCTGAAAGAAAAACCTGGATCTGTGAAGTAAGTAATTAGCAAATAAAAATACTAAAACACAGAATGCAATAGTAATGGGCTGGGTGAGGGACTGAAATATTTGTAGTACGGTCTAGGACATGTCTTGATAGAAGTACATTCTGCTACGATGAAACAGTCTCATTCTTATGTTTAGTGAGATGATTTGCTATTTATGTTAGGTTATAATGCTGAAAAGTTGTCAAGAAGCCAAAATGAACAGACTGAACCATGTGAAATTACAGTAAGAATATGCCATTAGTTGCTTGGAAAACAAAATATTTCAAGATTTCTTATGCTGCAGGATAGTGGAATTGTCACTTTTATCATAATAATTTCACTCTTTGGGTTTGTGAAAGTATTCTCAGACCTTTGTAAGCATATTTAAGGGCAAACATATCTGTCACAGCAAAATCATTAAGACTCTTCTGGCATTTTAAAAGGCAGCAGATATGTTATTGGTAAAGGTTTATGAATCCACTTTTGTTGTGAAGTTGACCATTGTCTTCAAAAGCTTTCTACAGGTTTTATATCTAGAATACGTAGGTCTTAATTTTTTGTTGAATATTTATTTATTCATTTAATTTATATACAGTAGCTGGTTAGCCCACAAGCAAGTGATTTGAAGCAGCACACAACAGAACAAAAACAATAAATATCAAAAACCATTATCATTTAACATTTATTAAAACATTTTCAAAAACTATAAAAACAACCGAAAGAATAATAATAGATGAAGGAATGTTAGTAGTAATAGAATCACCTCACTGGTTCAAAATTTAGTTGAATATATCACTGAGATGTATTTATATACAGTAGTGCTTAAAAATTTATGAAGCCTTTTGAATTTTTAATATTTCTGCATAAATAGGTCATATTTATGCAGTCCTAAAACTAGATAAAAAGAACCCAATTAAACAAACCCAAAACATTACATGTTGCATTTATTTATTGAAGAAAATGATTCATGTGTGGCAAAAAAATGTGAGTCTTTGCTTTCAGTAACGGGTGTGTCCCCCTTCGGTAGCAATAACTGCAGCTATACATTTCTGGTAATTGTTGATCAATCCTGCACATCAACTTGGAGGAATCTGAGTCCATCCCTCTTTACAGAACAGCTTCAGATTAGGCACTGTTGGCGTGCTTCCTTGCATGAACTCCCTCCTTCAGGTCCTTCCACAATATTTCTACAGGATTAAAGCCAAAACTTTGGCTTGATGATTCCAAAACATTTACTTTCTTTTGTTTTAATCATTGTTTGGTCGTATGGTTTGTATGTTTACAGTAGGTCATTGCTTGGTGCATAATCCACTTTCTCTTGAGATTCTGACATTTTCCTGTAAAATTTGCTGGTACAATTCAGAATTCATAGTTCCATCAATTGAGGCAAGCCATCCTGATCCAGAGGCAAGAAACCAGACCCAAACTAGTTCTGTTTTGTTCTCATCCATCCACAAAACTTACATCCTTTCATCTTTTTAGCTTACCCACATGGTCATACACAAACTGTAGACAGGCAGCAATGTTCTTTTTGGAACACTGATTATATTAGAATCACTAAAGCTGTTCTTTTGGCAAAAGATAATGTTACTCTTCAGTGTGCAAAGAAATACAGGATCCAAGACACTCATATCTATTTTCCTTTGTACCCTTTGCCAGTGGCAGGTAGCTATGAATTGGCTGCATTTTCCTGTAATCTCTATTTGTCTCTGAAAAGAGAAAACTGCTGATGTCAGAGGAATTCCAACAGGGAGAATTTTAATGAGAACAAATTTGGTGCCAGTTCTGTCTATAATATAGATCAGCGTTCCTTAATCTTGAGAACATTAAAATGTGTGGACTTCAACTCCAAGAATTCCCCAGCTGGCTGGAGTTTTCTGACTGTTGAAATCCGCACATCTTCAATTGTCAAGTTTGAGGAAACACTGAGATAGATTGTGCTACGGATCTGGTTATGATTTGAAATTGGGAATTTGGGATTTCTTGATTGTAATATCATAATGTAGTTAGCTGGCTTTAGATAAAGTAAATCCATATCTCCATCAATCAGTCTAATGTTGTATATACTACTAACTGCGTACAGGGGTAAGCTTTAATGTTCGCAATATCTCTTGAGTGCAACCATTTTGTTTTAAAGGACGTTATATCAACTTTTCTCTCTCTCTCTCTCTTGCAGATTTTTCTCATCTCAGATTATTTTTATGCCTTCCTGCAGAGGGAATACTACCTCATTCACGGAATCCACTTAATAAGAAAAGATAGGACAGATCCTATGTTGGTTCTTAAATAATCCTGGCATTTGATGTGACTTGAAAAATGATACTTAAGTGGGTGGGGATCTGATTTTTGGGAACAAACTGTTTTGCATATGGAGACTAGGTGGCGATATGGGAATAACGCTAATCCTGATACAGAGTTGGTTCTAAGAACTTGTGAACAAGGTGGAAGAGACTGCCTTTATATCCTGTATCCCTATTTAAAGCTGTTTCCTCCAGCCATAGCATTGCTGTGAGCCCTGTTCAACAATCCTTGAGATTCTTCGGGTAAACTGCATTGGGACTTACAATCAAAATGAGCTTTTATACCTAGAAGCAAGGCGGTAGGTGATGATGATAATGATGATTTCTGGGAAGTTTTTTTCAGGAAACGAATAGTATGCATTATTTTGGTTTTTCCTGCTTTGCTTCCTTTGCTGTAATTGTTCGTTTACCTGCTTAAATTTACAGAGGTCTTTGAAGAAAGGGAAGCTACATGGAACTTCTTGTGCTAATACTAGAAGCTAGGAGGCCTGATACAACAAAGTGCTCTAGACAGATGGTGGATTCAGAACCAGTCTGAACCAGTCTGGCAGACATGGAGAGCTAAATCCCAGATTTTAAACGACAGTGGTCAGGATTAGGATTAAGGTCACGAGGCGGATAGAATTTGCTCACTTTTCTTTAAGGGAAAATGGTGTTTCTCCATCTGGAGATACCACTGTGTTATTTGGATATTAGTTTTAAGGAAGAGAGATTAACACAGCATGATATATGAAATCTATCCTGCCCCCCTCCCCCGGTGGAATGCACATGGATCTACATGGTCATGGGTGAGCTATGTAATCCCATTTTTTAAGAGATGCATAAAACAATTTCTCTACCTTGATTCAATTTTGAGAGCATAATATGTATTTTTTTTATTTATTTTTTTCTGATTTTGTGCAAAAATAATCAGAAAGCACAAACCTTTTAACTTCTCTCCAAATCAGACCGATATATTTCCACATGATGCTAAGCCTTTACAATACTCAGACCATTACATACATATTCTAGCCAAAGTGTTACCTCTTGACAGGACAAGCAGTCAAATGGGAGGGTGTTAGAAAAGAGGCTATGCAAAAAGGCTGGTCCCTTCCCATCTACCTTCAGTGTTGTCAGGGCAGATTTCTTCTCTAAGATGTATGTATGTATGTATGTATGTATGTATGTATGTATGTATGTATGTATGTATGTATATATGGTACTTGGCTGCTATTTTAAATTTTTCCAACTTAACATAGCTGTACCTGATGTCTTTGTTATTTTAGTCACAGTATGTTTTTATCACAGGAAAGCTGAGCAAAATTTAACCAAGCTCCCAGTTCCCAGAAAAAGGACACACTACTTTTTTTTACCTGTGAGCAGAAATGATAAGATTGGGAGGCACTGAATTTAGTATTAAATATGCCATCTGTTACTTTTTGCAAAGCCATTCTGCAGGTCACACACACGCTTTTCTTTTACAATGTATTTCTTACTAAGTGCTCTTTCAAAAGGAATTAAAAATAAAGAAACATCTTGCCTTATTAAACTACAGAGTGTATTATATGTGGAACACTGCAGCTGTGTCTAGAAAGGACTCTACATTGTATGACCAAAAAAAATATGTATTGTCCAATCCCAAGATTGTGAACAGTGCATGTATATAAAACAAAGAGCCATTCCAGCTGCCTCAATTAGTTGATACAATCAATATATTAAAAACACAATTATTATAATACATTCATTATCTGTATATTCATATATTGGAACAGCTTATATCAAACCTCAGTGGTGCAGTGGTTAGAGTGCAGTATTGCAGGCTACTTTTGCTGCCTGCCGGTTGCCTGCAATTTGGCAGTTCAAATCCCACCAGGCTCAACCTTCCATCCTTCCGAGGTGGGTAAAATGAGGACCCAAATTGTTGATGGCAATGTGTTGACTCTGTAAACTGCTTAGAGAGGGCTGTAAAGCGGTATATAAGTCTAAGTGCTATTGCTATTATATCTCAACAATCAAATTGTTTCTTGTTTCATGCAAATTGATAATCTTCTTGATGAGAGATGTAATCTGATGTAAGTTCCAACAAATCTGGATACAATAATTTAGTAGTAAGAAATGAAATTGATACATTGCTAGAGAGTCTGTTGTTTTGTCTCCTATTGAGGGGGTCTTCTTTTGGCATCTTATGTCAAATTCAAGGCTGTTGCAAGGTGACATATTGATAAGAGGAAAACCTTTTTAATATGTGACTTTATATAGGCATAAGAAAGGCAGGAGCTGCTGCATTTCCAACTGACACAATTTCCATTTGGCTAACTTATTCTAGAACTCTACTCTACCTTATCCAGGGTTTAAAAACCAAGAACATTTCAGTTTCCTACTTTCGAACCGATATGGAAATAATATCAGTGGACTGTATTATATACATAAAACTGGTATTTATATTTTTGTTAGGGCAATTTAAGATTTATAAATTGGTATGAAAGCTTTTGAGTTTTTAATTAAACAAGATACCGGTAATTAAAATGTCCAGGAATAAATTAGCATTGCCCACTTATTTTATAAATGAGCCGAGGTGGCGCAGTGGTTAAAATGCAGCACTGCAGTTCAGCAGTTCAGCTGTTCAAATCTCACTAGCTCAAGATTGACTCAGCCTTCCATCCTTTCGAGGTGGGTAAAATGAGGACCCAGATTGTTGGGGGCAATATGCTGAACTCTGTAAACCGCTTAGAGAGGGCTGTAAAGCACTATGAAGCGGTATATAAGTCTAAGTGCTATTGCTAGTGCTATAAAACTGTGTTGGCCTAATAAACAATTGCCTGAATATGGATTTTTGTTGTTCGGCTAGTTTTTCTCATGGCCAGTGCAAGTACTTTTGCTAGTCCACTTTTTAAATCAGTGAACATTAACAATAAGGTGATGGCAAGAATAGGAAATAAATAGTGATATATATTCAGGATCTTCTTTAGATATTTTTCTGCCCTAGGTCTATACTTTGGCTCATTTTTCACTTTTCTAAGGATTTTTAAAAGCGTCCTCTTGGATTTTTTTCATCTTTCAGTTTTCCATTTATGATTTTCAGCTCCAGACATTATTTTTTGGGGATATTTTCATTTTTATTTCATGTTTATGCTGTGAAATTATATTTAACCCTCAAGTAGCATGCCAGCTGAGGAAGTGTGTCATTACTACTTTGTACTTATCTATTGTGTTTTTCAGAAGTCTTTTTGATTTTTGCATCTCTTAAAATTTGGTGCCCCTAGATTAGTGCCTGTTCAGCCGTAGCCTAGGAGTCAGCACTGTATATATGTTGCTGTCAAAAATTTAAAAGTGCCAGTTATATGCTACATTTTGCATAATTAGTGTCTGCTTATTTATACTTATTCCTGCCCATTATGAATGTGACATACCTGAGAAGTCAAATCTGACAAAGCAAACTTGCCAGAAAAGGACAGGTGTACACCAATTAAGATGCTGTGGGGCTTTTCCAACAAAAGGAATGGTGCCAGGGGAGATTTCAGGGTGACGATGACGAAGGAGAGGAAAAAAGAAGGCTTCAGACTGAGAGAAGAGTGTGAAAAGATTATAGAAGAAAGGGAACTTAAGATTTTTGGAACCAAGGATTGCTCAACTTTTGATGCATGTGATGTGGAGTGGAAGATAAAGAATAAGGTGAGAATAGAATTGAAGAAAAGGAAGTTTAACAGCCTGAGAAGGCAAACTGGGTCAGGCCTCATTACTGCTCTGATGGAAATGTGTAGGAATACCAGATCATACATTAGATTGGAAGATGAGAAAAGTATTCGGGAAGAAGGTAATACAAACTTCTTTTAGTTGCCAAAAAAATTTGAAATCATCAGGAGTTGTGCTTGACCCGAAAGAGACTTGACTTCCTTTTTAAGTTAAGGGAGCGGGGGAAAAGGAGGCAGTTGAGACAGGTTTGCATATATAGCTGTGAAAATTAAAAACCAAAATCTGAATTGGCCTGTGGGTCAAACAGAAGAAATAAATGATAAAGCAATGCCAGTCTTTGATGGTTGAGTGGTGAACCTGATTTTTTCTTGGATGAAAGAGCCTTCCACTTTTCTAGAACATGTGAATTTCTTTAACTACAAAAATAGTGAGGTTCCACTTTAACATAGTTCCTCGGAATTAGAAAACATTTATTAAAATGGCATGCAGGAGGAAATTTCCTCCTTTGGTATTGAGGGATAGGGGAGGAAGGAGATAATTCTTTTGCGGCATATGGCTAGGCATTAGAGCAGCGGTTCTCAACCTGGGGGTCTCGACCCCTTTGAGGGTCGAATGACCCTTTCACAGGGGTTGGGAGACTTCGCCCAGACGCCGCCATTTGGGTTCTTTTACCCTCTGCACATGCGCAGAATGCTTTGCGCATGTACAGAGGGTAAAAGAACCCAAATGGCGGGGCGGGGGCACGGCGCGGCATTAGGAAGGTTGAGAACCACTGCATTAAAGCAAAGTATCTGAGATGCCCAGATATCAGTAGGATCTAATTTGAAAATGTTTCTCTACCTGCTGGGAACATAAGATCTCGGATACTTGGGGTGTGCGCCTTCAAAGAACATTGTAATTTTCTGTTTTCATTACATACATTTACTGAGCTAACTAAATAAAAGATTAGTAGTAGTGACAAGCTCTATTGGAGCGAATAGAAGAACCCATGACACGATTGGGATGAAATGGCAGCCAGTGGACATAATGTCTAAGGAGCATGGTAATAAAGCAACCCTATGGTTTTCTGGACCATGAGCATATTTCTCTTGACAGGGGAGGTTGTCATTTGGCCTTCCAGATATTTTTAGTTACAATGCAGCAGCACCAGTCAGCATAATTAATAGTGAAGATGGAAAATGTGGCGATGCCTTGAGATATTTGTAAAAATAATAAAAGATGGGATCCAAATAAATAATTTGGAGGGCAACATGTTTTTCATCCTGGAACTACATAGTAGCAATTAAATTAGATGGCGTAAAGGGAGATTACAGATTCACGGGAATATGGGTTTTTCAACAGTAGTTTACCATGATAGATTCAGAGAATCTTTACAACCATGGGTAGTAACGTTCCTAATGTGTTACAGAAGTTAAATCAGTGCGTTGTGCATTCCCTTGAGACCAAATCACATTACTTTCCTGGAGAATAGGATTGAAGTCTAAAGTATGTTCTGGTGTTAATGTAGAATTATTTTCTTGGTTTCCTGATGCAGGGGCTATCTGGGCTGGCCTAGGCAGAGCTTAAAGAGTCCATTCTCACAATCTCCAAAGCTCCATAAGGTCTATACTTTTTGTAATAGTTGAAATGACTGAGTGTATTATTGCTGAGTTGCAGGAAGTTTTTCCAGAAATTATGTCTTTTTATGAGATTCATAAAAGCAAGCAAGTGCTATAAGAAGTGGGAAGCTGGACTCAATGGATATTTGTAACAAACCAACAAAGCTAGGGATTTTTTATATATACATAAAAAGCCAGTCAGACCTCTTGACACAATGTACAGCACTGATATTAATAAGAGTACACTGTGGCTGGGTACATACGATACGGTTAATAATTAAAAATATAGAAAATAGCCATAAAATGCCTACAGCAGAAGTTAACTTTGGTTTCAATCATAGGTTCCCTCCCTACCATGATTGTATGTTGTACAACCCCAATTACTTACATCATGAACTCAGTCAATGTGAGAAGTTAATGGTGCTATCATGAGTTTTCCATTGCTACCGTACTAGTAGTATCTACTAAAGCAAAGCAGTGATTGATAAACCTAGGTATGTTCTGGAGTAGATTGTGAGAGGTGATCAGGAGAAGAGACAGATCCACTTTATCTGGTTCTGCCCAGATGTAAATTTGAACTATCATTTTTCATAACACAATATCCATGACATTGCAGTCCAACCAAAGATTATGTCTTCCATAACTCTGAAGACATCCGTTATTTATAGAAATAATTAATTTCCTCAGTAGATATTAACTAAACTGAAAGCTTTAGTATTATCAAACACATTTTGCTTGACAAAATAGTTGCCTTGTCTGAAGTCTAAGCTTTTGGTGGCATAGAAAGTAACATGCTGGTGAGATTCTCTTGGACTACAAAATACAACTCATTTGCCCTTCTGTGGCATGGCTTTTCCATTCAATGGCATTTTCTCTGCTTTGTATTATCTTTGTGAACTGGAAAAGAAATGCTGGTTTTATATGCTATGAGCAACACCAACCAATCCCGTCTTGAGTGAGTCAATGCCTTAGATAAATTAGATTCTTTATGAAGGAGATGAATTGAGTGAGAAGGGGGAAATATGCAGTGGTCTGCATATTTTGGTATATTTATTGAACAAAGGACACAAAGTACGGATTGTATGCCTATCCAGTGGTTAGTTGCATATTCCTACATGAGGTTTACTGAACACTTATAAAATCTGTTCAGCTAAATGTAATCATTTTTATCTGGCAATATCTTAACTAATACTTTCCCACCCCCCACATTGTGATTACTTATCTGAGGTTGGCATGCAGAATTCCTGTAACTTCAGTATTGTGAAGTTTATAGTTGTTGTGGCATTACTACTTTTTCATGTGGATGAAAGACATCCAGAGGCTCAATTTGTAGACTGCCTTGCATGTAAGTTGATCACTGTCCAGGCAAAATTGGGAAAATGAAAATAGAAGGGCGCCACTTCACTCACAAAGGAACAGAATTATTGAGCAGCATTCTTTCGTAGCTGTAGAAAATGCAACCCACATGCAGGGCAGTGTCTGGCACATAGCCCTGCTTTCTAGAATCAGATTCAAAGATAGGTGAAGCTCAACTTCTACCTGATGCTCTCCAAATATGTTGTAAAATTACCATCTTACAGAGGGCACCAGATGGAGCATACTATATTGATTCAAAGTCAAATCATTGAACATCTCAGTGACCGAGTCATCCCCACCTAACTTTCTGAAGCAGGTATGGTCATAAAGTGTGACTACATTAGCAATAGCACTTAGACTTATATACCGCTTCATAGTGCTTTACAGCCCTCTCTAAGCCGTTTACAGAGTTCAGCATATTGCCCCCAACAATCTGGGTGCTCATTTTACCCACCTCGGAAGGATGGAAGGCTGAGTCAACCTTGAGCCGGTGAGATTTGAACAGCCGAACTGCAGCTAGCAGTCAGCTGAAGTAGCCTGCAGTGCTGCACTCTAACCACTGCGCCACCTCGGCTCATTAGATTGCTAAGTGATGGCAATCCCTGAAGTCCCAATTGCCGTCATTAAATGGTCGATAGGTGAGGCCATTTCCTGCCATCTGCCCACAACTAAAGTCAGTAGGGAAACTGGTAGGAATTTGTATTTCCCAGGCCCACAGGTAGGTAAGTGGCAGGTAACCGGCTCAAGGTTGATGTTGAGTTCCGTCCTTCCGAGGTCAATAAAATGAGAACCCAGATTGTTGGGGGCAATATGTTGACCACTGTAAACCACTTAGAGAGAGCTGTAAAGCATTGTGAAGCAGTGTATATATAAGTGCTGTTGCTATTCGGTGGCAGGGGGGAACAACAGGTGCATGGAAGGGTTGGGGAGGATGCGGAAGAAGTGCAGAGCAGGTAGGGTATGTGAGAGTGCAAGGAGTGTGTTAGGCACAGTGCGGATCAGGGACTGTGTGAAGTGTGAGTCATGTTTGCAAGAATCACAGCATGTATCAGGGAAGGTGTGCAAGTGGCTGGCACAGTGTGAGTACTAGCGGGACTGGGGGTGGGATGCCAGATGGAGGGGTGGGATGCCAGATGGAGGGGTGGGATGCCAGATGGAGGGGTGGGATGCCAGATGGAGCAATTTGTAACCTTCCCTGCCCCAATAACTTTCTAAGGAAGCTGGTGGGGAAGGTTGCAAATGGTGATCACATGGTCACGGAGTGCTTTGCAACTGGTTGTAAGTGTGAATGGGTTGCCAAGCAGACCGCAGGGGTGCTGAGACAGCTGGCACTCTGGTAGTAATCCCATTTCATTTAGCGCCATTGTAACCTGGAGTGGTTGCTGACCCAGTGGTCATAAGTTAAGGCAGCAGTTCTCAACCTGTGGGTCGCGACCCCTTTGGGGGTCGAACGACCCTTTCACAGGGGTCGCCTAAGACCATCGGAAAACACATATTTCCGATGGTCTTAGGAACTGAGACACCGTTCCTCTATCCATCTCCAGGTGGGTCTACCCACATGCAAATAGACTACTGCAAAAAAAAAAAATCTGTACCATGGGAACTTCTGAGCATGCGCAGAAGCCGAATTTCTGGCACTGCGCATGCATCGCCATCTTGTTTTCGGCTTCTTCTTTTGCAATTTTTTAAAAAAACTTCAGCACTGTGCATGCGTAAAGTGCATGCGCGCCCATGAGGCGCGCCCACGCAGCGCAGGAGGAAGCGAACCGGCAGTGAGGTAAGTTAGAACCCACCCCCGAGTTTCCTAATAATGTTATTATTTTATGGTTGGGGGTCACCACAACATGAGGAACTGTATTAAAGGGTCGCGGCATTAGGAAGGTTGAGAACCACTGAGTTAAGGGCTAGCTGTATTAAACTGAGGCGTGTAATAAATCCATGAAAAAAACATTAGTAGAATATGGACAGTGTATCTGCATCATAGCAGTAAAATCAAAGTGATAAGAAAACTTGATATAGGGACTTTTTTTTCCAAGGCCAGACCCTTAACTTCAGAGATATGCTAATATGATGATGAGTTCAGGGCAGGGAAACTAGTTTTCATCAGAAGAGAATTTTAATTTATTTTTATTTATATAATTATATAGATTTGACTGGGCATATCTTTTTCCTCTGTCATACACACTTTTTGGTATCATAGTTTTTTTTAATAAAATAACCAGGTAAAATAGCAATATAAATCAGTACATTCCTTGAGCCATATGGCCTGTTTGCCACAATGGGATTAAAAATAGAAGAAAAAAAATCAATGCATGCATTAAGAGCAAAAAAGGGAAAAAAAGACTGGTTTTTGAAAAATAAACCTTATAAAAGGCAAATAGAAACATTGTCAGAAACAACACAGAATACGACACCTTTGTGAAATTAAGCTACTTTCATTCTCACTTTTACAACATTTTAAAGTGCAAAAAAGCATAAGATTTTTTTTAAAGGCTACATCATACAAGCAAATTATAATCCCCCTCGTGCTTAAAGATAATAAACTTAAAAGATATATTTTTGGGGGAAAATACTGGAAAAGATGCCTACATTTGTTGTGTAGCACTAAGAATCAATAACTGAAAACTCCAATAAAACCCCAATAAAAGTTATAGTAGTTTATTTTTGTTTTGATTTTCTGCCCTTTAATAGCAGAACAAATACATCCCTTGCTTTAAAAAGTGAGGAAAACAGTTTATTTGCCAGAGTACCAAGGGCTCCATCAATTTGGCATTGGAGTAAGAAAGAAGACATAATATGAAAGAGAGAGCAAACACACCTGCGTGGACAAGATGGGAGACAATGTATAGCAATCATAAAAGACAAGAGGCAATGGAAACAGAGATTTATGGGTCTCTCACACACCTACACACTGAATGATCTTGGTCTGATGCGCTATGAAATTGGAGGAACACGGGTCGCTTCCAGGCTGCTCCTGGACCAAAAGCAGCTCTCTGCACAGGGTTTGCCAAGGTGGGGTGCAGTGAGGAGGCAGAGATATTGCTGCGACAGTTTGGAATTAGTCCTCTGGTGGTGACACTCAATACCCAAAGGTTTCCTGTGAGGCATAGACCATGTAGAGGAAGCCATCTTCATCCTTCTCTTGCTCGTAGATCTCAGAGATTGGGGTAGAAACGCTCACCATGCTGTGCTGGTTCACCAACAGGAAGAAAGCCTGGGTTGGATTCAGCTGTAGCCGGCGCCTGAGGAGGTGCAGAAGGCAATTATTGAGCCTGAGTTAAAATAGGAGCATAATGGAGCACGCAGAGCTAATTCTAGTTAAATAAATGAACAAGATATGGGGCACAATACCACAAATGTCTAAAAACTAACAAGCGTTTCAGTGCTATTTTATTACGTGTTCAATCGTCCATTTAATAAATCTGCCCTGCTAAGTTTTCTTTCTTTTTCTAATTTGCTTGTGTGTAGTTTTTTTTTTTAAATCTTCATAATGTAGGCTACGCAGCAGGTCAGTATTAATGGTAACAAGAGCATCTTAACAAGATCTTTAAATGGGAATGGCAGTCCCAACACATCCTGAAGACAGTATGCTTATTTCAGTCCTTCTCAAATAGTGGGGCGCGCCCCCTGGGGAGGCTTGGAGCGATGCCGGGGGGGGCGCGTGACCCCGGGGAACATGCTTTTTTTGCCGCAGGGGGTAGGATTTTTTGCACTGAACAATAGCACACAGCACAGAGCAGGAGATATGAAGTGCACATAACAAACCCTTAAGAGACACCATGGAAAAATATTTAACAGGGATGAAAAGAAAGGAGGAGAGAGACTGAGATAATGAGACAAATGTAAGTCTCCCGAAAGCTAAGACGAGGAAATATGATGAAGCGTATGTAGCGCTTGGCCTCATTGTGACTATGGTGGGAGACGAGGAAAAACCGGTATGTTTACTGTGTCTAAAAATGTTGGCAGCGGACAGCATGACAATAGACAAATGATACTATTTACTGTCGCGGCGGAGAGTTGGGGGGCGCGAAATGTTTACTTCTTCCTGGGGGGGGGGTGTAACAGAAAATAATTGAGAAGCACTGGCTTATTTGAAATTGATTTCCCAATCATGCTGCCTTCAGAATGTGTTGGATTGCCCTTCCCAGAGATTGGGGGAGGGGAGGAGTGGCATTAGTGAGATTCAGATTGGTCAAGGGTGTGCGTTACCCTTTTTGTTCTATAGTTTACTCCCACTTTGGACACTGACAGTTTCAAGCACTCAAATTTCTATCACACATAATGATGGAAGCCTTGCAAAATATACCTGCTGCCTTGCTTAACCCGTCCATGTGTCTCTGCTACACACATTAATCCTCTTGGAGGGCCTCCAAAGTGTCCTTCTGTGTGATTTGCACACAGTTGCAGCAAGAGCTAATCCAAATAATGACTATGGAGCTTTGAAGCTCTTTTAATTCTCAAAAAAGTGCAGTTTCAGGGAAGAGGCAGAAATTTGATATACTTCTGATTTGATAACTGCAGGCCAGTGAATTAGTCCACATGTAGATAAGAGGTACTGCAAATCTGCATCCTCAATGCAGGGTTATCTAATCTCCAAGTCTATTACCCATCTTCAAGGATTATAATTGCCATTATAATCCTTGTAATATTTCTTTGGGAACCAACTGGGGTTGGCTTGGGTGGGTGATATCTTCCAAACAACTATCTATATACCTCTCCAGCAGCAGGCAAAGGATTATGGACTTTTCCCATCTGTAATTGGGAATGTGTATTACTTTGCTGACTTCAAATTGTTGTAAGCCAACCTGTACACTTGGGAACACTCCAATCCTTGCCACTCTAAACTTCTGTCCCCAAATCTTTCCATGACTTGAGCAGGGTTCCTTTCTTCTGGGTGAATGAGGAGATGGTTAAAAGGCAAGGTACTCTACAACGAAAGAGAAGTTGCTTTCATACCGTAGGCCGGGGTCTCCAAATCTGGAAACCTTAAGACTTGGCTGGCTGAGGAATTCTGGGAGTTGAAGTCCACAAGTCTTAAAAGTTGCCAACCTTGGAGGTCCCTGCCATAGGCACCCAAATTGTCAGCACTATTCTACTCAAAAGGAAAGATGCTCCTTGGTCATATGATATCTGTTAAGATATTCATGAACTGGGAGAGCCATGTTAACAAGGTCAGCCAATGAATAGGCCTAGCAACTAAGTCAGCCAATGGGAGCTAACCACATCGGAGTCTGTGCAGAGAATCGAAACTGAAAACGTAAGCTTAAGGCTGGGCGTGGCTCAGCCCACTCTGTACTCCAGTCCACTCTGTACTCTCAGCCCTCTCTGTGCTTGTCTGCTCTGCTGAAATGAAACTAACTCTCCTGCTTGTGTTTACTTGAAGAAATAATCTACTTGTGATATTGTGTATATATATACATTATGTTTATAAATAAGTTAATAATCAGTTATCTGTGTGTGCTTCTGGAATTGATTTTTATGCAACAAACACTGATAATATCGAGAAGCAAATCACAGCTGTTTTGAAGTATTTCACTTACCGGATTATTTTTACCAATTCACTCATATTGACATGATCAGGAACTAGAAATTTTGTCTTATCCAGAACAGGTAGCTGCTTCTCCCCTTTGTATCTCTCAATAATGACCTAGTGAGGAAGAAACGTGGTGCTGTCAGATTCTTTCTTGCCCAGCAAAATCAAAAAGATAATCTTTTTTAGGTAGCAAACATTATTGGTGAGCAAGTAACAATTTTTCTGATCCAGACAATTAAGACAAAGAATTGGGTCCTTTTTAAACAGATTTCTTCCAAATTATCTCGTGAGATGCTGAAGTTCGCACTCAAAATCTAATTAAATTTCAAATGAGAACACAAAATAAGCAAAATCCAGTGGTCTCGTGAGATTTGAAACATTTTGATATTTTACTTTAAAAAAAATCTAAAGGTACCAAGAGGTGCTTTGAAGGAGGTGCAGGTGCCGTATTACTGAGCTGATTAATGCAGCATGTTTGTAAAAGCTTTCTTTAATAATGATGTAGATGTCTGTAAAAAGGAAAGCAGGCAACCACTGTTTTCCATCAGTAGAAAATGAGCAATTAAAATGGTGTTCAATCATATACTAGAGAAAAATGGTATACTACGAAAATGGATTATTCAAAAGGAATGGTAAACTCAAAGCCATATCGTTATAATTTTGCTTTATCATTATTAGTACTTCCTTATTGTGTGATCATAGAAAGAAAAACTTCCATGATGATCCGAATAAACCCCAGAAATCTGTTTCTCGTACAATAAAAGATATTTAAGACCAAATTAAAATTCTGCAATAAGCAACTGCATCTGTTCTTACTCAAAAGTGTACTTCTAGCCATAACCTGATAGCATACGATCATCAAACTCTACCTTTGAATATAGATGGCTGAAGAATCCCTACATGAAAGTAGATGCTCACCCAGATAAGTTCTATGTAATCCTAATGGCTATTCAGAGGTCCTAGTTATGTAAACTGCTTGCATTTAGGTGTTTTTCTTCAAACATCTGCATCCCAGCTACATGATATTGGAGAGCATAAACTGTATTCCATGACATTAACACTGGAATGTGACACAAAAATAGAAAGGACTTTCTCACTTTGGAATGACAGACACATATTCAGCAACACTCATGATGGAAAGCCAAGCTTAAGCCTTATTTTCCCACTGAGATCCTAGTTCTTCATATTCAGTTTTGTTTTCCTTTCACTATGGAAAAAACAAATATGCCGTATAATGGTATAATGATTGTCTCTTTTTGTTTTGCTATGTTTGTTTATATTCCTTTGCTATATCTCAGTGTTTCCCAACCTTGGCAACTTGCAGATGTCTGGACTTCAACTTCCAGAATTCCCCAGCCAGCGAATGCTGGCTGGGGAATTCTGGGAGTTGAAGTCCAGACATCTGCAAGTTGCCAAGGTTGGGAAACACTGCTATATCTTAACAGCTAAGTTGTTTGCTAATATTGCTCTTTTCACAATTCTTCCTGTCTATTGTTGTAATCCAAATACATCAACTATGCTTACCTACCTATCAAAGGTGCTGACTATTTATGTGCCAATTCTTAATCAGGTCACCAAAGATATACAAGGTTATTCAAAAAGGATGAGCCGATTTCATGACGCAATATTTTATTAAGGAAAAGTAACACAAAACTCCAGCCAAGTCACAAGTATTCTACTCACAATCAACTTTTATTTCCTGTCTTATAAGTGTTCAATGTGGCCACCACCTGCAGCACGGGCAACATCAATGCGATAAGAGAATTCCTCCCAGGCACGTATCAGCGTATCACAATCCACTGAGTTGATCGCTGTTGTTATTCCATGTTTAAGGTCATTGAGGTTAGTGGGTAGCAGTGGAACATAAATGTGATCTTTTACATATCCCCATAAGAAAAAATCACACACAGTTAGGTCTGGGGATCTCGCAGGCCAAGCACAAAGAGCAAGGTCCTTCCATCCATTGTTGGGGCACAAATCCATCGCTGGGGCACTTTTTCATTTAAAAAAGCTCGAACCATCAGGTGCCAATGGGGCGGTGCTCCATCTTGTTTAAAAATGAAGCCACGCGAATCTGCTTGCAGAACGACGAGACTACATCGCCCCTGTGGCAGCCATTCAAAACTTAGATAATTCCTCTTTCAAATGGTCACTGACTCATTACATGATGATGCTTGAGAACTGAAGCAATGCATCATGAAATCGGTTCATTCTTTTTGAATAACCCTGTACAATGCTTGCAGCTGCACTCTTTATTTCAAAAGAAAAAAGAAACTTAAGTGCTGTATGCAATATGCAAACAGTTGCTTAATTCTGTGCAATGTTAAAGAGGATTCTCATTTGTTTTGACACTCCCCATTATCACACAAAGGAGACAGTTGATCACTCACCTGTATTGGGGCTGTATGGGGTGCTTTGGATACATAGATTAATCTTAATTGCATCTTTGAGTTGTAAATTTAGGCTTCCCTTCAGCTGTCAGTGATCTCTAGCCACCTCTCTGTCCCCTGTAAGCTTCTTTTTCAGTTGGCCCTCATTTTCCCAAGCAGGGTCTTCTCCAGTGACCTGTGCCTTCCCATTATGTATCCCAAAGGATTAAGCTTTAGCTTCATTATCAAGGCTTTCACTGAGTAATATGGTTTTACTTAATGTAATATTGAATTATTTATCTTCGTGTAATCTAAGGTATTCTCAATATCACGTATCAGAGGCATAGATTTTTCTTTGTTCATATTTGCACAGCTATATATCAAAACTGGGGAAACCATGGCCTTGACAACATGTGCTGCTGTTAGTGTGATGTTAGTGTTTTGTCTTGATGCCTCACTTACTGTCTAAGAAGCAGATCTGTCTTTGGCTCAGTGCTACTGTACAATTACCATTGCTGTGAATTTTTGAGCCTGGGAAGAAACAGGGTCTGCTACTACTTCCATTTCTTCATCTGTCCGCATTGACCTGCCAACCTATTGACATGATAATCTTAGAGGGTTTTTTATTTTAATATTGGCAAGAAAACTGCTTTCGGAGCTATGACTCGGTGGTTAAAGACACCAATCTTGTCTGCTGAAAATCTGAAAGCCCAGGTTTGAGACCCAAGTGCCGCACAATGGAGTGAGCTCCCTTTCGAAAGCATGCAAATGCAAATAGATTAATAGGTACCACTTTGGTGGGAAGATAACAGCGTTCTCTGTGCCTTTGCACACAGCCATGCTTGCCACATGATCATGGAAATTTTCTTCAGACAACGCTGGCTCCCTCAGCCATGAAAACAGTCAGACACAACTGGAAAGGGAAACCTTTACCTTTTTATTATCAACTTCTTAAAAATCTTCCTGATTTCTAGCTCTCAGCTGAGGTCATCAGCATATCTGAAGTTGCTGAAACTTTTATCAACTTTGACTTCAATTTTTATTTATTCTAAGACAATGTTTCTCATAATATATTCTCCAAATAAGTTCAAGGCATAGGGAGACAATATACAACCTTAACACACTCCCTCGTGAAGCCTGGATTTCAAAACTTGGAGCATTATTTTACTAGCATGTGAGATAAAAACAATTACTTAGTATTCAGTTTTTCATATTGGAATATTTATCGATCTTTTCTGCTGCCTTGGCTAGTTTGATATAGTGGCTAAAGCATCAGGCTAGAAACTGGGAAACACTGAGTTCTACTCCCTCCTTAGGCACAAAACAGCTGGTGGTCTTAGGCCATTCATTCACTAGCCATAGGAAGGAAGCAATGGCAAATCACTTCTGAGGTTTTGCCAATAAAAGTGCAAGGATTAGTCCAGGCAATTGCTAAGAATCAACACTGATTTGAAGGTATGCATGTGTATTTGTACACGCGCACACGCAAACACATAACATGAATTGCTTAATTCTGGCGTAGTCACAGTGATGTGTAAATCTAGCTGCTGTGTTTTGAAGTCCCTGAATGATGGCTTAGCATGTCTAAACAACCATATTAGGCTAAACAACTGTGGGTCTATTCAACAATTCATGGTTGTCAAAATTTGTGACTTAACCGTACAGTTTATTCAATATGCAGCTTAATATCTATGATTTCCATTCCCTTAATTACAAATATTTTGTTTTTGTTTGCTCTGTGTACTGCTAAAGGCATTCAAATATGCAGCTTTCCTTGGGGAGTGGGAACCTCATATTTTTAGATAGCAATAGCATTTAGACTTACAGTGCTTTACAGCCCTCTCTAAGCGGTTTACAGAATCAGCATATTGCCCCCAACAATCTGGCTCCTCATTTTACCCACCTCGGCAGGATGGAAGGCTGAGTCAACCTTGAGCCTGGTGAGATTCAAACTGCCAAATTGCAGTCAGCCGGCAGTCAGCAGAAAGTAGCCTGCAGTACTGCACGCTAACCACTGCGCCACCGTGGCTCATGATAGGACTATAACGATATTATCAGAACACTGCCATTCTTTCCTAGAAACACCTAGATTACACTTGGAGCCAAATAAAACCTAACCCTAAATATGTAGCAGATTGCCGAATGATGCTGTTTTCTCAAAAGAAACTATGGAATTCGTACTCTGAACTAGAACCAAAGTAGGAGAGTGTGAGAGACATTCCTTTGCCCCCTTTCGTCAAAATCAGAAGAAACTACATAGCAACAATTTGTAGGGCCAAAAAAGGAGCCACTGAGTTTTATGCACATGTGGTACATTGTACATTGTGAGAGGTCTAAGCTATAAGCAGCTACATTAACCAACTTGACTCAACAGTGTTAACTTTCAGTCCTCTGTGTTTGTATTTTGATGTTTGTGAACTGTCCGCCCCAGAAATGTGCAAAACTGAATAAGAACAGTTATTTTTATTTATTTTTAGACCTAAAGTGGACATATTTCTTTCAAGCAAACGATTACAAAACTAAAAAAAATAATATGTGAATGACTTTCAAGCCCAGCAAAAGTTATGACAAAGCTGTTTCCAAAAGGCATAGACAAGATTGTGATGTTTTTAAAATATCTTTCTCTCCTATGCCCCTGTGGCTCATTTTAAGGAGCATAAGATGTCTGTAATTCTTCTAAAATCAGCCGTCTACCAATATATATTAGATTTAGGCAAAGATTGTGTGGTCCTGAGACCCTGCAGGGACACAGAAATTGGCAAGTGGGGGAACTAAAATTAATAAGAGAAGGAGAAAATAGCTTCGGAGAGAGAAATGATAGTACTGAATCATTTCAAAAGAAGATTATTTTGAAGTACAGCAGAAGCTTTGGTGTCACCTCCTCTGGGGCTGTGAATTTGAGATCAAGTTTAGCATCCAGAAAATCTTAAAAATGAATTCCTAGTCTATCAATCCCCTTACCATCTGCTAGCAAGAAAGCTGGACTGGAATTACACCCAATGGTGTTCACTTCGTTTCCCTTCTCCAGGATGAAAGTTTGTTTAAATGTGAAATTTGGGTTTAATTACTTCATTTCTATTACTTCTACCATTAGTAATAAAAATGGCACAATCTGACTAATTTTTTAAACAGAAGCAGGAAAAACTTTCACCTATTTTCCCCCAAGTTATTCACATCTGATTCACATGTAAATTGGCAGGTTTCTTGGACTCAGTATCAGATGTATGATATCTGACACTTGGAGAGAACTTAATACAGCAAACCTGTGATAGATCAGCTGCTGAAAAGAATATCATCTTGAATTTGCTCATAAACTTTTAACTCCAGTGTTTTCACAAAAAACAGGCCCATTTTTGGCTTCCCAAACCCCCCATGCGTCCCATTTTTGCCCTCCCCAGCCCCCAGGAGCACTCTGCAGGCCTCCCAAACCCTCTGTGCGTCCCGTTTTTGCAAAAAACGGGCCCATTTTTCACGAAAATGGGACGCATGGGGCGGGATTTTGGGAGGCCAAAAATGGCTGTATTTGGTGTATAAGATGCACCGACATTTCCACCCTCTTTTCGGGAGGGAAAAAAGTGTGTCTTATACTCTGAAAAGTACGGTATTCTTTACCTAAATTGGAACAAAAGAAATTGGAGGAAGCTCTAGCTCTATCAGCTGATTGTAAGGTAGTGAAGTAGATGCTTCAGGGATGTATTCAAATAACAATTCAAGTTTTAACAAAGGCATAAATTTAGCTTTTCCTATTCACCTTGCATTGGAGAGGTTAGTGGGAATGCTAAGGGTTACAGTGAGAGAGTCACGTTTAAAAATTCTAAGATTTCTTAATATGTTTTCAGTCACTTAAAGAGGTAAAGCATTAAAACTATTTCAAAACAATTAAACCATGTGCTAAATCAGTAAACTCTAATGTCTGATATGCAAATTTTGATCTGGAACACAGCCCTAACGTAAATCAAGTTGTTTGGAAATTTTTATTTATTTTATTTTTCTTAACTGTACAGTCATACCTTGGCACTCGACTGCTTGAAAGCTCATTAAATTTCGTGTTTGACACATTTTGAAGCAGAAAATGTGTCCTGGCACTCATCTTTCTCTTGATAGTCAATGTGCAAGGAATAACTTGCTGAAGTCGGCCTTATCCACCTCACAGGGTGGTTGTTGTGGGGAAAATAGGAGAAGGAAGGAGTATAAGGCTGTGTTCTCAGCTATGGGTTATTTTTAAAAAATAATAAAGGTGAGATTTAGGCTCAAAATTTAGGCTTAAATTGAAGAAAGTAGGGAAAAGCACTAGGCCACTCAGGTATGAACTAAATCATATCACTGATTTATACAGGAGATGACAAATATATTTTAGGAATTAGATCTGATAGACAGAGTGCCTGAATAATTATGGATGGAGGTTCGCAACATTGTACAAGAGGTAGCAATTAAAACCAACCCAAAGAAAAAGAAATGCAAGAAAGCAAAATGGCTGTCTGAGGAAGCTTTGCACATAGCTGAGGAAAGAAAGGAAGCGAAAGGCAAGGGAGAAAGAGAAAGATAAAGATACACCCAACTGAATGCAGAATTCCAGAGAATAGCTAGAAGAGATAAGAATGCCTTCTTAAATGAACAGTGCAAAGAAATAGAAGAAAACAATAGAATAGGGAGGACCAGAGATCTCTTCAAGAAAGTTGGAGATATGAAGGGAACGTTTCCTGCAAAGATGGACATGATAAAGGACCAAAATGGCAGGGGCCTAACAGAGGCAGAAGAGATTAAGAAGAGGTGGCAAAATTACACAGAACTATACAAGAATGAGCTTAACGTCCCTGATAACCATGATGGGGTGGACACTGACCTTGAGCCAGACATCCTGGACTGTGAAGTCAAATGGGCCTTAGGAAGTCTGAGCAACAACAAAGCTAGTGGAGGTGACAGTATTCCAGTTGAGCTAATCAAAATCTTAAAAGATGATGCAGTAAAAGTGCTACACTCAATTTACCAGCAAATTTGGAAAATTTGACAGTGGCCACAGGATTGGAAAAGGTCAGTTTACATTCTAATTCCAAAGAAGGGCAATGCCAAAGAATGTTCAAACTACCGCACCATTGCACTCATTTCACATGCTAGCAAAGTTATGCTCAAAATCCTATAAGCTAGGTTCCAGCAGTATGTGGACCGAGAACTACCAGAAGTACAGGCAGGATTTCGAAGAGGCAGAGGAACTAGAGATCAAATTACCAACTTACTCTGGATCATGGAGAAAGCTAGGGAGCTCCAGAAAAACATCTACTTCTGCTTCATTGATTATGCTAAAGCCTTTGATTGTGTGGATCACAACAAATTGTGGCAAGTTCTAAAAGAGATGGGAGTACCAGACCATCTTATTTGTCTCTTGGGAAACCTATATGCGGGTCAAGAAGCAACAGGGAGAACTGGACACAGAACCACTGATTGGTTCAAAATTGAGAAAGGAGTTTGGCAAGGCTGTATACTGTCGCCCTGCCTATTTAACATATACAGAGCACATCATGAGAAAGGCGGGGCTAGATGAATCACAAGATGGAATTTAGATTGCTGGGAGAAATATCAGCAACCTCAGATATGCAGATGATACCACTCTAATGGCAGAAAGTGAAGAGGAACTAAAGAGCCTCTTGATGCAGGTGAAGGAGGAGAGTGCAAAAGCTGGCTTGAAACTCAACATTAAGAAAACTAAGATCATGGCACCCGGCCCTCTCAATTCATGGCAAATAGATGGGGAAGAAATGGAGGTAGTGGCAGATTTTATTTTCCTGGGCTCCAAGATCACCACAGATGGGGACTACGGCCAAGAAATTAAAAGACGCTTGCTCCTGGGGAGGAAAGCCATGGCAAATCTAGACAGCATACTACAAAGCAGAGACATCACCCTGCCAACAAAAGTGAGTACAGTCAAGACTATGGTTTTCCCAGTTGCAATGTATGGCTGTGAAAGTTGGACCATAAGGAAGGCTGAGCGCCAAAGAATTGAGGCCTTTGAACTTTGGTGCTGGAGAAGACTCCTGTGAGTCCCTTGGAAACAAGTCAGTCCTAGAGGAGATCAACCCTGACTGCTCTTTAGAAGGCCAGATCCTGAAGATGAAACTCAAATACTTTGGCCACCTAATGAGAAAGAAGGACTCACTGAAGAAGAGCCCAATGCTGGGAACGATTGAGGGCAAAAGAAGAAGGGGACAGCAGAGAATGAGGTGGCTGGATGGAGTCACTGAAGCAGTTGGCATGAGCTTAAATGGACTCTGGGGGATGATAGAGGACAAGAAGGCCTGGAGGAACGTTGTCTAAGGCAGTGTTTCCCAACCTTGGCAAGTTGAAGATGTCTGGACTTCAACTCCCAGAATGCCCCAGCCAGCAAATGCTGGCTGGGGAATTCTGGGAGTTGAAGTCCAGACATCTTCAACTTGCCAAGGTTGGGAAACACTGGTCTAAGGGGTCACGATGGGTCGGACACGACTTTGCAATAAAGGTGAAATAAACAAACAAACAATTCAGCATACTTCTATAATAATTATGAACCACTTGTCCCATAGGGCTGACAAATCTTTTGAAAGACGGCTTTCAGATTGCACAGCATCTCTTTTCGAATTGTTAAAGCAGGTGCATTTTGTTTTTGAACTGGCACAGCTGTTTCAAGAACTGCTCCCAGCTATCTCTACTGTACATGCATGAGCATGAACAGCCCTTTAGCTCTGCACTTCAAAGACAGCCAGAAGCAGCTTCCGAAGTATGTAAGAGCTGGGGGTGGGGGTGGGTGGGATGTTTCAATTGTTTGAGAGAAGAGCTACTGTATATTCGCAAGCACTTTTGGGGGGGGGAGGATTCTTACTATTAACAAAGGCCCACCTATCTAATATATTGGCTGAAACACAAATGCTGTATTTGATAGGTAATTGACACAGAGAATTTCATCATTACATTTAATTATTTCATCATCAATTTTAAACTGAGGCATAGCATTAAAATTAAATATCCAGACAACAATCTCTTTACATTAATTTCTTGTTCCCTTTTTGACCAGAAATGAGTCTGGGATGCTTACTTTGACTGTCACATTTTACATTATATCTTTGTGCAATAATGATATGATCGAGTTTTTGATTAATATTCACATAACTGAATTGTTGATTAATAAAAGTTTGCAGAACATGCCTGTGAAATTTTCTGCCTTGGGCAAAACTTTTGGGGTATGACTAGTGAAAAAAAGAAAGAGGAGCTTAAATTATTTTATTACCTAAGAACAATAAGAAAAAAATAGAGGATAATTGATGACAAGCCTGTACTATGTAGATCTAGTGCTTTCCAGTATGTTTATATATTAACATAATGTAATAAGCAAAACATGATACTTCCATGCACGTAATCAGTTATTACTAGAGCAATGGAATATTCGCATACTGTATGAATAATAATGCAAGAAAAATTCCAGTCTCAAATAATTTTTTTGGAGAAAAAAAACCTCAAAAGAAAAATTAAGTAGGACGCAAGAGAGGTCCTATGGGAAGAGTCTTATTGTTAAGGTGAGAATAAATCTCATAGAGACAATTTGGATCTTTGCTTGGAATTCAGACAGTTAGAAATAAAGCCGAGATTAAAGTCTAATAGAAAATATTTATTTCAGTACAAAAACAATAAATCCTGAATAATTACATTTTGCTAAGAAAATGCAACCGTCCCGATCAAGAGCTAAGTCAAAGAGAAAAAATGGTGGTTTAGGAATGCACACATGCGTACAACTCATATCACGTGTTCTGCTTGTGTTAGAATGTACCATAATATTAGGATAGGGGTGCATCACCCTGCTTAGACATACAACTGACAATATTCACTAAGTGACACTTATGGGAGTCAAAACATTTCTATTCATCTCATGTAATAAACAGACAAGCAGACAAGCATGTAATAAACAGACAAGCAGTTTTGCTTCCTGCTCCCTATCATCATAAGAGGTGATTTATTACAGGAGTTAGTAAAGTTGGCCTAAACCTCTTACTCCCATTAGGAGACTGGCCAAAAGCAACATCTTCCTTTTCGTTCTTAACTTGGCATGAAATATGCCTTGGTAAGAGGAGACAAATGTCATAACTTGACACCATCCCAATCACCACTCTTCTGTAAGATATTTCAGAGACTTGCAGGGGTAACACTCTTCCTGTCCCCCAAAGCCTGGATTCAATTGTACAGTGACTCTGATTGAACAGGTTTGCATAAAGTCTCAGTTAAAAAGAAAATAACATTTATAAAACTTAGCAATATATACAATTAAATGGTCAGCGTGGAGAAAAACAGGGAAATGCTTCATGATCCTGGCATATGACCTACAAGACACTTATCATGTTTCAGGGATTTATATAAATTGATTTAAAAGCATAGATAATCTTTACTTACTGGAATTTTGTTTGGATGCTGTTCTCGGATCTGCTGTACCTCTTTACAACGATCCGCTGTGAAAGTGAAGCATAATTGATTTTAGGCATTTGAAATAATTTTCTAGCTTACTGTATGTTCAAGAGTTTTATAAACGTCAGAAAAAAATATGGAAGAGGGAGTGGTGAATCTAAGCAGTTTTTTTTAAACTAAAAAAATATGAATCTTACCAATCCAAATAAAGTGGCATAGTATCAACAGTAATACTTATAAAGAAGAATATTTAGTATTCCCATAACAACATTGTTCAATTGTTTAAGCCATCTGGATACAAGCCCTCTTGACCTGTTCACCAAGGATGTGAATTTACTACTCCCTCCCCATTTGCACCTCACATTTAAAAAATAACTCCCTTTTTATGACCCTTAATTGCGGGCAGAATCAGGGAGATTAGATGGAGCTGAACTTTTACTGGCCAGGTGCCCTTCCTGACACCTACACAGAGTTCACAGCAAATGTTTTTTCTTTGCGTCCTGGGAGATATACATCTGCAAGTACCTAGGATTGAACCCTCAATCTTCCAAGTGGGAGGGCGAGCGTCTTCACCACTAGGCCACTACATTCCTCTATTTGTACCTTATATACAATGGACCCAATACCTTTTAATCTACCAAGAAAGGTAGAGACAAAATTCTGCAATAATAACCACCTGTTCTTGAAGCATCTGACATTGTGCAATGTAAAATGAATTAGGGCCTGCCTTCTGTCCAGATATTTACTTGAGCAGCAATAATTTTAGTATCAGATCTATGTATTTTGAGGATTATATAGCCTATCTTGTTCCAAAAAGGGAGCTCTCTACGCAACTTCTATCAGCACAAAACACAGGACTGGCCCATTTTATTTTATTTTATTAGTTTTTATTTTGCCTTCTTTAAAAGGATGCTATGGGTGCTGTACTATTCTGTAAGTCTTGAAAAATGAATCAAGCAAACAATAAAAATCCACTATTTTCAATCTTGTCCTTTCTGGAGGGTTTTTGGGCCACAGTGTCCAAAGGCAGTCTTGTCCTTAATTTTCCTATCTTTCAGTCTTCTACCTCAGAGGTCAGCAGAAGGTAAGATATGATCTACTATCTCAGATCTATCTAATTCTTTCCAGCAAAGGCTTTCTAATCCTTGAACATTTCTAGTGCAAAAAATCTTCTGCATGATTTTTATGTTAACTTGCTTATTTCAGAACCGTCTTCTGCAAAATAGGAACACTAACTTATTTTGACCAAAGTTGTTCATGTTCAGCTCTTGAAGCCTACCGTATTTGTTTTGTTAAAATTCCTAAATCGCATATACCGTATGTTCCAGCGTATAAGACGACTGGGCGTATAAGACGACCCCCAACTTTTCCAGTTAAAATATAGAGTTTGGGATATACTCGCCGTATAAGACTACCCCTCCTACCATCTTTCTTTTTCTTTCTGTCTTCTTTCCTTCCTAACATCTTTCTTTCTCTCTTTCTTTCTCTCTCTCTCTCTCTCTCTCTCTCTCCCTCCCTCCTTTCTTTCTTTCTTTCTTTCTTCTGTCTAAAGAAGCACAATCAGGAATGGTCTTTGTGGATGGGTAGCAGCCAAGGCACCACGCTTGCAGAAGGGTAACACAGTGAAAAGGCTAAGATATGCTGAGGCTCAAAAAAATTGGACTAATGATCAGTGGAAAAGAGTATTATGGAATGATGAACCCAAGTTTGAAATTTTTGGATCCAATTTGTTGAAACTCTATGTGAGAAGAGTTGGAGAGAGATGGACAAATGAGTGTTTGTCGCCTTCAAGGGAACATGGTGGAGCGTCTGACCTGTTTGGGGCTGCATTTCTGCCAGTGGTGTTGGCAATATTGATGGGATCATGAATGCTGAAAAGTACAGATAGGTTTTAATTCATCATGCCATTCCTTCTGGAAAGTGCCTGAATGGGAAGGGAATGGGTTCCTTTCTTGTGAATAAATAAGCAAAAGGCTTATTTAATAGGCCTTTTGGATTTCTTTGTAAAGGAGCCATTCCACTTTTTCCTCTTGTTATTTTTGCTTTAAAGCAGGGTCCCCAAACTTGGCAACTTTAAGACTTGTGGACTTCAATTCCCAGATTTCTCCAGCCAGCATAGCTGGCTGGAGCATTCTGAGAGCTGAAGTCCACAAGTCTTAGAGTTGCCAAGTTTGAAGACCTCTGCTTTAAAGGCATGTTTTGCAGCAGTAGAGTTCCTAAATTACGAGCAAGCTGTCAACAGAAACCCTGATTTCTGCATTGCTCAGCAGCACCTCAGCCCCCCCCCCCCCCGCAGTGGCTTCAACGAAGAGGTTAAGGGCAGAGAGCTTTTATGCCTAGAGGGGAGGTAGGAAAGGGGAAAGAGGGGGTTGGGAACCAAGTTTCCTTTCCCTCCTGTCCCCCTTAGTGGTCTCCCCACGTCTTTTACACCAAGTGCTGTGGACGCTGCGAGTGGGGGAGGGGAGCAGGGGGACAAGGAGGAGGAGGGGGAATCCCCAGCTGCAGGAGGGAAGGAGAGCGAGGTGAAGTTTCCCCAGTTGCTTCTCCTCAGTTGCTGCATCTGATAACAGCTCTCTGATCCCCTTAAAATCCTCCCTACGAGCCCCCCTTTTCCCCCCAAAGCCCAACATTTGGTGCAGCCCGGCTCCCAGTGGGAGGCTGCCTGATGTTAAGACAATACCCGGCGTATAAGACGACCCCCAACTTTTGAGAAGATTTTCCTGGGTTAAAAAGTCGTCTTATACGCCAGAACATACGGTACATTTCTGCATATTTCATATATGATTATTTGCTCAGCCCCCTGAGCCAGGATGAGGAATGTCATGAACTACATAGTAAAAATGACTTCTATTTTCTATTTCACTATGAAACATATTTCTGGTCAAGCTAGTTTTTAGAGGTAATAAATTAGATTCTACTAAGATAAGGTGACCAGACATCCCGCTTTTCGCGGGACAGTCCCGCTTTTTAATAATTTGTCCCGCGTCCTGCGGCGTTTCAAAAAAGTCCCGCTTTTTGAATTTGAATTTGCCCTGCACACCCCTCTGCCTCCTGCCTCGCCTGCCTCCTCCTGCCAGGCGGGGAGGGAGGCAGTGAGAGTGGCAGTGGCGGTCTTGCCTGTTCGTCGCCGCAGAAGCTGGTGGCGTTCGCGGCGCGGGGCTTCCCCCACCCGCTTTCCCCGGCTGCCAGGACGCCGCCATTTGTGTTCTTTTGCCCTCTGCGCAAGCAGAACACTTTGCGCATGCGCAGAGGGCAAAAGAATGCAAATGGCGGCGTCCCGGTGGCCGGGGAAAGCGGGCAGGGGAAGCCTCGCGCCGCGAACGCCACCAGCTTCTGCGGCGACGAACAGGCAAGCCCGCACCGGTAGGAACCCACCCCTGGCTGCGATGAAGGGGGGGTGTTGGGGGGGGGTGCACAAAGCTGCAGGATAAGAGAGACAGACCCCCTCCCGTCTTGCTCCCCTAGAAACCCCTCCGCCCCATCAATGGTGTCCCGCTTTACAAATATTAAAATCTGGTCACCTTATACTAAGAGGATAGCACTTGACTGGCAAAGTCTAGAAATACAATACTGTAGACTAGACAGAGATCTGGGAGTACAGAAAGGCCAATGCAAACAAAGCAAAAACTATCACCTACAATAAAGGAATTCTGGGAGAGCTGATAGAAAGCCGAGAGCTCAAACCTCAAAGCTATGTTTACAAGAAATTTCATTATTACGGTAACAGCAGGGAAGATAACTTATTAACTTTGCTCAGTGTCAGATACCGTTTCACTTGTTCAAATGCAAGAACAGTTTCATTTCCTGGAAGCAAAACACAACACCATCACCCTAACTCATGATCAACAAGCCAATGTTAAGGACTTATAGGTGGTTTGTTTACTCCCAAAGGATCACGTGAACATTTTTGCAAGAAGCTATCTAAAAAAACGGGGGAGGGGGCTGGGTGAGATGCAATTATTATTAGCCAGCATATTTATATGCTGGCTAATAATATTTATAGCCAAAGTACTGAGATTAAAATAATTTTGAAATCTTAAATACATTCAAGCACTTAATTGAAGGATAGCCAAGTTATTCGGTTCGTGCAAATATTACATGCTGGATCTTCCTTTTTTCCACAATATGAATGATCCAGATTACTGAAGAACAAAGTCAGAACTGGCTTCAGAGTTTCTTGTGAATCTTATATTTTTGGTACCAGTGAAGGATGCTGACTTAAAAAAAGATGTTAACTTGGGGAAGGGGTAATTAGCACATATGTGCTAATTTGCACACATTCAATATGAATACTACAGCAACATCTAGATTGCAAACATATTAATAATTGAAACAAATATTCTAAGCAACCATGTAGGTTTCTCATTTCACATGCAACAGGGAAAGAAATACAGTTTGATGACAAACAAGTCTGATGTTACCTTGTTTGGTAATGAAACATTTGCAAGAAAACAACCAAGCTCAGAGAGCACAAAGGACTCTACAGTTTGTTTATTTAAAACGTTTATATAGTTGCCCATCTTATATCAAACTCTTGATGGTTCCCAAATCAACAATTAGAAAACAGAACTAGGACTTCTTAGAAGCACACATTTCTAGTATCTAACATAATTATGACTTAAAAGTTGATATCCTGTCTGTAAATATTAATATTAAATTAGCTATTTACCACCTTAACATAAAACTGATTGCCTTAGATGCTTCCAAAGAGCCTTTGGAATTTATGAGTCATTGTTTGGAAGCTGCCTAAAAATTAGAGATGTGCCTAATCTGACTTTGGGAGTGTTTTCACCTAGAACACCCTATTCTACACTCGAAGAATTGGCTTCTGCCTTTACTCAACCGTATTACCCAGAACAGGGAGTGGCTGGTCATGTTCCAGAGTCAAATCAATTTTTAACATCTCTACTAGAAATGTTTACCTGTGACCATCATGTGGGTTCTCTAATGTTTATTAAAAAGTATAAGAACAATAGCAGCTCTGCTATGGTTGGTTGGTTGGTAGGTAGGTAGGTAGAGAAATAGAGAGATAGAAATATATATAGGCAATACTTTTACTGTATTAGTGAACTGAAGTTGTAAACAATAATTTCAGGTTTAAGTTTCATAAGCTTTTCCTTAGGCAAGCTTTTCTTTTTTAAACAAATGGAAATAAAGAAAAAAGAGATGATTGTGGAGGCCTCTCTACAAGCTTATATTGTGAAATAATATGTTAGGGAGCTGTCAAACCTGCAATTTGACTGTTGACACAACCAAGTAGGATGAGATATCAATAAGGGCTTCCCAAAGCAATAGTAGTAATAAAATGTTTATAAATCCTTCATTTTGGAAAGATCTAATGATAAAAACTGTTTTCATTCTATCAAGATTCACAGATTCTTTGACCAACAAAAACCAGAAGAGATTATTTATTAGTTAATTTATTGATGTATAAAGATATAAGCAATATATCTCCTATCCATTGCTGACACAGGCCATCCTGCAACAAAGTCAACATTTTCACATTTGAGATTGAGGTTGTGATTTATTAAATCTGATTATGTAGCCTCAAGACTGGAGTTTACTGCTGGCTAACAGGGACAGCATATTTCTGTTAAGGTATCCAATAAGAAAATAAATCCAAATCTGAGAAAAGCTTACTTTATTCCCAAACTTACTCGGGCTGCTTTTAAGTAGCTTTAGGTCATTAGCATGTAGACTTATACAAAAATATAGTTTTGTATAGTTGAAAACAATGAGATCTCGCTGATGAAGTTCTTTTTGTCATAACATTTGTGCTTTCCAAGAAGTTATCTAGTCAAAGGCATTTGGAAAGCTCTGGTTTCATGATCACTTGTCATGAGACAAGCAATTTCAGCCTCCAATTTGCTTACATGTTTAAGGGGAGAAGAGAAATCGAAATGTCAACAACAACTACTAGCAAGAACAGAGCTGTCTTAGGTTTTCAGCCCACAGCTAGCCATCAGGAAAATAGCAGAGAGTAGATAATTTTATCTGATGCTCAGTTTCTAAAGGAACACAATGACCTGTAAGTAAGCCAAGATAACACTGGGTTGGGGCTAGGACATCTTGGAAACCTGTGTTTTCTCTCACAATCTCTGCAAACTGATTGTATAAAATCAAGAGTTCTGAAAGAGAGAGACAACTGGTGTGTATATATAAACATAATGGATAAGGAAATGCTGTGGAAATATCCAGCTATGCCCATAATTGAAAATCTGGAAAGGAGAATGGGGTACAGCCATTGTTCTGTCTCTAATTTCTATATGTTCAATAGTGCATATGCACATTTCAAGTAAGCACTTTATATAACTGAGTCATACATTTGTTAGGGCAAATGCTTACCCATGTGTACCAACAGCCTATAAATGAGAGTCTGACAGTCAGATGAAAGCAGCCATGTTGGATTCTGCCAGCTGCCACAATAGAAGCTGAATGGGCGTTACTTCCTAGAAATACCCTAATAAATAAAATACAATATAATTAAGGTGACCAGATTTTAATATTTGTAAAGCGGGACACCATTGACGGGGTGTGTGTGTGTTTCTAGGGGAGCAAGACGGGAAGGGTCCGTCTCTCTTATCCTGCAGCTTTGTGCACTCCCCCCAAACACCCCCCCTTCATCGCAGCCAGGGGTGTGTTCCTACCGGCGCAGGCTTACCTGTTTGTCACCGCAGAGCCGAAGAAGCTGGTGGCGTTCGCGGCGTGGGGCTTCCCCCACCCGCTTTCCCCGGCCGCCGGGACGCCGCCATTTGCATTCTTTTGCCCTCTGTGCATGCGCAAAACATTCTGCTGGCACAGAGGGCATAAGAACGCAAATGGCGGCGTCCCAGCGGCCGGGGAAAGCGGGTGGGGGAAGCCCCGCTCCGCGAACGCCACCAGCTTCTTCGGCTCTGCGGTGACGAACAGGCGAGACCGCCACTGCCCCTCTCACTGCCCTCCCTCCCCGCCTGGCAGGAGGAGGCAGGTGACTCAGGAGGGTGTGCAGGGCAAATTCAAATTTAAAAAGTGGGACTTTTTTGAAACACCGCGGGACAAATTATTAAAAAGCAGGACTGTCCCGCCAAAAGCGGGACGTCTGGTCACCTTAATAAAATCCAAAGTGGCCCCATCATGGGCTGACTTAGCGAATGTACCACCTAACTTGATAGGCATTGCTATACCTGGTTTTAAGAGGAAAATTGGCACATTCTTGAAAATCAGGTGTATTAAGAGGAGAATGCTTACAAATGCTAAACCTTTGTAAAGCAAGTCAAAGGGAGGAAAAGCATATAGAGGTATCAGGCGGAACTGTATTAGGATGTTAACATACATTAAGGTTGACTGCATTTGTGAAGCACTAATTTAACAAAAATCAGAATGTCTGATGTCTACCCAAGTATTTTATAAATGTATTGTACTATTATGCCCCAAAGCATATTACTCAGTGACTTTATTTACTGCACAAGCTAAACCTGAATTCACAAACAAGATTACTGTGATCATATAACAAGCTAAGGCAACATCTACAGCAGGTCCCCACAACAAATTGGATGATTGATTTTAGTTTAGTGTTTTGTGCTAATCTAGCTATAAAGACTGCTGGACTTTGAGCTTTGAAAATACTTCAGGCTTCCCACATTTTTCCTATAATAATATTTACTCCCAGATACCGCAATGCATATTACAGGTCCTGTTGTATCCAGACTTCTGTAAATCATTGTGACTGACCACAACCTGGTATTTGGAAGCCAAAAAAGATAAAAAGAAAAAGAAAAAAATGGAAATACTGAGAAGGCATTGGAGGCACTATTTCATTATGGCCTTTTGAAATGATCCAGTCTTATCCTCCGTTTAAGGTCTCAGAAATACCTTAAAATTTAGCTGAAGAGCAAGGAATAATGGTGGTTCTACCACATGCACACAAATGAGGATTTTTGGTTCATAGTTTAAATTTCATGTATATAATTTGAACTTGGTAAGGTGGCCACAGGCAAGACATTATACTAGTCTCTTCTTATATGAAGAAGAGGGTAAGAAAAACTGCTTCGTAAGAGTAAAGGACAATCTACCCCAGCATTTTGTGCGGACATGTAGCCAACCACATTCCTCCAGGGTGCTCACAATAGTGCTTCCTCTCAGTCATCTCAAGTGTCCTTGATTTAGCTTCAGTGGGTGATTAAAGAAATGATGATATTGGCCAAAGCTGTGTCTTAAACTCCATTTATATTCTTTACACATTACACAATTTAGATATGAATTGTCATCAGGTATATATATGCATGTCCCCATATAGAATGAAATTCGGCAGAATAAGAATCAGCAAGAAAAGCTATTATAACATGGACATTTTTTCAAGCCACTTTTGGCCTGAAATTATAATTTAAATCATTATCTTATAACTTCCATGACTATTGTTTAAATATTATATAGTTTACTTCTTTAGCATTGACTGTATAGTAGCATGTATTCATACATCAAAGCAGCTTTCAACGCCCTGACTCAAGAAGTCACAAACAGGCACAGGGAAAAATCAGAGAGAAATAGATGTGAGTTATATTAGACAGAATGCAAGATTATTTTTCTGAATCATATATTCTCCTAACCATCCTCTTGGGACATAAAACTGCCTTCCAATAGACATTTGTTTACCTTTGGTCTCATATAATGAGACCTGTCATATAATGAAAACTGAAGAGCCAGTTTGGTCTAATGGTTAAGGCACCAGACTAGAAACTAGGAGACTGGAAGCTCTAGTGAAAGCCAGCTGGGTGACTTTGGGCTAGCCCAACCCACCTCTTGGGGAAAATGGGAGGAAGGAGTATTAGGTATGTTTACCACGTTGAGTCATTTATAAAAATAATAAAGGTGAGATAAAATCAAATAATATACCGTATTTTTCACACTATAAGATGTAATGGACCATAAGACACACCTAGCTTTTGGGGAGGAAAACAAGAAAAAAAAATCTGCCTCTGCCTCCTAGCAATTTGCCTCCTTGTAGCAAACAGCAAACAGCCTGGTGAGCTTCAGCACAGCCTGATTTAGCACGAGCAGCTGATTGGTGGTTGGATTGGCCTCCCGGAATACCGCCGATCAGCTGTTCCAGGCTGTGGGAATTGCCACCACCCATAGCCCCCATTGCCGCCTCCGCGCACCCCATTTTCGGCCTCTGCGTGTCCCATTTTTGGCCCATTCGACAGCAATAGGCTGCGGCGGCGATCCCCGTCACCTGGAATGAGCCAAAAACGGGATGCGCAGAGGCAGCGATAGCGGCAGCGGCAATGGGCGGTGGCGATCCCCGCAGCCTGGAACAGCTGATTGGCTGTATTCCGGAAGGCCAATCCAACCGCCAATCAGCTGCTCGTGCTAAATCAGGCTGTGCTGAAGCTGACCAGGCTGTTTGCTGTTTGCTGCAAGGAGGCAAATTGCTCGGAGGCAAAGGCTGAAGGCCAGCAGGTGGGCGGGGCTTCAGCAACATTCACTCTACAAGATGCACAGACATTTCTACCCACTTTTGGGGAGGGGGAGGGTGTCTTATAGACCGAAAAATACGGTAGCCAACTTTCAAGCCTGTGTGAAGCCTCAACAAAGGCTCTGTTCAATGTAGTTCTTCAGAATGACACGCCAACAGCTGCTGAATGCCACCTTAAGGTAATGTGCCACACTGCAGATATTCTACGAGTTTATGTATGTGTGCCAAAACATAGAGCACAAGAGCTTTCTTTCACTCTTCCAAACTGATGAAAGACAAAGCATTTGTTTTTCAGCATCTAGATACTATCTCAAGGAATAGTTGGCCACCAGAATTCAGGTGGTTCCAGAATTCAGGTGTTGTTTTTTTAAAAAAATTATTACTATAGTAATAGTAAAACTTCTTAGGAATTTGGAGTTGAAACCAGGAGCCCCAGTATGTGACTTTAGAACACTTATTTTCTTTTGGCCCAAACTACCTTATGCACTGTTGTTTTTTTAACTTATGCTTCTGAGAGGAAGGTTGAGATACTCCAGGAATATAAGAATATAATAGAACAGATGTAGTGTAGTGTTTAAGGTACTGGATTAAGAGTGGGGAAATCCACATTCTGGTCAATGCATAGTTATAAAAATACATTGGATGACTTGAGGCTCTCTGTCCAACTCACTGCATGGGGTTGTTGAATATGCTGCCTTAAGCTCTCAAATGGAAGATGGGACATAAATCTACTAAGTCACTGTGGCTTAATTCACACATAATGAAAAATTTTAAATGACAATAGCTACGATACACATCTCATACTAAACCTAACCAAGCAAACATAATGGATTAGCCAATTATCTGTAGCAACTCGCTGTGTGCATTAAATTGCAGACTAAGATTTTCTTGAGGTTGGAGGTGCAGATATAATATGAGGGGAAGAGCAAACAGAGGGATTGAGAAATATTTAATAATTGAAAAAGAAACCGTTAATTTTTTTAAAAGCTGTGGGATAATCTCGTCCATTTGATTATGAAAATGTATGTGCTTTTGGCTGTCTTTTGCTTCATTTTTATTTTTGGGCCAAATGTGCTGTTGAGTTTCCATCAAGGAAGTGCTTTCATTTTAAGTTTTCTAAAGCATTTCACAAAAGTGCAGTGCACCTAAGGGCAGGTAAGAGTGTTTTTCAAGTGTTTTGTAAACATTCAGTTATGTCACTGCCAGGTTTACACTGTTCAGGCTAGTCAAATGCTACAAATTTTGCAGCCTGAAAAATGCTGAAGGCCAGAGGACACTTGATCGAAAGGCATTTTCTTTAATGAATATTACTCAGCTTCTTAAAAGATTCTCCCCCTTTTCCCCCTTGCCCATAATTGTGGCTCTATACAGCTATCTGGCTGACCCTCTTTCCCTCTGCCTTTCTTCCCAGAAAACAGAGAAAGCCAGTCAGCTGAGGAAGCAAAAAAAAAGAGATGTGGAAAATAAGCTGAAAGGCACTCAACAGTTGCAGCTGCCTGAGCTCACATCCCCCACCCTCCCCTGCTGCTTTTGAGCTATTTTCATCCTGTTTGCTTTTGAGCTGGGACAGTCAGGGAGAGTAACTGGAGGCAGACCAAGCACCATCTGCCTACTCCACCCAGTGGCATCCAAGCAGTTGCTGCTAGCAAACGGCAGCAGGGAGAAAGCCAGCCTCTCAGCCTGTTATTTTTCTGAAGGAAGTCCACTGCTCCATAGGGGGCAGTAGAAGCTGAAACGGGGAGAAGATGAGCACAGGGCATGGCACGTGTTTTCTCTGGTTTTGTTATTCCCTTTTGATGCACAGTATTTGTCAATGTTGGGGTGAGTAAGAGTAAAGAGTGTAGCAACAACAAACTGCTTGATGTGAACTCACAGTTGTGGCATGTGGAAGGGTCAGGGTTCTGCTTGATGTGAACTCACAGTTGTGGCATGTGGAAGGGTCAGGGTTATAAAGAGGACAGCCCACAACACGAGAGCAAAACAGATTTCCTTGAGTGTATCTTCTCTCTATATATAGCAAAACTCTCCCTCTCAACTTAGACACTCCAGATGTGAGAATGTCAATAATTAATATTTCCCGGCCTGCACGACACGGCTGGGAATTCTGCAGGTTGAAGTCTGCACATCTGGATTCTAGAGGAAGTCAAAATCGCAGACGCTTGCAGAGGCAGTTTTAAAACTTCTGAAAAACCAACACATTTAATGCTGTGTAACCTTATGCAATAATAGATATGTTGTCCTTTAAAAAGCCACAAGACTCTTTGGCTGGAATGCAAATAAAGATAAATGTTTTTTTTTTTAAAAAACCGCCTTCAGATTCTGAATGAAAGGCAGGATATAAATATAAATATATGAATAAATAAATAAGGACACAGCATTTAGCAGACTACAACGTTAACAGTGTTAGTAAGCTAAAGGCCAAAACAATTAACAGGGTATATATTTCTGTATACATGAGATTACACACAGTAATTGCTTATGAGGAGTAAAGCAACATAGGAGAATTGACCAAATCTTCAACTGGCTATAGTAAATACAAAGTAACTATACTTGGTAGTGTCCTACTTAATGCTGCCCACTATTTATTTTCAGCAGTGGCTTGCCTTTAAGCAATGCAGAACTTAAATTCCAAGATGGCAGCTCTGTGCAATATTGAAGCCTTACATCAAAGTTCATTTCAACATCACCTCTTCCCCCAATCAGTTATGGAATCTGGTCACAAATTGGCAGTATCTCTTTTGCTCCTGAGCTCAGATAACAAAAAGTAATAATAATAATAAGTGGCATCTTTTCCCTAAACAGTTTCCAGTTGCATTTCATGATGTCATCAGGTAAGCAGTTCAATTCCATTCATCCCTCCTTGTCTCAAATTCTCCATTTACAAAAGGCAAATGATAACAGTATCTTCCACATAATATATTTGAGGCTGAAAATGCTTAAAGTCTTATCTGTCTATTTGCAATGATAAAATTTACCTGGGGCAACTTGGAAGATAGGCTTCTGAATATCAAGAAAAAAAAGCTAGTGGCTGTCTTGGATAGTTTGCAGGGTAGAAAACAAGATACAAATGAAATAAATGAAGCTCCTTTTTCATGGATTATAATCCTCTCAAGGACACTTTGAGTACTAGAGATTCAGGATCCCAAAATGTATTCATACAATGAATAACTAAAAGGACCTTTAACGCCAAAACAATGCAATTACAATCATGTAAATTCAGTGGCACACAATTATAATTCACCCATTAGAGCTCTTTGGTACCATCTAGACACTGTATTGCCGACTTCTACCCCCAGGACATGAAGAAATGAATTACAATGGCTAATCTCAACACAGTATAGCTGAACTAGAATTCACTGTAAAACTTTAAACTATTTTGCATTGAATTAAACTGACCAAATTATTTATCCTGATAAAGTGCTCATACAATATCCAATCACTGGATTGTGAATGGTCACTATCTAAAGGTAATTTTTACACATTTCATTTTCCTTTGACCTTTTGTTTTATTATTCCTTCATCTTTTCCAACAATAAATCTATATATGGAATACTCTTCCCTCAGGATATTTCATGTATTTGATAAACTGGACAATGTGCCAGAAAAACTAATAGGTTTATAAATTTGTTAAGATGTTACGATGAAACTTATTATTGTAAATATAATCCCATGAAGAATGCAAGGAGCCACAGTTCAAAACATTTGGAAAGCACAACATTCTCTACTGCTATAGAATATAAATCCTCTTTGTTTAAAAGTGTACCTCTTCTATCATACAATACCTCTAAATTTGGTATTTCAAATAAACATACACTTTGTTTTAAAAGTTGTATTATGATTTAATTTTTTCCCCAAGTTTCAGGAGGTTTTCCACTGCAATCCTAAAGCTTACTTAAATGAATAATAAGCTGATTTTAACCAAACATATTTTCTAAAAGAGTTTGATGTAGTGGAAATGGAAAAATAGACAATAGATTTGTGCCTATCAACCAGCTGTGAAAACTCTTATTGAGCTGAGTTCCTTTCACAAAGTTAGAACATGAACCAGAAACAACAATACTGTACAGCAACAGAGGACACATGTAGCTGCTTTGTCCTACACAAATATAGTGACAACCTGGAATTCAAAATACAAGAAAATTTTTATTACTCACTGGCATTTTTATTAAATGCAGAACTGATTAGTAACTGTTCTTGCAAACTCTCACAAATCTCCCAAAGATGAAAACATACAATCAGTAATCTCTTGCAGTTTTCCACTTCATCTGAGTAAGGCCCTTAAGGGGTAACTTTAAAAAAAAAAAACACCTCCCTACTACATAAATCCTATGCTGGGAGTGGGGGTGGGGAACAATCAAGTGTGCATTCTTACTGCATATAACTTGTTTCCTTTTGGTTTCATACCACCTGATGGCCAAAATAGAATGTTTTTTGGGGGGAGGGATCAGAGAATTCAAAATAAGAGTCAAAAACCTGGAGAGAGAAGGATGATTCAACTGCAGGAAAGATTTAATGTGTGCTGCATGCACGTCAAGAAAATTACAAGGCCTGCTCTTGAACCCTTCACCTTAATTACTCAAAGTGATTCCCTGTATCCAGGTCTATATTATAATGTTCTTAAGAACTACTAACAGTCTTTCTTTACCAATCAGAAATTATACACAGCTATGACCAAGAAAAAGAAAGCCAATTTGGTGTAGTGGTTAAGACACTAGCAAATTCCAGTCTTGCCTTAAGCAAAAAGCCAGCTGGCTGATTTTCTACTTTTTTTAAACTCAAGGAGAGACATGTCCAACCCAATGCTCGCTGACCAAATGTGGCCCTGGACAGCTAGTAATGTGGTCCCATAAGATATTAAAAATGCTAAAAAATAAAGGAAGTTTGTTATTTATATAGTTAACTATAGCATATATTTTATTTGTGCCCCAAGACAATTCCTCTTCACTCAGTGCAGCCCATGCCAGCCAAAAGGTTGGGCAACCATGCTCTAGGACAGTTATGGCTAACCTTTTGTTGTCAATGTGTGTGTAACACCCCTGCACACCCTGCCCCCCCACATGTGTGCGACCCATCCCCGCATATGCGCACGACCCCCTTGTGCTCTCCCTGCATGACCCCCGAACATGCACGCAGCCCCCTCACATACGTCCTGCCCCGACACATGCGCACACATGTCCCGCATATGCTCCGCCCCGTGCATGCACAGCAGAGACCCGAAAACCAGCTGGCCGGCATGCGCAGTGGAGCTGAGCTGGGGTGACGGCGCGCGTGCCCGCAGAGAGGGCTCTGCGTGTCACCTGTGGCACGCGTGCCATAGATTCACCATCACGGCTCTAGGATGTAGGCAATGACAAACCATTTCAGAAATCTGGCCAAGAAAAGTGTAGCGACTTGTCCAGAGAGAGATAGAGAGACCAAGAAGAGATTGTCAGCATCACATTTAAAGCACTTACACTCCAAAGGTCAGTAGCCACACACAAAAACTAAATGATATCTAAGTTAAATTGCTACAGGTAGTCCTTGACTTACAGGAGTTTGTTTAGCGACTGAAGTTACAACGGCACTGAAAAAAGTAACAATTCTTCACTTACAACTGTTGCAGCATCCCCATGGTCACATGATCAAAATTCAGATGCTTGGTTCCTACTTATGACGGTTGCAGGTGACCCGGGATCATGTGATCACCTTTTTCGACCTTCTGACAAGCAAACTCAATGGGGAAACCAGATTCACTTAATAACTGCAGTGATTCACTTAACAACTGTGGCAAGAAAGGTCATAAAATGGGGCAAAACTCACTTAACAAATGTCTCAGTTAAGAACAGAAATTTTGGGCTCAATTGTGGTCATAAATCAAGGACTTCCTGTACTTTAAAATGACCAATGCTCAGAGGTATTGTAAATAAGTGCAGTAAAATGTGTTTTCAATGCCTGAAAAAAGTTTTAAGGCAGTTGGATTGAAGACTCCTTGATAGCATTGAGGATTCTACCTTTGCACAGAGGCAAAACTCTCCCATATAAACTGCACCCACATTTCATACCATAATTTCCTCTAACTTCTTATTCTAAGGGGGGAGGGGAGGAAGTCAAGAACTTATCCCTCCCTTTGGTTTCTGCATTATTATTATTTTTTATTTTACAGTGAAAAAGGAACAACCACAGTGAAGATTGCCTCTTAAGTTCTCATTATATAAGGTCCTACACCAGTTTATACTTGACTCACAGGATGTGGAAATACTAAGAGCATAAACATAACTAGACTGTCAATAAAGCAGGAAAGGCCACGCCTGCCGTCTTGGACCCAAGAAAGTTTTCCACCAGAAGGGGAGCATAGTCTCTCTTCAGCGTACGTTTCTTCCTAAAGGCCTACCCCGCTCCGCCCCCCACCCCCCCAGTTTGGCTTCGTCCAAGCTCCCAGCTCTGCTCTCCAAAGCCTATCGCCGAAACGCAGGAACCTTCCCCGAATCCCATTGGCTGGCATCACATCACCAACAGGGCACGACGTCTCGTCGTCGGCTGCTAATTACCTCTGCCTTATTTCCTGCTTCCCTGGCTGCCCAGTAGGAAACTTGGAGCTGAGCTAAACAAAGACTCAGCGGGTTGCTTGGCCGCTTGAGAGGCTCCCGAGTTAATCGATCTTCGGGATTGGGCAACCAGCAACTAAAGCAGTATTTTGGGTACCCTCCCCTCGCCATCTCCAAGGACCTGAACCTGCAGCCAGGATCGGTTTGCACGACCCAGGCCGGAGTAGCCCTGGCACCTTTTAGTCTGTCGTTCCAGAGACGTTGGATCGAGGGAATCAGGGTTAAATTAACCATGAATAAATCGCGAAAACACAAGAGAAGTTCAAGATGCTACTGTATCAGGGTCTGGCACGCACAATGCTGGGCAGGCCTCGGAGGACGCTCAGTTTCCCATCCCCGATGGAGCAAGTGCCTTTCTTGGGTGCGCCCAAGAGCTAAGCGGCATTGTGCATTCTTGTCACCAAAGACAAAGCGCCCAAGCGAGGAGATAATTATTACCCACCCACCCCCCAAAAAAACCAGGGCCGAATCTATTTCGATCTGCCAAAACAAGAAAGCGTTTCTTGGCTGGCAGCGGTGTCTGAAGGTACAAACAAATGGCGGCAGATTCTTTCTTCCTCCCCCCCCCCATTCGTCTTCTCCAAGGAGGTGCCCTCGGATTGTGTCGAGCCACAAGGCCCCTCATCCCCACCGGACCCGTCCCGCTGGTCGAAGGTTTCCCATCGAGGCGACAGGCTGAAGGTCCTTTTGGGGAGAGGGCACCTTGAAGGCGAACGCACACGTATCCCCCCTCGTTTCAAACCCCGCCGCGTCCCTCTCCAACCCGGCTCGTCAAGCCCTCCAGGGTGGGAGTGTGTGAATGAGGGAGGGGGAAATGGAGCTTCTCCGGGGAAAACAGAGAAGCAAACAAGAATCCTCTGTGCCCAAATTTCGCGGCGGCGAAGGCGGCCCCGCTGGGCACCTGCCCCCAAACTATCCCCAGCCTGCCAGGACTCGGCCCTCCGGTGCTCTTTCCAGACGGGGGGGGGAGGGGGGCTGGGATGGGTGGGAGATGATCCTGGCCGCCAGCCAGTTCCCCAATTTGGCTTCTTTCCCAGCCGCCGTTCTTTCTCTCGGACTCCCCCCCCCCAAAAAAAAAAATCCAGTCAGGACTTACAAAAGCTCCGCCGCTGCTTGAAAGGCCGGTCCGAAGGCATCGCGGCCGGGAACCGGACAATACCGAGACCAACGCGCCTCGGCACGGACGAGAAGGTCGTCGTTAAGACTCAAAAAAAACCCCGCTGCCGTCGCCGCCTTGGGGAGGGCAGGGAAGGTCTCCGGAGCCCTCGAAAGCAACTGCCGCGAAGCGCGCCTCCTCTTCCTCGGTCGGCCGACGCCGTCTGCTCCGGATCAGATAGCTGAGCCACACCGATCCCCGAAGGTGGCAACGCAGCGGTGACTTCATCCCACAACCTCCTTAAAGGGGAGGCGCCCGATCCCGCCCCTTCTGCAGTGCGGCCTCGTTGCCAGGGGCGCACCGGCCTTAGCCCCGGGCTGCCCTCGGTGATCTTGCTGGCGCGCTCGGCCAGCAGACTCGCTTCCCCCCCCCCCAACCCCTCGGAGAAAGAATTAAGCCGCGTCCAGGAGGATGTTATAGAATATGCTTGAAGGGCAGATGTCCCCAGATAATGAGTAAAACACACATCCCTGTTAAAAAGCATTGCCAGGTGTTCATCTAGAAATAATCCCAGAAAGGACATTTGTTTATTCGTTTATTTAATAGCAATTTATTATAATTAACACTTCTCTTTTAGCTGGCCCTGGACAGCTTTCAGTTGGATGTTAACTCAGTTGCAGCACAACTGGAAAAACTGGTCAATGGCAGCAGAAGTGTCATCTTAAAAATTAACATATTTATTACACTACTGTATAAGCTTTGGTGGATCACACGTGTTTGATATAGAAGGCTGTTTTTGTTATGATTCACTGAAAATACTGATTTGCTGAATTAAATCTTTTAATGAAAAATGACCTTCCAAGTCAGGCTTGGAGGAATCCAAATGCTTTCGCATTTTGTTTGTACATTGATAAACATCTTGATCAGAGGTCTTCAAACTTGGCAACTTTAAGACTTGTGGACTTCAACTCCCATAGCTGGCTGGAGAATTCTGGGAGTTGAAGTCCACAAGTCTTAAAGTTGCCAAGTTTGAAGACCCCTGATCTTGATGCTTAGCCATGTAGTTCCCCTGCCCCAGCGCCCAGGAAGTGACACTGAACATGGGGAGAATGTTCTCATCACAAAATGTCTGTGGAGATTCTCAATCTGAACTGAAGAAACTTCTTGGGTGAGAAGCAAAACATTGTCAAGGAACACCCCCCCCCCAAAAAAAAAGTACAGTTGCCTTTTGGGAAAGCAACTTTGGGGGTCTCAACACAGAATGACTTGTTTAGGAAGAGTTATTTGTATTTGTGATTAGAAGACAAAGTGGAACTCTGGCTCAGGCTTCTGGATGAGAAGGATTTGAAGAGAAGCTTCTCACATGTACTTGATGTATTTATAGCTTCTGGCTACTGAGAATGCTACGCCCCACTTTATTCTGAGAACAACCTGAGGTAAGTTAGGCTAAGTGACTATGCCAAGAACACTTAATAGCTTAGAAATTAAACATTAATCTTTGCTGAGTTCCTATAAACAACATCTATCGCTGCATGAGCTTGGAATGTGTAGGTCTTTCAACTACCTTGTATAATTAGTGTTCTGCTTGTTTATAAAAGCTGTAATCTTTTCAGTGGTCAAAACAACAGCTCATTGGTGCTGTGTATCAGTTTAGTTGAATTTCCAACCCTTTAATAAAATTGCAAGTTGCAGTCATGTGATTTTCCCTTAGTGACCAACTTGCCTGTCCCAATTGTGGTCACTAACCAAGGACTATTGTAGTAACTTGAAATGTGGCAATTATGACTTTGTATGATAGAAAAGATGGACATTTTTAAATGATTCAATCAAACCAGCGCCCTTTACCATTTTGGCTTCAGTTTTTCAACAGCTGAATTACGTATTCCAGGAAAAGAATTTGCTTCATTGGAAAAGGCAGTTGTTGACTTAGCAAAGTTTTCAGCTGCAGAAGTTATCAAAGCAGGTCAGAAGCTAAACAAGCTGGAACTGGTGTGAATTTGAATGGGAATTCTCTAGGAAACACCCAGACTGTTTCACTGGAAATTTCAAAAATATTTTAAACGTGTCAGTGACTAATCATTTAAGAAATTTTGTCAAGAAAATTATGTCCATGAATTCACAAGGAGTTAAGTTTGGCTTGAAGGAGATTTGACTTTCCCTATTTCTCCTGTGCTGCTAGTAACTGTTGGTAAAATTGGATGGGGATGGGGTTTGCTTCCATAGTTTGTCTGAAGTTAGGAAGCTGGCAGGCCTCTTGTATGGGCAGGGAGCCACCTAGTGATTGTACAGCAACATCACTGATTGCAGGATAAATCTGGAAAGATAGGTAGGCACCTGCTTTTAGGGCTAAGACCCATACCACTTTTAGCTAGATTGCTAAGGTTGCACTTTAACTAAATGCAATTTCACTTCCATTTCCATTTAGTTCAAATATTAATATGGCTGTTCTTGAATTATGGATTTCATAATATTGCCTTCTGTCACATTAACATTACAACTTTTGGAGAACGTAGCTAGTTCTAGAATTTTAGTTTGCATTAAAATATCAGTTTATTGGTTAATTCGGGTGTCAGCAACCGGAGGCTCCGGAGTCACATGCGGCTCTTTCATTCCCCTGCTGTGACTCCCTGTTGGCTGAACCCACCACTGGCTGGCCTCACCCTCCTTTCCCAGTCACTCCTCACCTGAGAAGGTAAGGGCAACAGCGGCAGATGGAGACTCACTCCATATTCCAGAGTGGGAGCGAAGCAGCCCTGTACTTGCCCCTTCTTCCGACCCTTGTTGGTGCTGCATGCACCTCAGTCGCTCAGGGAGATGCGTGACTTTCTCTCTGCCCTGAGACACTGGCCCGGCCCGGCTGCGGCTGATGCTCCGCATCGTAATGGACTCCAGGAGGAGGAGGGGATGCCATCTCCCCATTGTGAAGCACACTAAATTTAAGTGTGCTCCGCAAGGTGCTGCAAGAGCAGTGAGCAGGCAATGGAGGCAGCGAGAGCAGCAACATCAGCTGCAGCCGGGCCAGGCCAGTGCTCTTGACCACCGACAGGGAGCCACAGCAGGGGTCAAAAGAGCTTCATTTATCTGGGAACCTGAAATGACTCTTGATTTAAATCATATGGAAAAAAGCAACCAAAGAGGAAGAAAGAACAACATCAGCAAAAAAAATAAACCCCAACCCTCGCCTGGTTTTGGAAATGGTTCAAGAGAGAACACATACAGGAGAGAGAGAGGGAGGGGGGAGGGGGGAGGGAGGGGGAGGGAGAGAGAGTGGGAGAAAGAGAGATGAGTCAGAGAGAGAAAGATGAGAGAGAGGGAGAGAGAGGGAGAGGGAGAAAGAGAGATGAGAGGGAGAGAAAGATGAGAGAGAGGGAGAAAGAGATGAGAGAGAGCGAGATGAGAGTCAGAGGGAGAAAAAGAAAGATATGAGGGAGAGAGAAATAAGAAATGTGTGTGTGTGAGAGAGACAGAGAGAGAGGAGAGAGAAATATTTGTTTCTGAGAAAAGAAAATACTGAGAGCCACAAAACCTGGGTAGGTATGGCTGGGGGGGGAGGTCATGTGACTGGATGGGAGTGAGTGATGTTGAGTTGGCCACGCCCACCCAGGTTTTGTGGCTCCCGGTGTTTTTTTTTCTGTGGGAAACGGGTCCAAATGGCTCTTTGAGTATTTAAGGTTGCAGACCCCTGGGTCAATCCAATGCAAGGAAAAATGAGACTCTTTTAAGTTTATTCTTGAACTGCCCTCGAATATTGGTTTGATTGGGATTGTAGTCAGAGCATTCATGCCTAATTGAGAGTTATATAAATACAGTTGAAGTTATTTTATATTAAAATGCATGCATCATGCTTCTACTGTGGAAAAAGCTTCCTTTGAACTTTGTATCAATTATCTTGCTATAGCCATCTGTTCAGTCAAAAGATGTGCAAATTTTAGTAGGGGACATATTCCCCTATTACCTTCCTCCGAAGGCCATGCCACATATATGATCTGGAACCTTCAGATTGCCTGCCCATCACAGACTGGGAACATAGAAAATAAAGCGAGAGGAAGACTGTTCATGTATGCTGAATGTAGCTCACATATTTATTTTCAACTGGTCTGTTCATCTTAAAATGTCTACTGTAGTAAACCAAATTTCCCAAATATATAATTTAGAGGGATTTTGGCCTGTCCCTAATCTACGGACAAACAGATTGAAATTACATTTCCTACTGGAATATACTAATACATGTTTCATGGCACTTATATTTGTGTGTATAACTTCTACAGAAAGGATTTACTTCACAATAGGTTGACTAAATCAGCGGTCACTAACCGGTGGTCAATGGACCACTGGTGGTCTGAGAGAAAATTTTGGTGGTCCACAGAAAAATTATTTGCATTTTTTATATTGCACTAAATCAGGGGTCCTCAAACTACGGCCCCTGGGACAGATATGTGCAATGAACGTTTGTACTGTTGCTGCAGAGAGTCTCCCCCTTTGGGGTCTTTTTGTGTGGGTTGGAGGGGGGCAGAAATTCCAACTTGGGGTCTGCTTCAGCCTCCTGGTGCGAGGCTTTGGGCGAAGGCTGGAGGGAAACACCACTGGTGGAGAAGAGCCAGAGGACCGTGGGACTGCATCATGGCCTGGAACTGGCTGACGATCTCAGCCTGCTGAGCCTCCAGGCGCCGGTACCTGGCCTTGCACTCCCGCAGGTCTTCCCTCTGCTTGGAAAGCCTATGCTCCTAGTCCTCAGTGAGGTGCTTCGACTGAGCCTCCTTCTCGGTCAGATCAATTTGAATTGAGCTGTTTTGCCAACTCTTTCTTGTGGTGGCTGCTTAGCACCAACAACTGCTTCCTGTTGGGGCCCTAAGGAGCCCGGGTAGGGAGCCGAGGAGTGGCTGGGAGGGGAGAGGCGAGTAGAGGCCGGCGAAGCACCCCTCGACGTGAGTGACATCGAGTTGGCTACGCCCACCCAGTCACATGATCACCTAGACATGCTCACCCAGCCAGTTATTAGGCAGATCATATTAGTGGTCCGCAGGATTTAAAATTATGAATTTAGTGGTCCCTGAGGTCCAAAAGATTGGTGACCCCTGGACTAAATGACCAACAAATTGTCTTCCATATTTCTGACACCAGTAATGGAAGGATTTTATTGAAAGGGTACACCAAATATTATAAATAGACTGATTTTCAGAGAAATATTTCAATAGTATGAATTTCAAGGAGGAAAATACTTCGAAAAGCATGAGAAACCTTTACTGAAATCAATACACAAAGGTTTGCTCGATTATTTTAATTTGCTTTAAAAGAAACAAGTGCAAAATAAAAGGAAGACAAAAAAGATTTACAGTTATTACAAGTGTTTTCAACAAAGTTATTTAGTTATATATTTGCTAAAGAAACCTTCCATCTTTGATCCTCTTTTTTATTTCATGTTTTGTCTTCTCCATGGAGTAACCCTTGAGTAATTTGAACAGACTCCTTAAATCTTTAATATTTTAAGAAAGAAATCTCAGACATTATCATGGACAATAATTATCAGTGTTAAATAAAAATATACAGTTAAGTTAAAGGAATGCAGGCCAGTTGGGGAAGTTTTCATTCTGTTGGGTTCTGAACGACAATCAGGAAATAGTCCTTATCTGCAAAAATATAAAGCAATTATGTTTCAATATTTGATTGTTATGGTTGTTACTGTTAACTCATAATAACTCTTTTGTGTCATGTTACACTATTTCAACTTAGAGCCGAGATGGCGCAGCAGTTAGAGTACAGTACTGCAGGTCACTTTAGCTGACTGTGATCAGCAGTTCAGCTGTTCAAATTTCACTGGCTCAGGGTTGACTCAGCCTTCCATCCTTCCGAGGTAGGTAAAATGAGGACCCAGATTGTTGGGGGCAATGTAAATATACATTGCTTAATGGTGTAAACCGCTTAGAGAGTGCTTTCACTGTGAGGCGGTATATAAATCTCACTAACAAATAAATAAACAGTTACAAAGAAATTTGGTTAGTGGCACATGCTGAAAAGGACTTCTTCATGAAGTTTTGCGAATATAGCAGACATAGTCCTTGACTTATGACTATAATGGCGCCTGCCTATCATGGCCATAAGTGGTGACAGTTGATTTTATGACCTGTTTTGTGAGGGTCATTAAGCAAACATGGCAGTGATAAAGTGAATGCCATGGTCATTAAGCGAATAATGGTTCACAATGGGTGCAGATTTGCTAAAAACCGGAAGTGCCAATTTTCAGCAAAACTTTCGTAAAACGCAGCCGCATCACTGCGGGATGCTGCAAACAGCCATGAATGCGGCCAGGTCAGTCATGCCCAAAGGTCTGTCATGGGACCATAAGGGGAGAGGCAACGATTGGAACTTTGAATCCAAGTTAGATCCATCGTAACTTTGAATGGTCACTAAGTAACGGGTTGTAAGTTGGGGGACTGCCTGTACTAGTTGGAAAAAAAACAATACTGGACAAAGCAGATTATAAATACATACACATTCCTCACGCAATTTCCTTTTTGCAAGCAGAGTTATACAGAATACAGAAAGGGAATATGACATAGTAACCCCAAGAAATAAAGGCACAAGAAAAGGCTTGAACATAAGAAACATGTGAAGTCAATAAACTACATAGAAAATTCACTCAAATATTACAAACATTAGATGTAATATTTAACAATGTTTAACAAATTGTTAAACCGGATCAGGCCAAAAACCATATACTGCAACATTGTTTCTTAAAATGAAGCAATAGGCTTGATTGATATCTGGAAAGATCATTTAGAACAGCAGCCCCCAACCTTTCCGGCTTTGAGGACCAGTGGTAGGATGGAAGGGGATGGTTTTGTACAAGCGCACACGCAGCTCCATTTGCACAAGTGGTGGGCACACGGGCCAGTTGCTCGTGTACATGGAGGTGCATGTGCGTGCGCTCGCCTGCTGCACGTGCAAGTGGAGCTGCACACATGCGCACGCTCGCCCATCGCTTCTGCAGGAGGTCTATGACAATTCACCATGGCTAACTCTCCATGTCCAACTTGCCAAAGGACAACTCACCATGACAACTCACGGCCATCTCTCCACAGTGCTGCGGGACAAGAGTTACACTAATATCAAAGAAATGGCAGATTAGAATAATTAAAGAAATGATGCAAAAGGAGAAACAGAATAAAATGTGAATGGCAAAAATGAAAATATTTTTTATTTATTTTAAATAATTAAACAGAATTGCTACATTGTCTCACAGTGAATTGTCCTATGGCCAGTTGGCCATGGCAAGTTGTCCCACATCACTAATTGGCCATGGCGAGTTGGCCGCAGCAAATTGTCCCATTCCCTTCCGCAGACCACTACTGAATGAACCACAGACCTGGGGGTTGAGGACCCCTGATTGAGAACCCATTCTTACCTGAATCTTTTAAAGAAAAGCTGTGGTACAGACATAGATTGCCTATTGCTGTTACATTTGGAGACAACTCTACCAGAGGCTCCAAAAGAGCTCCCCTCCCCCTTTTTAATTTTACCTGGTGCAACCATGATCTCATTTTTCTTGGAGCGAATCCGCAGGAATGTAAGATCATTCTGGGGATCAATGTCTCTGACAGTGCCCCTTGCCTTCATTATTAAGTTGTGCATTAAGCCTGCATACTGTACTGTGGAGGAGTTGTCCATGGTGCTTTTGATGGGGATACCTGCGGAGTGCAAAAGGATTCTCTGGATGAATTATTTAAGACATTACTTGATCAGAAAATCTTAAGATCTCCATTTTTTACTGAACAGTTTTGATATAAAACCTGTTACTTCATACGACAGTTTTATCTCAACAATTTGGAATTTGCACAGAACTCCTGTTCATTGTTTTTCTTATACATTCCTCTGCTACTACTCTGAGATCCTTTATGACCTCTCAAAGTATCGTAAGTCTGATGGTGGTGTGATTTTCATTGAATGAACATTCCTGGGAAAAGGAACAACTGGTGTTGCATTTCCTCCATTTCCACACTATCAGCCTGAACGTGGCATCAGTTTTATAGTCCCTTCCAGCATAATGAACAGCAACCTTTTATCTGAGGTTTAGAAAGATCTCTTTTAATTGATGCATGATTCACTTCAATCATCCTGTGTCATGAAGAGTAGAGCCACTCAGATGTGTTTTTAAATTTGGTTCATTAGATTTGCAGGCCGCCCAACTCCCCGATGACTCTTTGCAGCTTAGCATCCAAGGATGTAAGACATGATACAGTGCACTGTTTTAGTACTGTTTAACCAGAATCTCTTTATATGTTAGTAAGATTTAGATCACTGTTATAGAACTAATGGGATAGTTTTTACTTTGGTTGCAGATTTGTTTTCTTTCTTTTTTTTATTAAAGAGTTTTACTAGTACAAAGTACAAACATTTTTCTCTTTTCTCCCCCACTTCCCCCCAAACCCCTCCCCCCCTTACCCTTCCCCCACACACACTCCCCCCCAGACTTCCCAGAAAAAGCACAAGGTATAGTATTCAGAAAACATAAAACTAAAATATGCTAACAGATTATTAGCAGATTATTAATTCCAAAATTTTTCTAATTCTTTAACTCCTTATTACTCAAAGCCTTACAGATTTGTTTTCTTAACTTCCATTCAGCACCCAGAAATCTGAGGTTGAGATTAGTAGCCATAAAAGTTGAAATAAACAGATAAACACACACACACCTATTTTACAAATATGATAGTGTTCTAAAATTAGCAGTCAACAGTCCTTTTGCACACATTGGCTAACATAGCTCAATGTAGACTGAATTTTTGTATGGAGATTATCTCTCTTTCAGCCTCAACTCAATTCATCCTTCAAAAAAGTTAAAGGCAGAACAAAATTACACTATGTTACACAAGTTCTGTTTGGGAAAAAAAATCAGAAATAATACCTTGAATTTCTAAAATAAGCTTTTAAGTTAAGATGTTTAAAATTCCAATCTACTTTGCTTGTTGCTGTTGTAAAAGAAGTGGCACATAGCAAGCACATATGTTGATCGTTCATTTCAGATTCAGTATCCATCTCTTTAGTAAAGATGGATCGATACAATTGCCTTATTATACTAACAAGAGTCAACCCATACATTGCAAGACTTATCACAGAGGGAGAAGGGATGTTTAATTCTTTTCCCAAATTGGAAATGCTCCTACAAGCTCCATAAGGACAACATATAGCCATACGTGCATTTATAACTGGGTTGAGGTAGGGCTGGAAATTCATTGTTGTGCACCCTGTGGTAGGAACTTTGTATTTTATTTTATTTTTTGCTTGGAATTGAAGTTACAGTAATTTAGGGAGCTATTTAATGGATCTACGGTTTTGCTGTCAGTCATTATATCACACCAGAGGTGGGTTCCTACCAGTTCTAACCGGTTGTTTAGAACCGTTAGTAGTTCAGCAATGAGGTCACGGAGCCGGTTCTGTCGGTGTCTCCGTGGGCGCCGCCATCTTGGATTTTGCTTCTGTACATGCGCAGAAGCTAATTTTTGCTTCTGTGCATGCGCAGAAGCTATTTTTGATTGCTGCGGGGGCGCGCGTGCACGCGAAGCACACACACTGCGCGACCCTGAGCGAACCGGCAGCAAAAGGATCCAGAACCCACCCCTATATCACACACTATAAATCCAAGACAGCAAAATCTTAGTAGAATTTTATAAAATAGAAGGCCTTTAGAGGAAGGGTTCTAGAATTAAGAATCCACCTTACAAAGTTCTACAAAGGGCATACACATGAATAGCTTCTTGGCTGTTTTGAAAAAGATCTTGAAGAGCCAGATGTTCCAGATTCCTATATATTTCTGGCTTAATAAATATTTATTAAGCAAATCTATTGGGCAGTCTATCTTAATCAAATAATTTATCTGATTTATATGCTCTTGAATTAACAGAAGCTATCTTATTTTACCGTTCTTATAGTTATTTTATATTGTGCTACTTTCATAGCTTGGATTTGTACTCTCCACTGATTTTAAAATGCTACTTTATAACTGTACTGAGGAGGCTCTGTTTAAAAAGACTTCAATACGTGTTTTTAAATAAATTTAAATCAGAAAGTTTATTACAATTTCTAAAAGAAGATACTAAATTAATGCACACTAATAATCAGAGATAGCACAATTTCAAAATATTGCCAAGGCTTTTGATACCGTGGGATTCACTTCCTCCCTAACAGCCATGTAATTTCAGCCTCAGTTTCATAATGCATGTCTGAGTCTTAATCCCAAAGAGCGCTGCTTACGTGCTACGAAAGGGCAGATTCCATTCCCATCAATTTAGCTGTCACAATACCTTCTGAATTCACAATAATGATCCCTTGGACTCCCTTTTGACTCTGGATTCGCTTCAATGTTTCCTCTACCTCAGCCTGGGAGGGGGAAAAAAATTAACAGCTTGAATTATGCAATTTTGTTTCTGGATCACACTCTGTGCTAAGGTATCTAGAATCGGAAGGAGCATAAAAGGATTCAAAGAGATACTTCTTAAATACTAAGCCAAAAGCACAGCTATTTTGGGAACAGCCGTATCAATGCCTACTTTTCTTAAACCCATAATTTTCCTTCTTTCATTTAGAAATAAGCCTTGGATGCCAGACATTTGTTTCCTGTAATTTTCTAGTAGGTTTTTTTATTGCACTCAAAGCTTCACACCACATAGGATATATATATAGCGGTAAAATCTTCCTTGCTCAGTTTCCCTCTAATAATATAAGGGTCTTTCCACACGCAATCTTCTATATGGGGATAATTTCTATCTGAGAAAGGATTTGCAGGATTTGTCTTTGAAAATGCAATGCAAATATTTAAATGCTGATTTGAACACATAATTGCAGAGTCAGCATCTGGAGCATCATGGCTTTAGTGGCAATGACATGCTGACACAGATGAAACCTAAAAACCTTTAGCCAGATGAAATTATACTTAGGAGACAGTAGTAGAGACTATATATACAAAGCTCAGGATTGGATGGTTGGGTTCTTGATGTTCTCTAAGGCTAGGTGACATCATCATTGCCCGAATTCCCAAGCACTGATGATACTAGACTGGTAATGAAACATCCGTAGAAAAACAACCAACTCCAAGAACCCAGCTTGGAGACAAAATAGAAGTAGCAAGAACACTGGGTGAAATAAAATGTAATGCTTTTAATTCTTTATGTTTAATTCTTTATGTTTACAGAAATTAAAGCTAAAATAATCAAACACATACTCTGAATTTCAAGAAAGCAAATTTAGATTCAGAGCAAATAATAAATACAATTCCACAAAAGGTTAGAGGTAAAAGAAGAATTTCTTTTAAAAAAGAAAATAACAACATGATTACCCACAATTCCAATGAAGTAAAAAAGGAAGAAGCAACTCATGTGACTATAAAAAAAAGACTTGGGGAAGATTTGAAAACCAAAAGGGAAATACATAGGAAGTGGAAAAAAAGAAAGAAGGCCATAAGGAAAAAGTAGCTCATTTAAAAAAAAAGTATCTGGAAAGCAAAAGAGTGAGCTGAGGTTTGCAATGGATGCTAAGAACATTTTTTAAAAAGACATCTTCAGAAATGTTCAAAGAAGGATAGACCAACTGCTATATCATATAAATGTACTTGAAAAAGCAGAATATATACGTTGCAAATAAACTCATTTTTAATAAGAAATCATGCAGCTAAAGACAGAGCTTGTTAATGCATTGTAAGATTCCCGTTTCTGTTTTCTGTTTCAGTTTATGATGTAGTGATGATTGAATTAAGCATAAAACTGAGTTTAGCTCGTACCAGGACAGAGAGATTAAAAGAAGCAAATCTGCTAGACTGGGACTCTGCACACACAGTAGCTTAGGTCATTTTGGATACATATATAAGGATATATATATATAGCAATAGCACTTAGACTTATATACCGCTTCATAGTGCTTTACAGCCCTCTCTAAGCGGTTCACAGAGTTCAGCATATTGCCCCCAACAATCTGGGTCCTCATTTTATCGACCTCGGAAGGATGGAAGGCTGAGTCAACCTTGAGCCAGTGAGATTTGAACAGCTGAACTGCTGAACTGCAGTGCTGCTCTTTAACCACTGCGCCACCTCTGCTCTTATATACTGTATATATATATATAAGGGCAACTGAAATCTGTGGGAAAATGTCACAGGAAACACATCTTTCTTCTAAAAAGAATGCTTCACTTCAACCAGACAATCAAGCCATTACATAAGTAGAATGTGAAACTGTTTTTTAATTGTGCCATTACTCTGCCTAATTCATGGAATTTTACTTCCTGTAGCTGATACTGTTTTCCATTAGAGTCTTTTAGAACAACTTCTTTTCTTTCAAAAAAAATAAATGATTAAATAATGGAAGCCAGAATAGTGCCATGGTCACTTTCTGATTAGTAATAGTGTGATGATTTGTTTCCTTGGAAACACTATTCTATAGATATTGAGCACAATTCATTCTCACTGAAATCTTTTGAGTTTTGGTTCTCTCAAAGAAATATTTGAAGAGAGCTACTTCTGAAAACATTGTGACATCCTCAACTATGTCAATGAGTTCCTTATGTTTTAATTCAATATTAGCAATACCGATATGATAACAAGAGTCAACATACTGTACTGGTTATAAGGCAAGGTAACAAACCAATCATTCTTGGAGAACTGTATATAGATCTGATTGCTTTTCAGCAACGGGCCTATAGTGTGGAAACTTTGCTAGAAAAGATCACAAAACTGATCAAAGGGCTGGTTTGTTGAGCAAGACACACAAGTTTGTGACACGAGTTACAGTTGCTGAGTTAAGAGAACATATGTAAGGTTTAAATGAACAGTCCATATTGTGACTCAGCATAATGGCCAGGTTCACACAACACAACACCAGCTGGACTTGTCCAACATTCAAAACCACAAAGTATCCCCAACCACATTTTATATTGGCACAATCACAAGATTCAGCTGTCAAGTAAAGATTATTACTGCATATTACACAGGCTACCAGTTCCTACATGACAGCTGGACATATGTATACATCCATCACAGCGGCTCTTTCGGGACACAATGCATCACGAACTATTAGTCAGTCACATCTCAATTTCCTCGGGTGCTGTGCAAAACCAGCCCTAGTGCTCAATTTACAGGGTAAACCGGAAAACAGGGTTGAGAAAATCATAGTACACATTCCCTTAGGAGGGGGTCCAGCTCATCCTAAGGGAGCTGCAGCTCAAAGGTGTCACCAAAGGGTGACACCTGCGTCCCACGGGGGTGGGGGGGATGGGCTTCAGCTCCCTTAGGATGGGCTCCATGGGTAAGCAAGCCGGAAGTGAAAAGGCCAGCTAAAAGGCATATTTCAGAAGACATGAAAGCGATTGTATCCTGTGCAAAGCAATGACAAGACACGCCTCGCCTCATCCCACGAGACTCGGGGATGAGGAATCGAGAAGCGAAGGGTGACACCTGCGTCCCACGGGGGTGGGGGTGGGGATCCCCAGCCTTCCTTTGGTCATCCCACCGCATTCCGGAAAGGCTCCGTCCGGGTCTCCAACAACAACCAGTCCGTCACTCCATCCCCATTCCGAATTTTAAAGGGCGAAGCAAAGGCGGTGAACTACACCGATGCACCGACCGCCCCCGCCCTTCCTTACCATGTTGCCAAGAAAGAAAGCAACTCGGGGCTTTCTCTTAAGCCAAGGATCGCCCGCTGATTCCGCAGCCGAGCCCCTGAAAGCCTGCGCGCCTGCGCGCCATTCTCAGACTATTTCAGGGCTGAGACCTAATTCAGCCAATCGTCGAAGGCGGGAGGCGGGTTCTGATGGGTGGGATCAAGAATAATTTCGTAGCCTACCACTTGTATCCAGAGGTTCACAAAGGGAGGGGTTAGGGGCCGTCGTTTGAAACGCACGCCGCAAAGGTAGAATTGAAAGTTAGTTAGGACCGTCGCAGTGGTGAAATCCAATTTTTTTTACTATCGGTTCTGTGGGCGTGGCTTGGTGGGCGTGGCAGGGAAAGGATATTGCAAAATCTCCATTCCTACCCCACTCTGGGGCCAGCCAGAGGTGGTATTTGCTGGTTCTCCATACTGCTCAAAATTTCCGCTACCGGTTCTCCAGAACCTGTTAGAACATGCTGGATTTCACCCCTGGTTAGGCGTGCTTGTTGTTAAACAGGGCAAAGCCTGGTATAAAAGAAGGAGACAGCAAAATGATAAATGCAGAATAAAGAGATGTATCAATGGAGTTTTGAAATCAGAGCCAGGAGGAGCCAGGTTCAGTCTCGGGAGCGAAGTTGAATGGCTTTGGGACAGAATGGCTTGTTGCGTTGAGAAAATACAATGAGGACGCCTCTCCGTCAGTCAAGGGATCCTGTCTGAGTTGGTCACCGAGACCAGAGGTTTATTCTTCCAAGCTTTTGGACCCGTGCTAGAGCCCATCCTAAGGGAATGTGACAATTTTTAAGATGCATGGACTTCAACTCCCAGAATTCCACAGCCGGCAAGAGTTGAAGTTCACATTGTTAAAGTTGCCAATTTGAAAACCACTGGGGAAAAATTAGAAGATATGCATTACTGGAGATTGTTCTGTGTAATTGTCATTTTGCTCTCTATGGATTCAAGCAGAGAGAAATGCTCCAGTTTTCACGACAGATGCTTTATAAATGATGGGAGTCCCAATTAGCCTTTTTTCTAAAAACGCTCCAAGTTCAAATCTTCATACTATGACAGCAATCCTCACAGAATGAAAAACAGCGTTCTGTGAAATCCAGTATTCTATTCCTATAATGACCAACTAATACCTGTAAAAAGTAGATTAGTAGCATAAAAGCACCTCCTGTTTTGTTTGCCAACTGATATACACAGTATGTAACCATGTTAGATGCTGGTAGATGCTAGTAATCTTTCTATGTTTTAAGTATTTAAAAATCTTTTAATATACAGGCTAGTAGCCATCATATCCAATAGCTCCTTAGTTCAGCTGCTATAGACTTTGTGAAGTACTTCTCTATCTGTTCAGAATTTCCCATCTATAGAATTATAGTTGGAAGGATCTATCTCAATGCAGAATCCACTGACTAGAGCATCTATGACACACAGAATATAGAATAGGGTTAGAAAGGACCTTGAAGGTCTTGTAGTCCAGGGGTCTCCAACCTCGGCAACTTTTAAGACTTATGGAATTCAACTCCCAGAGTTCCTCAGCCAGCTAAGGTTGGAGAGCCCTGTTCTAGTCCAACCCTCTGCTCAAGCAGAACCTATACCCATGATGGCAAACCTATGGCACGCGGAGCCATATTGGTAGGCACGAGCTCAGGTCCAGCATGCATGTACGTGCCGGCCAGCTGATTTTTGGGCCTTCTGTGCCCACTGGGAGTCAGGAAACAGCCTGTTTTCAGCCTCCGGAGGGGGTGGGGAAGGCCCATTTTTTTTGCTCTCGCCAAGCCCCCGAGCCTTTCTAGGAGCCTGGGGAGGGCGAAAATGGCCTTTTCCACCCCCCCCGGAGGCCAGAAATGGCCCATTTCCCAACTCGCCCTCCCCAGGCTCCTAGAAAGGCTCTGAAGCCTGGGGAGAGCAAAAAAAATGGAAGTTCTGGTTCAATCAGAATGTTTCCAGCCTCCGGAGGACCTCCGGGTGGTAGTGGTGGGGAAAGCCGTTTTTGCCCTCCCCAGGCTCCTAGAAAGGCTCTGGAGCTTGGGGAGAGCAAAAAAATGGGCCTTCCGGTTCAACCGGAAGTTGGCAAATGGACCATTTTCTGCCTCTGGAGGGCCTGGGGGGAAGGGGGGAGGTCGTTTTTGCCCTCCCCAGGCCCCCAGAAACACTCTGAAGCCTTGGGAGAGCAAAAAATGGGCATGCCATTGCGTGCAGGGGGGGTGACATGCGCATGCGCAGGGGATGCATGGAATTATGGGTGTGTGGGCACACACGCGACCACCCCATGCTCCCCCTTTTGGCTCACAAACCAAAAAAGTTTCGCCATCACTGACCTATACCATTCGACAAATGGCTGTCCAGTCTCTCCAGTGATAGAGCATCTACAACTTCCAGAGTTAAGTTGTTCCGTTAATTAATCAGTCAGGAAATTTCTCTATAGTTCTAGTTTGGCTCTCTCTTTAATGATCTTTTACTCATTACTTCTTGTCCTGCACTTGGGTTTGGAGAGTAGGTCGACTCCTTTTCTATGACAGTCCCTTATGTACTGGGAAGATCACTTCTAGTCCTTCTTTGTTAAGACTAGGCATACCTAGTTCCCTTAATCATTTATCATAAACCATATGGTTTAGCCTCGACCCATTATCTTTGTTGCTCTTCTCTGCACTCTATGGTCTCAACATCTTTTTTTGTATCATGATGACCAGAATTGGATGCAGTATTCAAAGCATAGCCTTACCAGTGTAGTATAAAAGTGGTACTATCACTTCTTGTGATCTTTAAACTAACTCTGTTGATGCAACCTAAGACTGCATTAGCTTTTTTGACAGCTCCAGCAAACTGCTAGCTCATACCTAAGTGGTGGTCTACAAGGACACTTTAATCCCTCTCACAAATTGCCACCTATTCTATATCTTCTTGACGATCTCTGGCGAAGAACTCACCGCTTCATGTCTCCTGTCACTCATCTTTTACATATACTGAATATGCCCAGATCCTTTAACCACTCCTTTTAGTGTTTGGTTTCCAGCCCTCCCCTGAATATACTCATTTGTCACTTTTTGAACAGTAGAGAAATTTTCGGGAAGAGAAAGTCACAACATGCAAGAAATGTGACCATAATCTTTTTAATACCTTTATAGAAGTTTGACTTCTTGAGCAATTTTTATTGTTACAATTACCTGAGTATCTGAATGTATACTTTGACAATAATTTAACAATGGGCTTTTTACAATCCAGTGCTTCTGATCTCTCTTGATTCTGGGAAAGAAATGTGCAACAGTTTCTTCTCACAATAAGAGCTGAAGATACTAAATGGATTCAATTTAAACTTCAACTTCAGTTTGAATTCTGTTGGAGAATGTGTTAATGTGATCTGGTAAACATCACAATGAACATAATTAATGAAATTTCACCCAGTAAAAATAGGAAATATTGTCATGTATCCTGTCATGACCTTTCCTAAAGGCCTAAAGAATATTCAGGCTGAAATATATATATAATAGAAATTAATTTTTACAACCAATGTTTCTGAAGATATTGCTATGTTCCAATATTCACGTGGAAGAACTGTTTACTGCTGTCCACATATACTTTTGAATTAGTTTATGATGAACAAATCCTACTCTTTGCAGAAAAAAAAATCTTGCCACAGTTCAAGCCATTCCACCCAGCAATAGTACCACAAGCCTTCAGGTTCCCACAATGAAGAGATACAAACTGCTCAAATGACTTTTATTATTGCAACATAACAAGGCATAAGAACAAAATTTAGAAATTACAATGCAAAGGGACCTTAAAAATGATTTCATTCTGATTTTAGAAATATTGCTAGCACAATGCTTACAATAAATGTTTTAACAAATACTTCATAGTCAAGACTCCGTTTGTTAAATATTCTGAGTTTGACTTTTAAAATACTTTTTTTTGTGCTTGGGATATCCAGCCCCTACTTCCCCTGTAATGCAGCAGTAAAGACAAACAAAAAGCTATTTAAATTAAGTTTGAATAAGCTACACTTTTACAGACTGCAAAAATATATACAAGCAATTGCTTTTTCCTGAACTAATCATCTGAGCCATAAAAATATTAAACAGCCATGCCCTATAGAACTAGGGCCTCAGCTGTTTTAATTAGAGCTATCCTTTATTTTAAAAATATAGGGCAGAAAGCCTTTTGTATATTTATACATTAACAATATTTCTAGGTCACTAGATGAATAATGTAACATTGTGTAGAGCATCAACTATATTCCATACTTGTTACCTCAATATTATTTCTGAATTGTAAATGTTCAATAATTAAATGTTATTAAAACAAATAAGCAAAGAATTCTAAGGCTTTTTCTCCTCCAAAATCTAGATTTTTAATATATACTTCAGATGTTCTGGTAAGTGCCAGACAAATATTTCTCCAGAATCAATATACGACCTTCTCCATCCAAGAAGTAGATCATTGGTGTAAGAAAAAATTCTGTGTATATTCCTTTGAATGTACACTGAAGGGGAGGAAAATTAAATTGTTTTCATAATTCTCAGAAACAAAAATGGAAGAATAATGGGCTATTTATATTGTTTCAAAGGAGAATTCAAAAAAAAAGTCAGTTATAAAAATGATTAAGCCCATAAGCGTTCAATAGCCCTGAATTAATTCATTCTTAGAGTCTGGATGGGTAGATATGTAACACTTCTCTTACTGGCCAATTGGTTTGATCTTTGACTATGCTAGCTAGTTCTCAAAAGATTCTGCTCTTCCCACGCAGTAGGACAATACAAATATGTAACTATCAACATGCATTACTGATTTCTGAAAATGTCACCACCTCTTCTACTGAGTTCTGGAGCAGCATGCAGAACACAGAATTTTAACAACTTGGAGGAAAAGATGCAAGGTAGCAAAACTGGGCAAAAGAACTAAGTGCTTTTGTTAAAAATTTGGGAGTATAATTTAACTACTATTGTGAGGCTTTAATGGACATTACAAAAACATAATAATTGAAATTTAAATTAGATGTAAAACCAAGTGCTGCCTAAGTTATTAATAAGAGCTGATCAACAGTCTAAATCATAACAACACATAATTTCCACCCTCTAAAAAAAGTTAATGAATTATTTCAAACAGTATTCGGAAGTATGCAGGAATGTAATTTTTGTGCCTCAGTTTCTTACCAACAGAATTCTATGCCTGTTTATTCAGAAGTAAGTTTCACTCTGTTCAATAAGATTTAGTTACAAATACACATGCACAGGATTGCATCTCCAGATATATTCATGAGGCAGTTTTGTTGCAATGGTTAGACCACTACTGGGAAATAGGAAGCAATGCTCCCGCATCTAGAGGAGAACTAGAGTTGACAGATAATGGCCATTAGTATAGTTTTAAACTCAAGCTACAAAGAGGACTGGAAATAATTTCCAGTTGTTTCCACCTGAAAGAATTATCTTTCAAATTTACTATTAAAGTACCATCATCAAAACTAAGTACATACTTAGCTGAAAATGGGTTAAAATTCCTGTAAATTTGAAGAGGCACCTTCAGATGGAGGAATAACCTGAGGAATGCAATCATAGTGGTAAAAATAAATAAAAGTGCTATGCTATGGATGCGTGCATTAAGGTCTACATATCCCTCTACTCTGTTTGAACAGAGATGGCTTTGGGATATGTTTTGGGAGAGTGAAAACAGTCAAGCCTCAGTGGGTAAAGAACACATAATGCAAGCCATGGAAATGCGTTTAGCACCCCCAGAGTCTGAATGCGAGCAAGTGCTGTTAGAAAAAGCTTGCTGCAATGCTACAGCTACGAGTGGACTTCCCAGTTCTTCAGCAGCAATACTTTGCTACTAAAACAGGAAGAGAAAGGAGTTATTTTAGAAAAAGAAGAGAGAAGAAAGGAAAGGAAAGGAAAAGAAGAGAAAAAAGAAAAGAGAAAAGAAAATGCATTCCAGTTAATGAACATGATGTGAGACATAGTTCCAGAAGTATAACAACCTCTGGTCAAGGAAGATTCCATTTATAGTTTATCATTTTGGATTTCTGTAACGGACTTGGAAGAAATCTAAAAATAGAAGGATAAAATGACAGAGCAACATTCATTTACTTACATACTAACATTTTTTTAAATAAACGAAGATCAAGTCCTGTTTACAGTAAGAAGTGCAACTAGCAGAGGCAGTGAAGAACTCACACCCTATATGAATTTATGTTCTTCTGATCCAAATTCTACAAAAAGTTACTCTTGTCCAAAACCTTCCGTTTCTTCAATTGCAAACAATAACTTTTCCTTTAGCTGTTCATAACTCTTGTATGGTGGCAAATCCAAGCGATTGAAACTGAAAAGAAGCAGCAATCTTAGTAACACTGAACATTTGAATAAAATGATGCAGAAGGAAAATAAGAACATCCAACTCAACAAATGATTTTCTCTGCTTTGATGTTGAGTTACAGCAACACACAATGAAGAATAACATGCATTTTCAGATGTCTACATCATGCATTAATCCACTTCAGTCTATTTCGTGAGCGTAACTATGTACCATATGAACTACCTATATATTATATAATTAACTCCTTTTACTGAATATTTGTGATATGAATGATACCATGATATGCTGTGTAAAACAGATCTGCTTCTGAGTAGACAAGAGGGAAATAGGAACAGTTTTAGTGTAATTATCTAACAACTTTTACATCCCTATTTCTAAAGGAAAAAATTACCTTGTGGGCCAACACCACAATGGCATGCAACTTTCTCTATGATTTAAAACATTTTAGCTATTTATTTACAAAAAATATAAAAGTAGCCCTAATTGTTACAGAATGGACATAGTAACCTGAATAATCTAATTACTTACCATGTATGGCTTCTAGGCAACCAGTTTTCTTTACCAACTTTTTCAACGCAGAATTTTTGGGGTCCATTACTCCCTAAAATGTTTTTTTTAAAATTAAGATATGAGAGAAATTAAGTTGTATTAAGTAAATACAGTGAAAATCAAAGCTGCTGAGGAGCAGATATTTTTGTTAAGAAGTAAGTAGTAAGATCTTTTGTGTTTGTGTCACTATTAAGTAGTAGTCATATTAATTTCTGATAAATAGCAGTGCCATCAGGGACAATGTATTAAAAACAATGCCATGTAAAGTTCTTCCATTTGTGTTGACTTACATAGAACCTGAAATTCATTTCCAGTTCCACAAAACCAGGGAGTCTTGGTGATGGTGACCCATATCCACCAGCATGCAGTTCAACTACTGTAACACACATTATCTAAAGTTGACTCAGAAGCTGCAACTAGTAAGAATGCAACAATGAGACTATTGGTAGTCAAGCCTACCACCAAAGTGCGTCTCCAAACTCGAATTTAGGGACTGCTTCTCTAAAATGTTTTTGCTCCTTTTTATCAGCTCATCAAGTGAGTGCCTGTTCAAGGTCTTGCTTCCTCAAGAAGTAAAAACACTGGGGATCACAGGCAGGCCTTCTCTGTGATAGTGCCATTTTTTGGAAACATTAGCCCCCCCCCCAACAAAAGATGAACTTGAGCTTTTTTAAGGTTCTCTCCCTCCTAGTCAAAGTGATTTATTCTAAGTTTCTTTCTCATATTTCCCCTCCGTGTTTGGGCTATCTAATAGCTTCTTAAAGTCCCTTTTGGCTTTTTCATACCAAGGCCATTTCCTTCACATACGGAGTTTGCTTAACTGTAACTTCGCATACTGTGCCTGCATGAGAGCACCAGATCTCTCATACAAAGACTTTGTAGAAGTTTGTTTGTAAAGAACAAAGGTAGAGCATACCTACTTCTGAAGTCTAACTCAGGTGAAAAATCATTACATCATTATTAGACTGACTAACCAAATATTATTTTGAGTTGCATAAGGAAATAGTGTTTATCATTAGTTATGCTAAAAGTCAGTTTCATTACAAAATAATATGGGCCATAAAATGTGCAATGGTTGGGATTCAGAAACAGTTCTGGATGCTTTAATGAGCCACAGACAGATGTTGCATTCATGTTTCTGGATTTTTAGAAGCACTGCACAGCCACAATAGATCAGCAGTCTCCTAACATTTCTAAAGTGATTCATTCTGCACCATAAATGACCATACCTCTAATAGCACAGAGGAATGTACTTGAAGGAAGTATGTTTCTTCAAAATGCTGAAGAAATGGGATTTTATTCAGAGTTATTCTACTGCCAACAGAGAGTGAAATGATGCAAAGATACCGAATAAGGTAGTGTATCTATTTATTACTATTCCTATTTCTTCTACAATACTCAGCACTGTGTTCTAAAGAAATCCCAACCTTTCTTTTGCAATAACAGAAGAGGAAGAAGCAGAAATTATCTATAATAAGCTGCCAGAATTATCAAGGCGTAAAAATAACCATCCTTAGAATCATTCCTTAAGCAGCTCAAGTAAGATAAAAATACTTTCCCCATTAAAGTAAGATACGCCATTGTTCAACAATATTGTGAAACCTACCCTTTGAAGATGTGCACAATATTCTTTCCATAACCCATTCCTTGCATAGAATGACATACATTTTAGATGTTTTGCCCTGGACAGAATCCAGAATGTGGCTTATCTACATATTAAAAAAATACTGTGTGTTCTATTTTAGCTGGAGGTTGCTTTTTGCGAATGGAGCATCCAATTTCTGTCTGGGCCAGATTGGTGGTTTTGTAAAGATTTGTGTGGGGAAGTGGAACTTCATATGTATGAATTAATGTGTGTAGCTTCCTTAATGTGGGATTGATAATTTGCCCAACTGACAGACTGCAGATACTCAAATGCACCAGCCTTGTAATCAGTCAGGCCATTACTCAAGACAGATCTAGCACTCTTCCGAACCAGTGCTAAATTTGTGTATAAAAATAGCCTGGTTGATAATACAAGCAGTTGTTGCTGTGGCAGGCAGCTGCCCAGTCTTGTCTACAGCCCAAGCCAAAACGACCGTGGAGAGAAGTTCCCACTGACAAGACAGCATGTTAGCTACTCTCTAAAGTGGCCAATAAATACAGAAAACGTATTGCTCTAATTTAATGGTCATCTGGATAGCTGCAAAGAAGATTGTTCCAAAGGCTGAATCCCACTGTTTTATATAGTCAGAATATCCACAACAGTTTCAGGGTTAGGTATATCTGAACCCAGAACAGGTAAATCATTCTGGATTTTATTTTATCCTTGTTGTGGCCAATATGAAACAGACTTTCCAGTATGCAATATTTGAATTGAAGCAAAACATTTATTTTTTCACTTCATTCACACCTCTATTATCCACTAACTATGTGCAATGTATCCTACTTTAAAAATGGTTATATTTGGAAACTCATTTCTTGTCAAAGATAATTAGTTAAGCTATCATCTGTGAAAAGGAAAAAGCTGGTAAACAGATGTTAATGTTTCCAAATTCATATATGAATGCCCAATGACTTGAGCTTATGCCCAAACAATATCAAACCATGCTAATCCAGCTCACATAATTGTGCTTACCCATGAGGTCAGAAAATCCTCCAACTGGCAATCGGCATGTTCCAGTAACAAACTGTAGTAATCTCATTCTCTTCTCATTATCTATTTCCTTTACAAACTGAAATAAAATAGATCATTTAAAACAATTTGCAATATCTGCTTCCAATTCACGAAGTGTTCACAGCCATAGTTGAACATAGCAATAGCACTTAGACTTATATACCGCTTCATAGTGCTTTATAGCCCTCTCTAAGCGGTTTACAGAGTTCAGCATATTGCCCCCAACAATCTGGGTCCTCATTTTACCGACCTCAGAAGGATGGAAGGCTGAGTCAACCTTGAGCCGGTAAGATTTGAACAGCTGAACTGCAGTGCTGCACTTTAACCACTGCACCACCTCGGCTCTTCATATCAAAATAACTCTTAAATCAAAATAACAAAATATCATATCAAAATAACTCTTAAATCAAGAATTATTTTTAATACATTTGCAGCCTTTTCTTTGCCTGAATAAATACATTACCTGATGTTCAGACAGCAAGCATAATCTTAAAGTTATGGCATAATAAAATAATATTAAAAGTATTCTTGTTTCAAAAGACAAACTTGGCTTCACATCTGGAAATAGTGAAGACAATATGATTTTAACTTAAGAGGAATATTATTTAAACGTTTGAAGTGGATTTTACTTTCTCAGTTTAATCATCAGTAAAATTACCATGTGAGAAACTGAGTTCTAGTCCCGCCTTAGAAATGAACACATCACAGGGTTATTGGGAAAATAGGAAGAGGAGGAAGTATTAGGAATGTTTGCCACAATGAGTTATTTATAAAAATAATAAAGCAGGATAGATATGATAGATAGATAGATAGATAGATAGATAGATAGATAGATAGATAGATAGATAGATAGATAGATAGATAGATAGATAGATAGATGATAGATAGACCGACAGACGGATGGACGGATGGCTGTAGATACAGTTAGATCAGGGGTGTCAAACTCATGTCATCATGGTGGAGTCACGTGACATATCGGGATTTCCCCCCTTCACTAAACTGGGTGTGGGTGTGGCCAGCGTGTGACACAGCTGGCCTGTTGGCCGGGAGTTTGACAGCCCTGAGTTAGATGATAGATAGATAGATAGATAGATAGATAGATAGATAGATAGATAGATAGATAGATAGATAGATAGATAGATAGATAGATAGATAGACAGACAGACAGACAGACAGACAGACAGACAGACAGACAGACAGACAGACAGACAGACAGACAGACAGACAGACAAATGATGTTACTCAAGCATTACAAACCTGCCAAAACCACACTATGTGTTTGCTTGTCCTGGTATAATGCCGGTAGATTGTATGTCTTTGCCAATCAGTCAGATCAATATCTTGCATTCCACATAAAAGCACCTAGGGAAAGGGGGGGGGGAGAGAGAAGAGGTTGGAGAAACACAACAGAAGTGAATGCCTGATTAATGTACAGTATTTATTTGTCATGATTTGCAATGCAAGGGGAAAAAACATCACTTAAGCCATGGTGAAGTACTGAATACGCTTTTCGCCAATAAAAATGGGCTGGAAAATGAAGGGTTTTGTGCCGCTTATGGATCAAATCTCACACAATTAATTTCCAGCTCTGTTGCAGTTCATTCCGAGTGACTTTTAATACTAGTCCTCACTTAAAATGGGGAAGCTCTGGATAGCTTAGACTTAAAGGCAAAGCAGATTTCTCAATGACGACGATTTCTGCATTGCCCTGTCTCAGGTTAACTCAGTCTTTTCCTTCTCCCTCTAACTTTCAGCTACTAAAGGTCTATCCAATTTGCTATTACAGTACTTAAAATGCAAACATGCAAAAAAAAAAAGAACTTCTACTTTAATGGCTTTTCAGACACTCTATTTGTTTACGAAAGTACCAGGCAGCCAGCCATACAATACAAAATAAAACCAAGGATGTGAGGAGGAAATCAAAAGAAACACTTGAAGGCTATTTTTACACTGTAGAGCTGGTAAACAGGGGAGATCGTGTCCTTTTCAAGGATGCTGGATTAGCTTCAAACTGATTTTGGCAGAAGGAGAGTAAAAGGGATGGCAGTGTGGAAGTGTCCTAAAATTAATCCGCAGCTTGCCTGGTTAAAATTGACAGGTTACTAACTGCAATAGTGGTCCTATACTTTCCCCATTCCAGCAGTAACATGGGAAACTAAAACTTTTGCTAAAATTTGGTAGCCCAGAGATTAAAGAACATTAGCCTTTAACAGTAGCAACAGTAGCTGTCCAGAATCACTTTGGATAGTGAGATGGGTGGCATATAAATTTAATAAATAAATAAACCGTCCCTCAAGTTATCAGTCCCTGGGAACCGAAGTTTTTTGTCTAAATTGCAGGTTTAAAGGTCTACCTCCAGCTCTTTGGCATCAAAGTACTGTAAGTACTGCTGTGATAGAATCTCATTGAATCCTTCAAAGAAAGCTTGCGTCTGCTCTTCTACACCCCGGGAAAGCCTCCATTCTGCTACCATCCTTGAAAAGAAAATATACACTCATATGACAATAGCCAATGCACCTTGATGCAGATGAATTACAATATTAATTAAATGATGAACAATTGTAGGAATTTGAAGTCATTCACGGTTTGAAAAGATAGCACACAGGAACAAAGGAATATCGAATCTTGCAGAACATGTAGCTGAAGTGTTACCACCATGGCAAAAGGACATTATTAACTTCCAGCCTTGTGCGCTTCAACCAGGAGAGATAGTCTGTTATATTCAATTATACAGTTTTAGTGAACTGCAATTTGGACAAGGGACTTTTTCTGGGATTATGGAGAAGTAAGGCACACATGGGCAAACTGCATTACATACGCGGCCCTTGGACACTCACACTGAAATGTAATCTAAAAATGCAGGGAGCTTGGCTCATTTTCTCTCGCATATTAGCTGATCAGGGCTCTGAAACAAGAGTGGGAAACTTGTGGTGCTCTAGAAATGGTCAACTACAGTTCTACAATCCCAGATAGCACGGCCAATGGTAATGGCTGATGGACATTGTAGTTTAAAAACAGAAGTTCCCCATAACAACTCTGCAGAATAGCATGCAAGCGGAAAATGAAATTGATGAAAAAAATCTCCTCTCCTCCAGCAGTAGTTCTACTCTGTCCAAGTTGTATGCATGAATGAAGAGAGACCTAATCAGAGAATAGCAACTTGAATCCAATAAAAATTATGGTTAAAAATACTTCCAATACTTTTGAAACTTACTTAATATATTCTTCTTTGTTTTCTTCGGTAACAAGGATGTCGCTACCATTGGGTTTCAAGTCATGGCTCTTTATTTCACCTAGAATTTCTTTATCAACTGAGAAATACATTTCTAGGCCACATTCTTCAATATTGTTTTCCCTACAAAATCAAAAGCATGTGGTGTGATTAATTACTAAAATATTTTTTTACTATGAATGCTCTGACAATAAACAATATCATGTTTAGAACTATAATACATAGCTTTTAAAATCAGGACTCTTTTTCTGAATCTGTGAGCCATGCTTCGTTTTTATATTATTCTCTGAAGATTACCAGTGGAATGAGACGGGCACAATGCCATTACGTTGATGTAATGTAATGGCATTTTTAATTTTAAGTTAACATTTTGACGAGGTTAATTTTTAAAAAATACAAAGTAGTTGTGTTGAGGCCAATGCACGTAACCCCTAAATCTTTCAAAAATATCAAACATGGCAATGAAAATCAATGATACATTATCATATTTTGATGTTGGCATAGAGCTCCCCTCCCCCCCAAAGAACGTTGAGGCTTTATTTGGCACAGAGTGGCGTATCCTGTTTTACAACTTATCATCTGGTTTAAAAATGTACAGGCTATCAAAATTAGAAGTATCAATCTGTCTAAATACTTGAACTTCATAAAATACGAGGGTGAGTCAAAACGTAATCCCATTTTCTTTAGGACAGGTATAATTACCAACACAGGAACATGTAGCATACATCAAAATGAAGTTGGTCCTCTGTGGATCACATCCCTACTTCTCAACATAGTCACCGTTTCTCTCAATAGCAATGTTCCACCTTCGAATGAGAGCATGTATCCCTGCCTCGTAAAATTTTGTTGACTGTTCTTTGAGCCACTTCTTCACTGCAGTTTTCACTTCCTCGTCACTGGAATAATGTTTGCCTCTCAAACCCTCTTTCATGAGGCCGAAGAGATGATAGTCTGAAGGCGTCAAATCTGGTGAGCATGGAGGATTATTATTCCAGTGACGAGGAAGTGAAAACTGCAGTGAAGAAGTGGCTCAAAGAACAGTCAACAAAATTTTACGAGACAGGGACACATGCTCTCATTCGAAGGTGGAACATTGCTATTGAGAGAAACGGTGACTATGTTGAGAAGTAGGGATGTGATCCACAGAGGACCAACTTCATTTTGATGTATGCTACATGTTCCTGTGTTGGTAATTATACCTGTCCTAAAGAAAATGGCATTACTTTTTGACTCACCCTCGTATTATTGGCCTTTCGGAGGATCCCAAAGACATGGTTCTATTATCAGGCCTGGGAATCCCATGGAGGAAAGTAGCTAGTGAGCCACCCAGTCACACATAAGATGGGTGGCTACATAAATTGTATAAACAAACAAATTAAATATTTCTATTAAAATGTACATTCAAATGTGAATAGCAGAACACGTTTTCAGTAAGAGTTAAATATTTACTAATTTGGTCAAATATGTAGACATTTAAAGTTAATATTCAAAAAGTGGAAATAAGAAACTCACTTAACCCAGATGAGGGAATTATAGAACTCAGGATCTACAGATTCCAAGTCTTTTAACCCAACTGGTTTGTTGAGGATACGTTTGTAGAAAGGTTGGGAGAAACCTGTGTCTATAAATTTTCCATGGAACAATGCCTGAAAAGGATAGAAAGCATTATTTATCTTACATTAGTTGTACTTTGCATATCTGATTTGAAGCTTACACTACTCTTCTCGCTTTGAAAGAAAATGAAAGGAATCATTACAATGGAATATATGCTACAATTATAGTCTCAATTTTCTTTCTTTTGTTCTCCCCCCACTCTCTTTGGCAATTTTTTTCATGTTCACCTTAACAACTATCTCATTTAATAATTCCTGTTTTCCAATCAATGGTTTTAAAGATGTCAAAGAGATTCTGTGTGTTTTCCTTGAAAATGAAGGCTAAAAGCACAAGGTCATATTGTGGAAACTGGTTGACTTTGTTCTTCTGCTGTAACTTGATTTGGAACTTGTATAGAGGTAGTTTGTGATCTGCTCTATAATCAGCCCATGGTTATCTAACCCATGAACAATGCTCAATAATTTAACTTTTATTTGTCAGTTATTAGAACATGCAAGTCAATATAATTTAGATACGTTTAATTAAAAAGCACTGGAAACATCTCTACAATTTCCTGTAGACAACAAAAAATCTATAGCCTATTTTAACAAAACATATGGCAACCTATAATAATTTCAAGGTTTTTTTTTTAGAACATTTCAGAGTAAATTCAGAAAAAAAGGATCATTTTAATAGCACTCTTATCCAAGATATATGATTTTTTTAAAATAAGGGAATGTTTTTCTTTTTACCAGGTATTAAAAGGAATAGCAAAATTAAAAGCTTGGCAGGCGTTTAAATATATTGAGCATTTAAATATAAAACACTCGATGGGACACAAGAAAGATCACTGCTGTCAAGGATACCAATTTGGTTTTCCTGTATCCAATTACATATTTACATAAGGTTTGCTTCCTATTTTAAAAGTAAGAAAATGGACAGAGATTCTCATCTTCTAGAATTAACCATTTTCAGCTTTGCTATATGGTTTTTATAATATCTTAAATGTGTTATGAGTATTATTTCATGCACTGAACTCACCATAGCAATAAATCTACCAATAAAGCGGAAGTATTTCAGATGATCTGGATTGATGTAAGAAGCTGGGTTTATCTGTAGGCAGTAGTTATCCTTCCCTGCATATTCAAACAGGCAATACATTGGATTCAGCACTTCATGCGACAATAGAAAGAACCATTCCCTGAAACCACATAAAGAACTCACAGTCAACACCACAAAAAAAAAACCACATGCACACACACAACAAACATAAAATTTAGACAGTTGTGTATACATTGCTTTGGTGTTAATACCTAAAAACACTAACAAGCTTGAATATGCCTTTGTTTTTGCATCTATGCCATGAGTTTTAACAAATTTTGCATCTGTAGACAACATCGCACAAGTTCATAACAAAGAAACTTAAGAGTTATTCAGTGATGTCTACCCGCAATTCAGGCATCAATAACAAGTAATTTACAATGTTCAGCTTTTGGATGAAATTTGTAGGAGAAGGAACGGCAGAACCTAGGGGAGGAGTCAAAAGAGGAATCAGCCTAGAGACTCTATGTAGTCACAAATGGACTAAATCCAACTCCTCTTGAATGTTGTTGAACCTTATTCAACGCCTAGTGCTGTTAGTTGAGTAGATTCCTGTACATAGGCATGAGTAATAATAAATCAATTTAATTGGAACTTCACATGTGGTCCAGGTCTTTTGTGCATGACACATTCTTTTTATTATATTTATTTCTATGACAACACAAAGTTTTATTTTCATCACTACTCTTTATTTCAATCACTACTCTTGAAATCTCTATGTATTTCTATTACCGTGTTTCCCTGAAAATAAGACATGTCCCGAAAATAAGCCCCACAGGGCTTTTCGGGACATGCGTTGAAATAAGCCACCCCCCGAAAATAAGCCCCCCCAATTACTTCCGGGGAAAGGTGGGGCATGCCGGGAGCCGCTCTTTTTGCGGCGGACTAGCTCGGCTCCTCTGGCCTCTGCCTACAGCAATTTAAAACACGCTTCTGCCTGCGAGGAAGAGGGCGCAAGCATCGATCCCTGCCTCCGCGCAGGCAGGAGCATTTCAAAATGCTGCTGAAGGCAGCCCAGAGCAGATGAGCCAGTCCAGAAAGTGAGGAAGGCGTCAGCAAGAGGCGGAGCTGAAAGGGACGGTGACAAGGAAGTTTTGCTTCTCAAGCCCTGCGCTCATCTGGGCGTTTCAAACTGACGTAGGCAGAGGCTCACTGCCTACTGACTCGCCTGCTCTGGATTGCCTTCGGTAGTGTTTTACAACACATGCTTCTGCCTGCGAAGAACAGGAGGCAAGCATCGCAGGCAAAACGCATCCCTTCAAAACGCTTCAAAAGAGTTTGGGGTTTCAGGCGGGGGATGGGGTGGGGCGTCCCTGTCGCCGCCGCCTTCCTCATTTGTGCCGCGCATCGCCCCATCCCCATCCCCCGCCCCAAACCCCCAAACTCCTTCGAAGCGTTTTGAATCCTGCCTGCGATGAACCCAGAGCAGGCAAGCCAGTCTCCTGTAACTTTGGCTCTTCAGCTTCCAAATCCAGCCTGGAAAGCAGCCGCTCTGGACGAGCGTCTAGGACGCACGTCTCGCACTGGGGCGGGGCTTGGCTTGGCAGGACGGGTGGGGCGAGGCGATCATCCTCCTCCCCGCCGCTTCTGGATTTGGAAGCCAAAGAGCCGAAGAAGTTTGGGGGAAAGAAAGAGTTCTGCTGCTTCTGCTTTTGATTGCACGGAAGGAAACCAGAAGAAGTCTTTTTCTTTCCCCCAACCTTCTTCGGCTCTTCGGCTTCCAAATCCAGCCTGGAAAGCAGCCACTCTGGACGAGCGTCTAGGACGCACTTCTCGCACTGGGGCGGGGCTTGGCTTGGCAGGACGGGTGGGGCGAGGCGATCATCCTCCTCCCCGCCGCTTCTGGATTTGGAAGCCAAAGAGCCGAAGAAGTTTGGGGGAAAGAAAGAGTTCTGCTGCTTCTGCTTTTGATTGCACGGAAGGAAACCAGAAGAAGTCTTTTTCTTTCCCCCAACCTTCTTCGGCTCTTCGGCTTCCAAATCCAGCCTGGAAAGCAGCCACTCTGGACGAGCGTCTAGGACGCACTTCTCGCGCTGGGGCGAGGCTTGGCAGGGCGGTCGTCCTCTTCCCCACCGCTTCTGGATTTGGAAGCCGAAGAAGGTTGGGGGAAAGAAAGACTTCTGCTGCTTCTGCTTTTGATTGCACGGAAGGAAAGCAGCAGAAATCTTTTTTTTATAGCAATAGCACTTACTTATATACCGCTTCATAGTGCTTTACAGCCCTCTCTAAGCGGTTTACAGAGTTCAGCATATTGCCCCCAACAATCTGGGTCCTCATTTTACCCACCTCAAAAGGATGGAAGGCTGAGTCAACCTTGAGCCTGGTGAGATTTGAACAGCTGAACTGCTGAACTAGCAGTTCAGATTGCAGTGCCGCTTTTAACCACTGCGCCACCACAGGCTTTTTTTCTTTCCCCCAACCTTCTTCGACTTCCAACTCCAGAAGTGGCGGGGGGGAGGACGATCGCCCCTCCCCGCCCTGCCAAGCCCCAGCGCGAGACGTGTGTCCTACCTGGGACTTGTCCCGGTACCTTGGTCGCATTCTTACGGTGTTCTCTCCACGGCAGCCCGTTCTAAAAGAGAACGTCTCGCGAGTTCAAACTTTTTGAATTCGCGAGATGTTCTCTTTTAGAATGGGCTGCCCTGGAGAGAACACTGTAGGAACGCTACCGAGGTACCGGGACAAGTGTCTGGTAGGACGCACGCCCCGCACGCTCTGCCAAGAGAGACGCACCACTTACTGGAGGTTTGGCAGCTCCGTGGTCTCTCGGCTTGTCTGTTTGCAAGTTTTTTTCCCTAAACAGACTAGCCGAGAGACCACGGAGCTGCCAAACCTCCAGTAAGTGGTGCGTTTTGCGCCCCGCCCTGCCAAGCCTCAGCGCAAGATGCGCGTCCTACCTGACACTTGTCCCGGTACCTCCCCGTCACGTTCCACGGTGTTGTCTCCAGGGCAGCCCGTTCTAAAAGAGAAGGTCTCGCGAGTTCAAGAAGTTTGAACTCGCGAGACGTTCTCTTTTAGAACGGGCTGCCCTGGAGACAACACCGAGGAATGCGACAGCAGTACCGGGACAAGTGTCTGGTAGGACGCGCGCCCCACCTCGCCCCGCCCACCCTGCCAAGAGAGACGCATCACTTACTGGAGGTTTGGCAGCTCCATGGTCTCTCAGCTTGTCTGTCTGCAAGGGTTTTTTCCCTAAACAAGACTAGCCGAGAGACCATGGAGCTGGCAAACCTCCAGTAAGTGGTGCGTCTCGGGCCCCGTCCCGCCTGCACCCCAAAAATAAGCCACCCTCCAAAAATAAGGCCAGGGGCATTTGGGGGGGGCCCGTCTTATTTTCGGAGAAACACGGTAAGCACTGTATGGCTTAAGAGTACTGAGCAAAATTAATGATATCCAAATTGTTGTACAATATCTAACATATTTTAGTTTACAAAATCACATTCCTGATGTTGATTTTTCAAGGTGTTTAGTTCCAAGATTGAAGTTCATACATTTGGCTTTACAATAAATATTTTATGATCTGAAGAGTAGGCAAAGATGATTGAATGTGCTGTACACCTGGAACTATGGATTAATACTGCACTGAAATTTTTGCATACCAGTAGCTTCTTAAATTAGCAACAATTCCAACTGTTCTCAAATTTCTCAAATATCAAATACTGAATTGGATCCAAAGATCATATTTTAGCACAGAATTCAGAAGTGAGGATTTAGTTATTATAATTCTAGATCTCTGTTTTTAGTGAGTTTATAGAAAATATAACTAAATTTGAACCTCTCAGTATTACCTATATTTTACAGAGGGCATTAAAAAAAAGGCTTTTAACATAATGGGGGCAATAATGAAAAAAGTAAAACCTCAGATTTCTTAAGCAACTTTCTACAGCAAATTTTTACAGTTTTGAGTTTTATGAATTCAGTCATACATACCGTGCAACACCTCCATAATCTAAGCCTTCTTCTCCGGGGAAAATGACCCACAAGCGTCTTCGTAGGTCCACAGCACTGAGGCTCATTATCTTCACAGGAAAAAAATCAAATGTTACTTAGAATGTTAATAGTTATTCACATAGCTATTCAGATTAAAGCACATGTAAGGCAGAGACACAAGTTGAAATTAGGAAAAAATGCTGATCAAATAATTTTAGAAAAAAAATATTACTTAAGTTTCAAAAATTTCTGCACATTTACCTGCTGAAATGAATCTTCAAACAGTGTTTTCCTGCTCACTGTTATTTTTATATGCTGTGGCATAGATAGTTGCTGAAATGTAAAAAATACATTTGAAAAACAAACATATTAGATAATCATAATTACAAACATATTGCACTCTCAGCAGGAACTGTGAACAAATTAATTACTTATCCTGTAGGAGACACTTTATGTTCATACCCAGCAATTTTCTTATTACAAAATAAGAAAGCTTCTTGCATTTATTTTATGCTCACATAGTGTATCTGATAAAATAAACTAGCAATACTAAAATACACAGGCAATGTCTGATATATTATATAAAAAATTAAAAAGTTGATAATCAAGAAAATCTTAATTGTAAACAAAATTATAATTCATACGTGCAGGGAAAGATGTGACAAGTTGGTCTACAGAGTCACAGAAGAAATGTATCTTGACACATAAGGGTTATCCTCCAACAAGGCAAACCCATAATGCAAAGGACAAATGGTGAACTCACTGTAAAGAAACATTGCTATCTTCAGGGTCAAGTGATCTGAATACAAAGAATCACTGTGTAATCTTTTGGAAAAAGGTGACATGCCAATTCTGTAATTTCCCCGTCAACATGTTTTTATAATTAAATATGTTAATCGCATTGGTGTTTACAGTATTCATAAATTCAGTAATAATTAGCACTGTGAATACTTCAAATTTGATTCCAAAATATGGATGCCTCTTCATAGAAACTGTACAAACCCAGAAAAAGACAAAGCTGTTTTAATAGTGACCAACATGCTGCTTTAATGAGTCACCAACAAATGTTGTGGGGCAGGAAGGAATGGTTTGTTTGTTTCAGGTCTGCATGGCATTACAGATCAAGACAATTAAAAAGAAAAAGAAAAATTGTTGCAGAGTGAGAGGAACCCAATTGTCCTTTTTGCCTTTTCAACCCTTGTTTCTGGAGCTGTTTTAATACACATCAGCCTCAGAAAATCCAGGACAGAGAAACCTAGTTGCAGGACCTGATGTATAATATCAGAAAGCATTATATAAATATTTCCTACTCTGAACATATAGACAATTATAAGCTTGATTTGATTAATCATTATTTTCAATTCTAATACTAATAATACTAATAAACCATGTCTTATAAACAACAATAATGCCAATGCTAACCTACACAAATCACAATATGGCATAAGAAATTGCATGATTTCAGGCAAGGTTAAATGTTTTGCAGATGATAGCAAGAGCTTCATGATTATATTTCTAAAGGGAAGTATCTCTCACCTGACACCAAAATCGGAAATATTGGACCTTTGCTTTGAAATCACGAACATAGGCTATTTGAGGTCCGTTGTCTCTGGAAGCAAAAATCAAGGTGACACTGATTAAGCACAGATTTATATTCAGTTAAGGATTTTGCCTAAATAACTGAATAAAATTGAACAGAAAAAATATGCTATCAGAATGCATGCCATCTTTCCCCAATGGAATTGGCCCACTCTACTGGTGCTGGCAGAAACGGCCTACTGCGGATCCCATCAGCCAAGGAATTTTGGCTTGGTGTGGGATCCAGAAGAGCCTTTTCTGCTACGGCTCCTGTCCTTTGGAACATCTTGCCTTAGGAGGTAAGATATGCTGCCTCTCTTTTAGATTTCAGGAAAAGCCTTAAAACCTCTTTCAGGCATGTTGTCCTGAAAGAGAAGCTGGCTAGAAGTGGTTGGTACACTAACAGAGAAGGCACCTCACCTCTGCCCCTTAAACCCTTGTTTTTTAGCTTGTTTTACTTGTTGTAATTTTAATCCATTTTTACATTTAAAATCTTTGAATGTTTGTTTTATCTGAATGTAAGCTGCTCAGAGTAGTCTGAACTACAAGATAGGCACCAAATAAATTTGATTGATTGATTAATACTAAATAAAATCAAATAAAAATCCCTCCTCACAATCCCTCCATTAAAAAAAATCATTACTTAAAATAGCAATTTCCTATCTTGTGTTAAATATAAACTTTCTTTTTAGAAATAGAAGGATTTTTTTTAGTCTACCTTGGAGTGACTTATATATATCGTGTGTGTGTATGTGTGTATATATGTGTGTATATATGTGTGCATATGTATATATATGTGTGTGTGTGTATGTATGTGTGTATATATATATATATATATATATATATATATATATATGTATGTATGTATGTATGTATGTATGTATGTATGTATGTATGTATGTATGCATGCATGCATGTATGTATGTATGTATGTATGTATGTATGTATGTGTTAGGTCTCTGACCATAACTAATATTGGATAGAACAATATATGTCTAGCTTTTAACAGCTATAAGTCTGTTTAGCTTAGGTGTTGCAGACTGCCACAAGAGGGAGCTAGAGTTCACAGCTTATTTCTCTGGGAGTCCCTCTCTGTTTGTCTTTGGTCTCTGCTACTCAGAGTGTGTGTTCTCTGCTACTCATTAGAGCAAGGCCTAGAGTATGTATGCTCTGCATTTCTCTCTGTGTTGTAGTTATGTATTATAGCTGAAATGTATTGGTACTGGATAATACTTGGATTGTCATTATGACTATTAAGTGTATGACTTTGGACTGTTTATAGGAACATGCTATTTCTTAAAGTAAACTTTAATTCAAGTTAGTGTATCTGTGTGTGGCTGAGTACTTATTCACAACTGATCTCAATCTAAACGTTTCTGTATGCACAACCTTGGTAACACAAGGAATACTCTGCTAATATATTAACAGTATGTATACCATTTTTTGCTGATAAATGAAAACGAAGGGAGACTATTATAGATCTATTTCAAGCTATTTAGCTCTCATCAGATAGCCATACCCTTAGTGGGATTTGAACTGGGCAGTCTGCCTGTAAGGCAGCAGCTTTAACCTCTAGGCCACAGGCTCTCTTCCTATATATATATATATATATATATATATATATATATATATATATATATATATATATATATATATATATATATATATATATATATATATATATATATATATATATATATATATATATATATAGTTGGCACTGCCCCAACTGTAAAAGAAGTCAAGGGGCATCTGGTTTCCTCCCTGATAGTACATTAAACACTGAAAAATAATTTCCTTTAAGCATTATATTTTGTTTTAGAAACTGCCCGAAAGCAGAAATAAACCTGACCTGCCTTGAGAATTATGGGTATATAGAAGAGAAAAAGTTCAATATTCAGATTGGTATATTAACCAGTGTTATCAAATATTTTATCAGAAAGTAGCAATGTAATTTAGTTAGTATGAAATATGACCCAGCCAGTGTTGTCTTAACCCTGTCCCTTTTTACAGGATACCTAAACACTATTGATATTTTAGGAGGAAAAAAACATACAAAGCAGATTTTCCAGTACGAGGATCGATATATGTTGTTGTTCTTCTGTTGTGATCCACAAAATATGGAATTCCATCCACAGTGAATCTCATTTCCCAGCCATCTGGTAAAGGTTTTTCATGTAATTGACTATAAAAACAGATACAAAAGATATGAACTGCATGTTACAAAACTGATAGACTATGCAAATCATATCTGCATCTTAAATCAAAACTAGCAATTATTTGAGCAGAACTTTAATTGTCCCCTACCATTTACCTGGTACTCAAAGGGATTGTGCCATTAGAAGGGGAAAAAAACCAGAGGCATTTAGTAAGAGAATATTAAAAATGCTGCTATTCCTGCTCAGTGATCAGAGGTCAATGTTTCCTTATCTACTAGATTATCAAAGAGAACAAATAACACTGTTTTCCTTACAGCTGGTATGTCTTTGCCATTCTTTTTTTCCTTGTAAAGGTCTTTTAAACTAAAAATATGCCACAACATCTGAATATTTTGTAAGGTAGTAGACATTTGTTACACCTTAACTTACATGTTGTTTTTCATTTTTATCATTTAAATATTCAACAAAACGGATAGGAGAAATAATCACCATTCTTTGAGCTCATATTTCAAACACTGATGCTGCAAGTATTCTGTATGTCACATGTAATTATACTGCATCTTAACCGAATGTTAATATTTAAACTTTGTAAGATTTTCACTGAGGGTCCAAAGAGACAAATGTGATATCATAAAGCTCTACCCAATGTGCATATGCATTTTTGAGTTATTACTACAGTACAGGTGCATAGCCTTTGGAACATGGTTGAACAATGCTGGATCTTACCCTTGACTCCTGGGATCTTCCCACTGTGTGATGCGAGTATTATGATTGACAAAATATACTCTGCCATTGCTGTCTGTTCTTTTTTCTGAGAGAAAATACAGTAATCCGTTGTCAGTTTTGATGTAAGACATATCCAAGTAATATTTATGTGGGCCTGTTTGTTCATGGAAAATATCTCATCCAACTTATATAAATCCTATTGCTATTGCTATTATGCACTACAACAATTTGGATGACCCTCCCCTCAAAACCAGTGTCAAGGGCCTCTAAGGAAAAGCTTAGGATGTGTAATAGGAGATGAACACTGGAAAATAATGAACAGATGAAGTTGCTCAAATGGAACCTTTCAGAGAATGTAAGGAATTGCAAGTATGGAAATTTTCAGAAAAAAAATAAGGCCTCACTTTTTTTGAGTAATGCCCCTTCAGCAGGATACATCCTGCTCACCAGGGGTGGGATTGAAAAATTTTAGCAACCGGTTCTCTGCACGGTTGCTGGGTGGGCATGGCCTACTCAGCCTCCTGCACCACGGCCGGGGGGGGGGTTGCCCTCCCCAGGCAATGGAGGTTTTTTTTGGGCCTCCGGGAGGGTGAAAACGGCCTCCCCCAGGCTCCGGAAACGGGCCCGTTTCTGGACTTCAGGTACTTCTGGTAGGCTTGTTTTTTGCCCTCCCCAGGCTCCGGAGGCTTTTCCTGAGCCTCCGGGAGGGCGAAAACGGTCTCTCCTGGGCTCCGGAAACGGACCCATTTACGGACTTCCAGTAGGCCCGTTTTTGCCCTCCCAGAGCCTCTGCACGGACCCTGCACTTACCTCGGATCCAAAACGGGCCGCATGGAGACTCCTGGGAGGGGAGGGGTGGGCGGGGCCAGCCAGTCCTTGCAACTACCGGTTCGGCAATCCAGATGTAAAATTAACATCCGGTTCGCTCGAACCGGCTGAATACCACCCCTACAGTGCTCACTGTTTATCTCTTAAGAAACAAAGGTCAAATCCTGATTCCAGATTTTAAACAATTATGCAGTTCTGCATGTAAAGTAGTAAAAATAAATTGACATTATGCATTAACTCCATAAATGAAAAAAACATTTTATATGGCTTATGCATCTCAGTGCCACCACATGTAAGCTTTGAAGTCATGAATATCAGATAAGAAAAAAATATCCCGGTGATTACTAAATGAAATGAGTAAGAATAAATTCCAAATAAGTAATATTAGAAACTAGAACTTAAAAATATCTTACCCCATCCGAGTGGCAAGGGACCAAGAGGATCAAATTCTTTATTCTGTGTGAAGTCTTGATTCTATAATCACAAGAAGACACATCTTAATAACAATAATTAAACTGTCCTAGTGCCGATCTAAAATCTGTGCTATACACATATCATTTAAAAGCAAGATTTCTCTTTCAAGACAGTAAGTTTAGATTATATGTTTATTAAGAGTTAAAAGGATCCAACACTGGCTAAGACTTTCTAGCAGGAGATAAGAAACTCATCAAGTCAATCTTTAGGTGTCTTTATAAACAAAATTAATACAATACAAGAAGTGCTAGGGTTCAAAACTTAAGGGATAACTTTACAAAATAAGACCGAGTTCAGGTGAAATTCTGCAAATCCAATGAAATATTGCCAATGTGAATGTCTTTCTTGAATAAATTATGATCATAATCTCTATACTGGGCTAAACATTACTTGTATTGTTCCATGAAAGACATAAAACATAGTCTGAAATATCTAAGCCATAATCCTCTGCAGTAAAGAATTATTCAAAATAATATTGTAAGCAGAAGTAATTTTCCAAAACTATGTAAGAAGGAAAAACAGTAATTTCTATGTATATCAAGCAAATTACGTTTAAATTTTATTGTACTGCTTTGTTTTTGGAAACTTAATGGATTCTCAATAGAAATTAATTTAGTGTTCTCTCAATTCTTAATTTTCATTAGATGGTGGTGTGGTAATGTATCTCTTAGATTTGATTTGCAACCCATTCTTCAGTGTTCTCACCCCATATATGAACCTCTGGTTAAATTGCTGCATAGCTCCTTGAAGCTGGCTACGCTGAAGTTGCCATTGCTCATAATTACGGACAGATTCCAGAGTTGGTCGTTGCCAAGTGGTTGTTCTGGTGAAATGGTCAACGTAATAAATCCGTCCCATGTTGTCTACTCGGCGCTCCCAACTAAAGAAGAAGGGTGATATATTTAAATGAAAGCAGCACAGATCACAAAGTACATAGCAATCAGATAAAGAAAGAAAACGGAGAATACATGCAGTATAAAGGACACACACACACACACACACACACACACACACACACACACACACACACACACACACACACAAATAGGGAGCCTTATGTTTGCCACTTGGAGGTCCTGAATGAAAACCAGGATATAAATCTACACACAAATAAATAAAATGGGTCAAGCAAAATAATTCCTCAATTTTACTGAAACAGTGAGGAAAGAGTAGTTAATCTTTAATTCTATCCCTATGCCAGTCTATTTCTCAATTCCAGCATTTTGATTAAATGCTTTTTTTATTCATGTCTACTTTGCCTGTAATAGCAATTTTATACTTTATTTATTCATGTCTACTTTGCCTGTAATAGCAAAAATAAGGCTTTTCTTTTTAAATTATTCAAGTGTATCATATATATTTTAATAAATATATTAGTATATGAAAAATGGAATTTGATTGCTTTCTTGTCTACTGAACCAGAAAAAAGGTGGGGCAGTACAGCAAACTTAACAATGCTGAATTGTTCAATGCTGAACAATGCTATAGGTCAGTGATGGCGAACCTATGGCACGGGTGCCACAGGTGGCACGCGGAACCATATCTGCCGGCACGTGAGCCGTTGCCCTAGCTCAGCTCCAGCGCGCATGTGCGTGCACGCCAGCTCATTTTTGGCTCGCGCGGAAGCTCTGGGACGATGATTTTGGCCTCCGGTGGTCCTCTGGGGTGGCGGGGGGAGCGTTTTCGCCCTCCCCAAGTTCCAAGAAAGCCTCTGGAGCATGGGGAGGGCAAAAAACAGGGCCACTGGAAGTCGGGAAATGGGGAAGTGGGGGGGTCATGCACGCATGCACAAGGGGGTGGGGCAAGTGGGGGGCTTTGAATTATGGGTGTGGGCACGCACGAGTGTGCAATAGCGCGTGCGCGCACTATTTTGGCACCCGAGGGAAAAAAGGTTCGCCATCACTGCTATAGGTTCTTTTACAACTGCTTGGGAATGTCCCAAATTTCTAGATCTACAACAACATTCAAAAGTAATAAAACATATAACTCCCAAAGCAATAACAAGCTAGCAAAAAACAATCCATGAGTTAATATATTGAGAATTGCTCACCCTGGAGGAAGAGGCTCTGGCCGATCCCATGTTGTTCTTTTTTCTACATGATCTACATAATACACCCGGCCATTCAGATCCATTCTTTGTTCCCACCTGGAAAACAAACAGTCACGTATGAATTTACTCAAATACCTTCACCTTGTTGCTTATTTGAAAGTGGCTTCTGTTCTGGTCCAAGCTTAGTGATTGCTTTTCTCAGACATATAAACTCCACGCAAATGGTAAATCATGCAATTACATTTATTATCCGGTATCCCCATAGACTTACATATTCAAGGTGAGGTTCTTCAGAGAATATATTCATAATCCATCCCATTACACGTAGGTGAAAGGATATTAATTCCTCCCCATCTTCTCGCTGTTACATGTTCCTTTGTTAAGACTTAAAATGCCCGCTGGACTGCCAAGGCACAATTACTCAGCAGCCGAGGTAAGCTCAATGGCCAATAAGAACACACATATATGGTCACATGTCATGGACTACATTACCCAGAATGCCTTTCTGACTACATTTCCCCAATGCAATCTCTTAAAGAAACATCTCTTAATCCAAGCTAACAATCTACCAGCACAGCTTCTTAACCCCTCTACAATTGCAATATATTTTCTTCATATTTAGACATTATATAAAGCAAAAGCTTACTTTCATTTCACATTTGTAAGTCTGCTATGACTATAGTGCAATCTTTGATAAACAAAATTCTTCAACAATTTGCAATTTCACAAATTTCCTGGATTAAAAATATTTGTCATGTTTGAACTGTCTGCTTTTTAACTCAAATATTTAGGATGTATTTTCTCATTTTAACCTCACAGTAATTCTGCAAACTAATGCAGGCTAAGAATTTTGGATCAACTACCCATCTTAATTTGGCAGATGGGATCTGAATCACTGTCTGTGTGATCTAGTACTCTTGACAGTATCCATTACCCATCACATTTTAAGTTTGGGAAAAGCAGAACAAAACCTGCTTGTCATTCCAATGAATTCTATTCTATTCATATTTTTGCCGTATATATTCAAGTGTTGGACTACAATCCTTCTAATAAGCAGACGACCATTTAGATCTAGACAATTTTATCTTTACTATATCACACTAACTTGAGAACAAGAATTTATGATGACCTAGTAGTGCTGCACCACTTGGAAAATAGCCACACTAGTTCATATTTCCCAATAATTTCTAATCATATGTTGGAAACAATATCATTTTAATTATAAACCATATTTTTCCACCAGTATTACAGAAGGCCACCTAAGTGTACCTGCTTAGCTGGGCCTATATCAGCTACCTTGTTTTGGTGCTGCATTCAACATTCGTTGCTATAGGAATTTTGATATTTATGTCATCATATGAGATTTCATAAAGAACTTTAAAAACTGGTTTATAGGTGGCAGAATTATATTTTTGAGTATACAAACCATATTTTGGGTGATTTCAGGCATGAAAGAGATGCAAGAAAGTGCTGTCTTTCAAAGGAAAAGATGCTAAGCTACAAAACTACTTGTAATAAATTGAACAACATTGAACACTTGCCCAGGTGGAAGAGGACCTTGGCTAACCGTAGGATGGGGCTGTGAAATGGGAGTTGCTGGCTGAACCTGTCTGCATATGGGTGGTGTATCTATAGGAGATGCTGCAGGAAGAGCTGTCCCTGCAGTTCCTCCATCAGAGCTTGGTTCTGCTGCTGACGTGCTTGCGGTTGGCACAGTTTCTTTATTAGCTGCTTCTGATTCTGTGGTAGAAGGGCCATTGACGCACGCTGCAGAGAATACAGATTGGAAAGAAGACAATGATTATTTTTACCAGTGGTGAAATCCAATTTTTTTTTACTACCTGTTCTGTGGGCGCGGCTTGGTGGGCATGGTGTGGCTTGGTGGGCGTGGCTTGGTGGGTGTGGCAGGGAAAGGATACTGCAAAATCTCCATTCCCACCCTACTCCAGGGGAAAGATACTGCAAAATCCCCATTCCCACCCCACTCCTGGGGGAAGGATATTGCAAAATCTCCATTCCCACCCCACTCTGGGGCCAGCCAGAGGTGGTATTCGCTGGTTCTCCGAACTACTCAAAATTTCCGCTACCGGTTCTCAGAACTACTCAAAATTTCCGCTATCAGTTCTCTAGAACCTGTTAGAACCTGCTGGATTTCACCCCTGATTTACTGTGATAGATCAGAGAAAGCCTGTAGGTTTCTACATGGTAAATGATGATAATAGTAGCATTATTAGACTTTTTTGATTAAGAATGGTCAAGTAAAAAAGTCTTTTAGAAAATACTTACATATCAAAATTCATTTATAACAATACATTAAAAATTGGGGATCAATTGTTTTGAAAAAGTAGCTCCCAGTTAAATTTTAAACAATTCCATTTCAGGGAAACTGTAGTTTCAGAAAATTAAAATGAACAATTCGGGATACAAGTTCTTGTTCTCTTGATCACAAAAATTTGGAAGTCTTTAATGAGAATATTCACATTTTCAGAGGGCAATATATAAATATATAAATTTTCAAAGCCAGGTTTGGGGAGGGTTCATGTAAATGAATGAATAAATAATAATAATAATAAAGTTATTTCAGTATGAAAAAATTATTATATAAATATGGTGAAATCTTCCAAACTTTAATCATCCATGTCTTAGCATTGTAAACTTCTCTTTATATAGTTTGAGAATGTTTTCCTGAAAGTCAGAAAGTTAAATAGTGCAGTGGGCAAACAATAGCGATAGCACTTAGATTTATATACCGCTCCATAGTGCTTTAGATGCTTCTCTGAGCGATTTACAAATGTCAGCATATTGTCACCAACAATTTGGGTCCTCATTTTACCAACCTCGGAAGGATAGAAAGCTGAGTGAACCTTGAGCCGGTTAGGAACGAACTCCTGGCAACATTTGTAAGTAAAATAAACTCTGAACTCAAAGAGAATTTGAAAACTTATCTCATATTGATATTCACATACCAACTGGAGCTGAAGGTCTACGTGGGGTGGGTGGAGGTGGTCGAGAGGGCCTGGGAGGTCTAGGAGGTTTGACGCCACCATTTGCAATTAATGGAGAGTCACTGATATTAGCCCCCTTGTTTTCACTGGAAACAGCAGTCTCACAACTGTCAACACTGCCACACCTTAATAGAAAGGAAAGCACAATTTATCCTTGAAACTTGAAGTTGGCATCTAGATAAAAAGGGTGAGTTAAATTTACCAATCAAATACTACATACTGTGCTATATAACAGGGCAAAGGATCACTGAAGTTATTGCAGAGTTATATGCTGACCTCCAGCATTCCCTTTTGACAATGCCCATTGTCCCACAATGAAGATGATAAGCCAGGGGTGGCCAAACTACAGCTCTTTGAGGACCTGTGGACTTCAACTCCCAGAATTCCTGAGCCAGCCATGCATGCATGGCTGGCTCAGGAATTCTGGGAGTTGAAGTCCACAGGTCCGCAAAGAGCTGTAGTTTGGCCACTCCTGTGATAAGCGCCCTTATCATTTTGCTTTGAAAAAGGGGAAGGAGAGCAAAACTGATAAAAATATGCAGGTATGTTGTAAACACTTCATGAAAAAGGTGAAATTTCAATAAGGGCAGGTTATTTCATGTGTCATTCTGCAAAGCAATTCTTGACATAAGAGGTATCAAAATAGTGTCTGGAAAATGTATCTCATTTTGCATGAGATACTAGAATGGATGTTAAAAGAAATAATGGGCTGGGATCAAAAACACTTGGGTGGGGCAACACCATGGAGACATTTGGATGAGCTGTCTGCACAGGTTCCTCGAATAGGCAGGAAGTCAGTATAGGTTGTTATGCTATGTAGTATTTGATTTCATATAGCCAGAGTAGGATGAATAATTCTGACAGCATATTGCTGAAAGATGTGAAAGGATTTTATGACATTAGAACCTAGATACAATTCACCAGATATTAAACCGTGTCATTGAATCAGTTTATATGTATCTGCTCTCTGCTTAGTCTTTCTGAATTATTCTATTTACTTTAAATACATATTTAAATAAATTTTAAATGTATTTATGCTGAGTCAATTATAGCTAGGCCAGCAATCATCTATAACTCATGGTAAGATACAACTGGAATCACCTTACCTTGTTTCATTTTTTGCTTTGGAGCCATCATTTTGGTCAGGACCTTAAACATAAGACAATACAAATTTACAACATTTATCACACTAAAACGATATAAATGTTACATAATTATACCAGGCAATTTTATGCACCTAAATATCAACACTAAATATATGATAAAGTGGGACCATAGTTGTCCCACCAAAACAGAAGAATCCAGAACTAGGATCCAGGAAACAGTTCTTAGCTGAGCAACAGAGGAGGCTGGCAAATTTCAGCAATAGCTCCTTTCACTTAAGCCCTCCTTATCCCTTCAGTGTTGTTCTGAACTCTAACACTAAATCCAAAATCAGGCAAGCTTTTTAGGGAGCTGAGAAGAGGGAAAGAGAATTCTGTGATTTTATATAAATTAAAATCAGAAAAGACAGGGAGTTTGTAGATACCATTGCTTGCCTTTGATTAAAATATATATTGATGATGCCTGAAAATAAACAACTGACATTTGCAGGAAGACTAAAGACTATGGATAACAATCTAAGAACCACCTTGTCCATCTGCCCTACAGATGGCTGAATACAAGAATTTATACTTAAGACTAGAGTCCCAGTGTCAATCATCTGAAGTCAGCCACATCAGGAAACAGAAACTAAATGGAATATTGGAACTCTATTTTATTGTTTATAAAGGTTAACAGCAGAATCTTGAAAGCCTGGCAGAGTGGAGGCTTGTAAGAATCTGAAACAGAACCTTATCAAGCCATAATGGTTGTTTTTCCAGAAACTGGCTGGTTTTCTGGTTACTGTAGACCCGTGGTGGCCAACCTTAAGCATACCATGTGCCAATTTTTTCACAGACGAGTTCAGATGCGCCATACAACTCAAGCATGTTTTTAACCTTCTTACTTTCACGTTTGGGGTTGTAAAATAGGGATAGGGATAGGATCTGCTTTGCTTAAGGGAGGAAAAGGAATAACTCAATCACGCAATTCAATTAATTAATTTATGCCATTTCAAAAGACACATGTTTATTGGACTAAACTAAACTAAAAAAAAGTGAAAAAGAACAAATAGATCACAAGTACGTACGTCGCATCACAGAGAATATCAATTATGTGGAATTTGAATTCTATGTTCACGTCAAGAAAAAGTACTGGCGCTCTTCTTTGACAAACGTAATATATATTTAATCTTGAATCTGTCTTTCAATCACTCTCAATACAAAAACCACGCTAGTACACTCAATAAAACACTGCTTCAAACTCCACGCCACGATGGCTCACTCAGAACTGACTGACTGACCATATCGAACGCTCGCCGCTCATTCGCACGTGACTTCAAACACATGATGTGTTGCTAGTGTGCGGTGTTTGCGATCGTTAGAGCAGGAACGCGCAATGGCAACACCGATAAAAACATTCGTACGTTTGTAAACCCGCCTAAAGTAACATCTCACAAGTTCCATTCTAAGTTTCAGACACCGAGAAGTTGAACATTACCGAAGGCTGTACGAATTGAACTGAGATCACTTTGGTGTTGAAAATATTAAGATGGATTGTTATGACACCTATTTTAAAAAAATAAGTAGGTGCAAGGATGCAATGCGCCACTTGTAATCATCCAATGTGCCACGTTTGGCGCATGCGCCACGGTTTGGCCACCCCTGCTCTAGACATTACTAATTCTGAATATTATTTATTACATTTGTATGCCTCCAAATCTTCCAGGGACTTAACAAAAGTCAACAATTAAAACACCAACAGTATTGTCAGCAATTATACAATGAAAACATACATGATAAATGTAAATAGTTTAAAATGATAAAATCTAACTTTTAAAATCTTGACATCATGATCCAATCTGGAACATGAAACCACAACACAACAGTAATAAGTAATTGATGGCAAATAACTTCCAAATGCCTCTGGAACAGTTTTATCTTTACTACTTTGGGGAATGATGTTAAAGGAAGAGGCAAGTCCCGAAATTATTTTTGGGGAGGGGGGTTATTCCAAAGGACTGGGCCCTAACCAAAACACCTTAGTATCCCAAACAGGGTTAAGATTATCTGGTAGCCAAGGCTTTAATTCATCATGTTCATTGCAATAAAATATAGTTTATTTAAAATTATGCTATTTAAAAATAGAATTGTTCTGGCAAGAAAGTGAAAGCATAAGGGTAGAGTATCTATGGTTTCAACAGACTTTTCTCACAGGAAATACCTCAGCGTGAGCTGAACAAAGATTGAGGGCTTTGTTTATGTGGCATAGATACTCTATAGCAGTGTTGGTGAACCTTTTCGGCACCGAGTGCCAAAATGGGAGCACACGTGTGTGCGCAGGGGGGCACCAGAAACCCGAAGAGCTGAAACCTGGCATGCACACACGGGAGCGCCAGAAACCGGAAGAGCAGTACCCTGGCACACATGCACGCGCCTGGAAGCTGAGCTTCCTGTTTCCAGCGTGTTCATGCGCTCCGGTCACCTGGTCTTCCGGTTTCTGGCGCATAAGATCATCTGGCGCGCCGGAACCCAGAAGAGCAATGGGTGATGGCTGGCGTGCCTGGAGAGATGGCTTTACGTGCCACTTCTGACACACATGACATAGGTTTGCCATCACGGCTCTATAGGAAAATATTACTCACTTCTTATGCTTGAGGCATCACCATTAGTCAGAAGCTCAGGATCCACCTGCATACCATCTAGACAGACAGACAACTCTCCAATTCCATCAGCTGGTTCTTTGTCACCAACAAGATCCATGTTCATAATCACTTCCTCAACTATATAAAAAACAAAAACAGTCTATTAAAATGTTTTAATTACTTAAAGCTAAGCAAATGGGTTAGAATTGTTAACAACGTATTTAAATCCCCCACATATGCATTTTAAAGGGTTGCTGATAGCATTAACTGTAATTCTTTGGAAGCAACTACCTCCCGAGATCCGTATTACCTCCACCTTACTGGCCTTCCGGAAAGCCGTTAAGACCTGGCTTTTCCGGCAGGCCAGGGGCCAATGACCCTTCAATGAGGTCTTTTTAGATTGGCCCATGTATGCATGTGTGAGTGAAAGCTTTTTTTAGATATTGATTGTATTTTAATGTGTTTTAAATTGTTTTTTATTTGATTATATGTTTTTTTTTACTTGTTGTTAGTCGCCCAGAGTCCCCTGGGAGTTGGGCGGCATAGAAATTCTATTATTAAATTAAATTAAATAAATTAAATTAAATTAAATGCTCCTTTCCTATTTTTTTACAATTATCTTTATATCATCTCTTATTGTGGCACACATTCTTCAGTAGTCTATGAAAGTAAATCTCATTGATGAAATGAGCTCTTACAATTGTTCCATTATTGCACCAACTGAAAAAGGCTTAGATATGTTGACATTCACCAAGAGGACCATAAATGTTTTTCAGATGTGCTACAGCAGATTTTTGCCTGAATGGGCAATTCAGCAGCAAAGGTTCCTGCAAATGTTTTTGCTGCTGCATTTTAAAATAGGATTTCCACTCAAATCACTCGACTAATGTGATAAAAAAAAATCAGAGTTCTTTGCAAATAATTTTCTTATTTCATTTATTTCTGTATAATTTTAAGTATCACCATCCCTTAGAAACATCACCATACATTAATGTGCATTTCAAAGTGTCGAGAATGAATTAGAATGGCATTGTTTAAAATCTAAGAAATGACTCATCACTATTCTGCAGAAATAATGCAACAGAGAAAGCTTGGATAATTTATTTGATTGACATTAGAACAACAGTTTCAAATATATACAAACATTATGAAATTGGGAACATCCTTCCAGGGAAGAAATGGCAAACTGAAGACGGCTTGGCTAAAAGTGAAGCTGATAAGCACAATGGAATGAATAGACTGGCTCATCATAATTCCTCTCCAGGCAAGGAGATGACTTGAGATTGCTCACAAGTTCTTCAGACAATTGTTCCTTGTGAGTTGGCCCTGCTTAAATCTAATTTAGAACTCAAGTTCAAGTTCAAAAATACTTCCAGAATGTATAGATAACCCAATTTGAACTTGAAAGAACTGTTTTTACCTCCAAACAAATTATTTTGAATTCAATTGTTTTAATTTTGAAATTATCGTCATGCCTGTATCAGACACAGCTATGCTGTTAATTTTTTAAAAAAACAGGGCTCCATATATGTAAAAGTATATGATTTTCAGTAATTTGTTGCTACATACTTACGTTTCATATTATTTGCTTTTAGTGTCTCCTGAATATCTAGAGTGGCACTTCCAAGTAAGATATCTGACTTCAATGTCTGGTGACTCCATACACGAAAATGTAGCTTGCTAACAGGGGAGACAATTCTAAAAGAAGCAGAAGCAATTTCAAACATACTTTTCTTTCCTTCATTTAAATTATGTATCAAAATACCACAGACAGAACTATTTTGAAAAAAAGTTGCTAATAGTTTAAAATTTTGAAGGCTGGAGTTTTTAGGTGAAATATGAACTGTAATCAAAGTGCTAGTCAGTTTACTATGTTAACTTTCTTTTTAATGTTTAGGTTTTTTAACATACCGTATTTTTCGGAGTATAAGACGCACCGGAGTATAAGACGCACCTTAGTTTTGGGGGAGGAAAACAAGGAAAAAAGGCCTCTGCCTCCCAGCAATCTGCCAAACAGCAAACAGTACAGATGATATACACTGTTTGCTGTGTATTTCTGTGCATGTGTGCCTGACCCATAGAAATAGCAAAGAATTGGAGAAATGTACATTTATGGCAGTATATTAATCCCAGAAAGTTTTCTTAAATGTAATCACACTAACACCTCCCAATTATTTAAATAGATCTACTCCAAACATGACTAGTCAGGGTTTCTCAGCTGCCTTCTTTTAATACTAATACTTAATACTAATACTTAATACTAAAACAGGACATTTCAGGTTATACTTTTACAGATCTTTAAAATTGATGTGGCTTTCTGGAAGTATTCTCTGCTATTTAAAAGAAGATACAATAGCACTGGGCCTCTTCAGAGCAAGCATTTATTTTAAAAAGCTTCTTCATTTTGTTAAGTTGTCTAGAACAATAATAAAGCAGTCTTTAAAAAATAAGTCTAATAATTTGAACACTCTACAAACATTTAACAAAATAACACATTAACAGAATCTGCCTCTACCTAGGATAGAACTCACAACTTCCTGATTGTGAGGCAAGAGCTCTAGCTTTGAGCCATAGCAGCTCTAGCTTGCCTCCATTTGATTTCAGCAGCCTAATATTGCCAGCAGTTTATCTCCCAGCATTTTGTCTCATTACAGCCACCGTGGTTAGTTTCATTTTACCACGTGGCTTGCAAGCCTGTCAGCTGTAGATCGGGAGCAGTTTATCTCTTCTTGTGCTCTTCTTGTGCTTTGCCCTGTTTGCTGCAAAGAGGTAAATTTCTGGCAGGCAGATGCCAAAGGGTGGGGGTGGCTGGGTGGGGCCGCATTCGGTGTATAAGACGCACCCAGGTTTTCACCCTCTTTTTGAGGGTAAAAAGGTGCGTCCTATACTCCGAAAAATACGGTACATTAACCAGATTTATACTAGTATTTCCAGCTGCTGATCAAGCATTTTCTGAAAGAAAATGTCAAACAACTGTGGGAATATTCAGTGTGGGATATTATCAGTGTGGGATATACATTCAAATCTGAGTTATTTAGTTATTTCAAAACAATATAATGAGTAATTTTGAGTTCTTTCTTCCTCCAATTGTTTACCCTACTCTAGAAGTCATTTCAGTGGACTGCTTCTTTTTCTTAGCAGCCAATAATATTACGTCAAAAAAGCTGTTAAGGTTTTGACATTTGCTTTGCTTAAACTGTAATCTACTTTGTCAATTTTGGCCTTTAATTGAACTGAAAGGGAGTAAATTTCTGCAAACTATAATGTCCGATACCTACAGATCGTGCAACAAACTATTACAGTATTGATCATTCCTGGATTTGGCTTTTCTTGAAATGTTTTCGCATTTTTGCTGGCACAATATATAGTAGAATATCCAGAATCTTAGAAGTATCTCTATGAACATACTGATTCCATTTACAAGTGTTAGTCAATGTTTTTCTAAAGTTGTGGTTAGAAAAAATAAAGATCAATCAAAAGTAAATGCAAAATGACAATTGAAAGTAACTACCATAACATGAAACCTGGATTTCAGGAGTTATAGAAAAGTTAGCAAGGTTCCCATTTAAAATTTCATTTCCAATTAAACAGTATTCTTTTATACAGTTGTAATGGTTGCCATTATTTTGACAAACACATCAACATTTAGTAAACACTGATATATGTACTTCTTTCCCCATTTAATCCCAATGAAGTAATTTGTTTTATTCTTTGGGGTCAGGAAATTTGAACAAATTCATTTATTATTTTAGACAGTCATGGCACCTCATAGCCTGAGTACTCCAGGCATTTATTGGGTTTAGAAGGCTGCCCAAATGGAGACTTTTTTTCCATTTATTTGAGGACCAATAGAGTTTTTAGGCAGAAAATAGTTATGTTCTTCCTCTCAGACTAATGAAAGTAGAAACTCCTAAGACAATGATGGCGAACCTTTTTTTCCTCGGGTGCCGAAAGCGCGCGTGCATGCCCACACTCAAAATTCAATGCCCCCCACCCACCCCGACCCCCTGCGCTGCCCCACCCCCCGCGCCCCATTTTGGGTCTAGCAGGGCTCCTTGAAGCCTCCAGAGGCAGAAACGGCCCCTTTCCAGACTTCTGGTAGGCCAGTTTCTCGCCCTCCCCAGGCTCCAGAGGCTTTCCTGGAGCCTGGGGAGGGCGAAAACGCCTCCCCAAAGGCCCTCCGGAGGCCAAAACGCTCTCCCAGAGCCTCCACACAAGCTCTGTACACACAACCTGGCATCCAAAATGGGCCATGAGGAGACTCCTGGGAGGGGTGGCGTAGGCAGGGCCAGCCGAAAATCAGCTGGCTGGCGCGCGCATGCACACTGGAGCCGAGCTAGGGCAATGGCTTGCGTGCCCGCAGATATGGCTCCGCATGTTACCTGTGGCACGCGTGCCATAGGTTCGCCATCACAGTCCTAAGATGTTTGATAGGTTATGTAAACTGGGTAAAATGTGTTTAAATATATCCAACAAATTTAAATAAACAAAATTCTGTATACCCATGAACATTTCTACTCTTTCCTTATAAGCACTGCATTTTTCCGTTATCTATATTCATCCCATAATATTATCTGATTGCATTTCTATTTTTCTTAGAATGAAATGATATTTTTAAACTTACACCGTGAGATGCTGTTTCCATTTTGGACTGTTGGTATTGTTGCATTTTTCTGTCTTCTTTGACTGACCATCAACCCAAACTTCCACATATGGGCTGGGTCCAAACCACTTGTTTTTGTTGTCTTTCAACTTTGCTGAAATAACTTGAAAAATAAGAGAGAGAACACATGGTCAAAAATGACCTGCAGATAGGTATCACATTGTTTCATATTATTCAGTTTGTTTAAGTCAAGGAATGAAGCATTTATTACAGCAGAACTAGATCAAACCTAAACTGAAAGATTGGAAAGTTGTCCAATATTTATAGTTCCTGAAGCGTGCATTTTATTTGAATAAGCTAAATATGAGAATTATTATTAATATATGTTTATATTCACTCCACCCATGTGCATATGTATAGTTTCTGACATTTATAGGTTGCTTATTAGTCATAATTATATTGTGTATAGAACAATTTTTTATTTTGTATGTAGCACTTATGGAGTTTCTGAAGGCTATTATTTTCATTTAAAAATTGTTCTAAGCTTATTTTAGGTGCTTAGAAACTTAAATATAAGTGTAAACAGATTTAAAGTATGTATGTATTTGTATCCTATATTAATTTTACAAATAACTCAAGGCAGTAACCTCTGTGAGGTTAGTTGGGTAGAGAGAATGAGGCTCAAAGTATATACTCTGTTTCCCCAAAAATAAGACATCCCCTGATAATAAGCCCAATCGGGCTTTTGAGTGCATGGCAATAAGGCCAAGCGCTTATTTCAGGGTTCAAAAAATATAAGACAGGGTCTTATTTTCGGGGAAACACGGTAGTGATATCAATAAGCATAGTCATGTGAAAAATATACAGCCTATTAAAATCTTGGAGGTTTTCAATACATTTCAACATACATATATTTGATCTTCATTTCAACTATATTGATAAAGGGGATAGAATACAATGAATACCATGCACCATTTACATTTTATAATCCATTGGGTAATTTAAATAAACATAGATGAAAATTCTGCATGAAGGAAAAAGTAAGCAAATTGCTATATTTATCGCTAGCTCAGCTCAGGTGGACATGACATGGAGATTTCAAACCACTACCGAGGCCAGTCTGTCCAAGCAAATTCAGCAGAACAGCAGAATGTAAGATATTGAAAGAAGTCTTTGAGATTCCCAGAATTGCATCACATGACCTACAGGTATCTCTTACCACTGCTGATGTCACAATGCATGCATCTAGCATTAGAAGGAACCTGTACCAATTAGATCTATCTAGAAGATATACCAGAAGGAAACATTTGGTATCCAGAAAAAAAAACACCAGAGCAAGAGTAAAGGTTGCTGCTGAACACCTAGGCAAAAACCAGGATTTATAGAAAAATGTGCTTTGGAGAGATGAACCAAAGATAGTTATTTGATCACAGTACCAGAACAAATGCTTAATGAAAATCAAAGACAGCATTTCACTAGAAGAATCTGATGCCAACTATAAAGCATGTTGGTGGAAATGTTATAGTTAGGGGTTATTTTGCTGCATCAGGGCCCGAGAAGCCCACCATCACAAAATTTTATTTGTTTTTTGTCTCTATTTATTAAATTTATTTGCTGCCCATCTCACCACAAGGTGACAATACAAGGAAGGAAGGAAGGAAAATTTCTGGAATGGGCAAGTCAAAATATGGATATAAATCCCACTTAGGGGCTATGGGGATGATCTGACACAGGTTGCAAGAAAGCCCTCAAACGCTGCTGAAAAAAAATTATATGGAGAAATGGGAAAAAATATTTGTAGTCAATGTCAGAGACTAATTGACAGTTATTAGAAACACCTACCTGATGTGGTTTCTGCTAAATGGGGCAATGCCAGTATTAGATCTAAGTATTATATATTATTATAAGTATTATATATACTAAGTATTATATATATTGATCTAAGTATTAGATCTAATTTCACTTGACTGTACATATAAAAAATAATAGTGACAGAATTAGGCTAACATCTAACATTCTCCTTAACTATTTTATTTTGATATTAACATCACTATATGAGCTCAGTTTGATTTAAAAAGTGTCAAGTCTCTCACTTCAATTACAAAAATGCAAGAGAACATTAGTTTTTTTCATCCCTGCCAAATTTAGAACACTCCTGCTAAGTAGTGATTTTTAGGCCAAGTAAGAAGAAATTGAGCTTATGCCACAAGATTAATACTCAATGTAACATAACTTTCTTTTCAGAAATGTTAAACCATTTGTTTGTTTGTTTGTTTAAATTTATATAGCTGAACAATCTCAGATTTGTGGCTCAACTGATTAAAACAGGAAGAAACAGTAAACAAAACTAAACAAAAACAGTAAGTATATATACTGTATATAAAAAAACATTAAAAGGTAGAAAATGTATTTGGTGACAGTACAATTAAACTCATCACAACTCATACAGGCAGTCCTCATTTAGCAAAGACATTTGGGACTGGCAACTTGATTGTTAAACAAAACGGTTGGTAACTGAAATATGATTTCAGCTCTCACTTCAGTTTTCCTTTGCTTTACAGTTTTGTGAAGGTGGTAAAAGCAAGGATTGGTTGCAAAGTTATTTTTTCATTAGTGTCGTCACTGTGAACAGTCAGTAAAGGAGGCAGTCACTAAACAAGGACTATTTATACAGCCATCTAGTAGGTTCTACACCACAGCCAGATTCCCAAGCATGATGGCAAAGCCATGTCTTCAGAGTTCTCGGAAAGGCTAGGAAGGGCATGGTAAAATGACCTCTCACTTTCTGCCCCAACATCATTTGACCAAATGTATTCATTTTTTTTTATCAGCAAGGCTTCTTTACAAGGGTTGCAATATATGCAGATACACTGTCCCTAGTGCAGAATATAGAATATGAGTGGACAAGGGCACAAAAGAAAGGAAGGTATCGTTGCCTGCCTCCACGGCTCCATCCCCTTGCATTCACTCAAGGTTTTCTAGAGGGCTGATTCACTCATAGGCCAGCACAGTTCAATGTTAGCTAATGGCGACGTTAGCTGATAGTGTTGAGTGCCCATTAGCTAATGCAGCTCTGTAGGTCATCATGTAGATCAGGCCAACAAAGTCATACTCCTAAGCAGGATTTTAATGCAAGGTGACTTCCATATCCGCTATGTTTCTCCTATATACTTTTATTTATTTATTTTAGTTTGGAATTTCAGTCTCAGTACATATTTTTAATCACCTGAGGAATCCCTGTATTATGTTAACAATAGTAGCAGCTCGGATAGCACATGGTACATCAAATCTTTTTTCAGTTTCTTCGGGCCAAAATCTGTCCTTATCTGATCAAATCATACCAACACTAACAGCTATATTAGCAACAACATATAAATGATGGTAATTCCCATGGAAGAGGTTTAAAAAAGAAAAACTGCTAAAAAAAAAACATTGCCTTCAGCTCTTCTAGTTCAGAAATTAAAATCTGTCCAATAGAGTATAAAGTTTTGCCTTTGGTATCATAACTGATTAAGGGAAGACTTTCATTTAGAAGTCCCCAATATATGCAGAAGTCATGAGTACTTTAAAAGGCAGGCAATGTTTCTAAAATATTTCTAAAACAGAACGAACTCTAAAAAGAGGATACAGCATATATTCACAATGATACCCATGTACTTCTCTAGTACAATGGACTACTGTACTTTTACTTTGGATTATTGCAAAGTCCAAATGAGAAGTGACTAGAGATCAAGTGACCATAAGCAGAGCCTGATTCCCCTCCAGGAACGGGTACAAAAGATGAATTTGTATAAAGCCCCCACCCCAAGCCATAACTGCCACTTGCTCTTTAGGAGCCGCAAGCCCAGAAAGACACACAATTTGTGCAACAGCTCTATTGAATACTACCCATTGACAGTTAATGACAGCAATTCTCTAGAACCAAGTGACCCCAAATCCGGAGACACTTTCTCTTTATGGGGCTGCCCTTGAAGATCATCCCAAAAAATTCAAATGGTCCAGAATGCAGCAGTTGTCATCTGGTGGGATCTAGCAAGCAAGCTTTCACCATGGCTTCACCTACTGTATGGAATAGGGTAGATACAAAGCTGAGATAGGGAAAACTCGATCTTTCTTGCTTCCTGAATGCTGTTAAGACATAGCTCTTCATTCAGGCATTGTGTCATTATGTAAAGTGAGCCAAGCTTTTTTTTTTCTTGAGAGGATAATACCATGGCACTGGTGACTATTAATCTTGCATTTTTATTATTGTATATTTGTTTAATTCTTGGAAAATAATTATGTGGCTAAGAAGTGACACTGATTTGATAGCACATAATCAATTACTGTATTTTTCGGAGTATAAGACACCTTTTTCTCCCCTAAAAGAGGCTGAAAATTTGGGTGGTCTTATACTCCGAATGTAGCTTTTTTGAAGCTTTTTTTTCCAGCCCTAACGAGGTGCTAACGATCTTCCCGGCTTGCAGGACTTTTTCATTGCTACTCTAAAGAAGTTTTTTTCCAGCCCTAAGTCTTTGCAGGCTTATTTTCATTGCTATTCCCTCCGAAAAAGGTTTTTTTCAGCCCTAACCAGGGGATAAAATAATGTGCTGAAGCTGACCAGACTAAGGATGCTAGCCAGATGAATACCTGGTAGGTAGATTTTTTCCCCTATTTTCCTCCCCCAAAACTAAGGTGCATCTTATACTCCGTTGCGTCTTATACCCCAAAAAATACAGTAATCAATTTGTTTGTTAGCTGCCTAATGTTGTTTTATATAATAAAACATGCAACAGTTTCAAACACAATAAAAAAGAAACAGAACATATTTGGTGATGCTGTCAAAGAGACAGTATCTGAAACAAACCACAGGACTATAGACAGACTTACCAGTTACCTGAAGCTGTGATTTCATAGCTGGTCCACTGATACACTCTGGTTTTGACCCATTCCCGGCCATATCATAGGAAGGAACATGAACCTAAGTAAAAAATTCAATAAAAATACTATTTTAAAAACAAATGCTGCACTCCTTAACAACATGGTAAGAAAGTCAAGTGTATATATAAACTGGTTAAATCAAGGGAGCACCAGAGGCACATACAGTCAATGTGTTGATAAAACACAGAAATGAAGTAGCAATATTAATTGAAAGTGATTTAGACTATTAACACAATTATTGTCAATAGCTCTGAGTATTTGATAAGGTAAATAATAAAAATGGTCTCCTTTTGTCCTATCCCAGACAGATGCTTGTTAGCAAAACAACCAGTAGCAAGGAAAGGAGCAATATGGGCAGTCTAAAAACATGAAATATAAATAAATAAATAAAAATAAAGGAGAAAGAAAAATAACTTTGCCTTAACATGGGACAAAGTAAAGATATGCAAATTATAAAGTAGAATAATAACTACTATAAAGCCATTAAGGTAAGTTCAAGAAAAACAATCACTAGATTATTTTTACGACCTCCATGCCACCTAATTCAACATATTGTATTTTACAACAGTCTTATACTTGACCTAAAATTTAGATAGCCACTACAGCTATTAAAAATAATGTCAGGATGGTGAGGGTCAAATTTACGTAAATGAAAGACTACTATGAAGCTCAGTATAAATTATTTTTTGGTTGTTGTTTTAGGAGTTAAAGTAGGTGGCATTTCTTCCATTTTCAAATACATCAGCTTCTTACAGTGGTTACACATTTTAGGTTTTGAACGATATCCCACAGAAATCAATAATGAGCAACCCTTTACAACAGCCAAATAATTAATTATTCAAACATTTTATCTGATATATTAATAACATGTATTTTTCCCACCCCAGTATTTGCCTAGACTGGTTGCTTTTGCTTTGCATGGTTATTTGCAAGGCAAAATATTAATCTTCAGAGCTCCTACATTATGTGGAGAAGCTCAATATTGTCTTCATTTTTTTCTTGTGAAAAGCCTATGCTTTTTAAACTTGCATGGCTAACCCAAAACATATTAGCAGATCCCAAAGGAGCTGAGAGAAGAATCTAAAGTTCCACTTCCAAATCCTTATGTTCATGAATGTGTGGGTTTTCTTTAGTTAATTTTCCAATCTTTATGTCACCCACCCATCCCTTCATTTTTTGGAAATGCACGAAGAAAACAATGGAGATATTCTTCTTACTAACTAATATGACTTTCTACTGGGGAGAAGGAGTACTCTGGCAGTGTGACCCATTAACATGTGCTTTGTTTTACACAAAAAGGACCCATGAATAATTCATACAAATGAGCATAATAACTGTAGAGGATAGAAAGAAGCCAAAACCTCATGTATCCTTCATTCTCCCTGAAATCAATTCTCAATTCCTACTTCCCCAAAGCAAATATTTCTGATGGTGAAAGAATACATAAAATCTTTAATTCACTAATTTTGCAAAGAACAAGTCTGGTTTTGCTTGTAACAGATCTATGGTATGACAAATGGAATAAGTATGTACCCTTTCCCAAAAAAACAGGACTGACTCGCATTGGGCTTTTTGGTGGGTTGTTGCTTTTTTTACAGAAAAAAAATGCAGGCATAAGCCTGTGAATGACTATCCTTAAAGGTGGAGTCTTCATTGTATTCTTTTCAGCATTAGATAAAAGTTGGCTAGTTATTCTGCCCTCAGTCTCCAGCTGCAACATGGAGATCCTTATAGCAGTGATGTAACAATTAAAGACAATGTGTTTAAGATTGTTTGAATATTTTAAAGTATAATAATAATTAAAAAGTTTCTGCATAAGCCAGTCTTGGTGGTCCCAGAGGTTATTGGCATACTGGGTGCTGTACCAAAATTTTGTTTGAAAGCGCTTAGAAAATATGCATATTGACAAAATTTGCAACTGTCAATTACAAAAGGCCACACTGCTTGGATGCACGTATATATTACACTGACACATTACAATATCCTACAATATCCCTTTGGAAGAACTCAATGTGTATGAAGGCCAACACTAGCTAAAGAACCGCAGCTCTGATTTTATATTTTTGTGATAATAATAATAATAATAATAATAATAATAATAATAATAATAATAATAATAATAATAATAATAATAATAATAACAATAACAACAACAACAACAACAACAACAACAGCAGCAGCAGCAACAACAACAACAACAAAAATCACCAATTGCAAAAGGCAGCTTTGCTTGGAACAACTTACATTCTGTGGATGTCATGTTTAACAACATCAGCCTATCCCAAGTTTAAGGACTTGGAAAGAACTCAGGAGATGGGCAAAAAAGCCAAATCCAGTCTAAAATTATGGCTATATGATGATGAACCATCATAAATCCTTAGTTAGGACTTGAACTGATAAGTTTCCACCAGTCTCAGACTATGAATCTAACTGTAAATTACTCACACATAATAATAATGATGGATGTATTACATTTATTTGCCACCCAATTCCGAATTATAGTAACTAATATTCTGCTCAGGAATTCTGCTTCTTCTTATCTCAACCAACTTTAAACAAACAGTAATTCAGTTTCAACATAACATTGGTATGATCACCACAGATCTGTATGCATACCCAGGAATACACATCTCTCTAATCTTCCTTCTGAAAATTTTATCTTATTTAAAACAATTGAACATTATGATTTCCCTTCCCACTAATTTTAATAACACGAAGCAGTGCTTTTTTGTAAAGCCACAATATATGTTCAATCAGCACTACAAGGACAGGAATAAACTTGCAAGAAACCAAAATGAATAATCATCTAATTTTCTAATCAGTTAAGTGAGATTATTTAATAAGGTTTTTTTTTACCTTTCTTGTTGGAAGGACACTGCAGAGAGCCTAAGGGTTGTGCTCTCCTATCATATATTGCCACCTCCTAATATGCAAGGATAGTTGAGAAATTTATTAGTATCCTGTCATTATTATTTTTATAAATAACTCAAGGGGGCGAACATAACTAATTTTCTTCCTTCCTATTTTCCCCACAACAACAATCCTGTGGGTTGGGCTAAAAGAGAGTGACTGGCCCTATGTCACCCAGCGGCTTTCATGCCTAAAGCGGGATTAGAACTCGCAGTCTCCTGATTACGATTTTGATTACCATTTGTCCAAAATATTATTCAGAATTCCTGACCTCATTAAAGAAAAAGCAGCTACCATTACTTTTTCTGTGATTTAAAAACAAAAGAGTATTTTGCATGGATAACAGAATCTGCTTTTTAAAGAAAGTTGAGATCTTCATAACATACGCGTGTTTTTACCTAAGCTGGACATTACCAGAAAATCCACGTTTACAGGTACAACTGCATATTTCTCAAATCTCACAACTAGAATTATGCAATCTTATTTTAGAAATGTATTTCTTATCTGAGGCACAGAAAAATCCTGCAATCTCACTGGAGAATCTGAGTTTTTACTACTCGAGAGTACTGGGAGATGAAAGTCCCATTAATTAAAACTTGAAATTAAAATAAAAAACAGTAACTTATAATGTTGGTGTGCATGTATACTCAAACACTTGTATATAAAAAATATGGAGCAAATTCCTAATTGGTCTCAAAATGTAGAAATATCTAAGATTTGAACACAGCTCTACAGAAACACAGATTGTCTCACTACAAGGGATCCTTCTGGAGGCTAAGAAGCAATTAAAACTGATCATGGCACAATAAACAGCATAATTTTCCTTCCCTTTAATAGCTTATATATACCACTATTATACATATTATGACAATGAATGTTTCTTTTGTTCACTGAAGACTTCATTTTGAGCTCTTACAAATCTTATTAATAAATTTTGAACAACAAAGAATGAGAATCATATTGTTTGTAACATTGATTACAGTTCCTAAGTACCAGTATTAACTGTGCAGATTAATAAGTATAGTTTAATTACTATAATTCATAAAGATTTATTATTTATGATTTCTGGGTCATAATCTAAACAACTGATGTGTATTTGGGGGAATAAGAATTTGGAATAATTTTGTAGCTTTGATGGAATTAGTGTAGAATTCTTATATTTTGAATTTATCAGAAATACTTGATCATGATTCCTTTTTCAAAATGAGAACCAATATATAGAGGTTAAGCTATCAGACTAGGAGTGTGAAGCTCCTACTTTAGTCTGTCTTCAGCAATGGAAGCTCACTGGATGACTTATGCCAGTTGTGCTTTCTTAGGTCAACCTATCTCACAGCATTGTTATTGTAAGGAGTAGAGGAGGAAGCACTCTCTATGTCAACTTGAGCCCCTATACAAAAGGCAAAATATAAATCTAGTAATATGTTTTTAAAAATTGGAAATCAACATTTTAACGGATATTTTCTTCTCATGTTTTCAAGTTTTCCTATCAGGTGCGACTGCTTTCACTTTTATTTAAATTCCTTGATGTTCTGCCTCTGAAATTCTCAGACAGTATGCCTAGATCCTGCTAATCTGGGGAAAAGGAATATAGTACTTTAAGTATCCACCCCTTAAGAAAAGAAATAAAATAAAATATGACAGATTACTTTCTAATGCAGAAATGGAATGCAATTTTAGAGGAATTCGTATGTTACAACTTTCCACACTTTCCTTCTACAGTAAAGTTTCCATCTTTAAAAATATCAATATTTACAATTATTGATAATCTAGTATTTTACCTAGATTTAAAGCTATGAAAATTAGTAAAAGAAAACAATAAAAATCTAAAGTTAAATAATATGAAACATAAATACATAGAAATGCAAAATCAGCACATATAGATCCATCTTTAATCTACAAAATGAATTGCAATTATCTCAGAAAATAAACACAAGTGCTACTAGAGAATAGCTTGTTAAAGCTGGTTAAAGAGTAGGGTTCTCTGTAGGCATTCTAAGAATTTTTTTAAATAAAGCATATATAAACCTTTATATAAACTTTACAATAAATGTTTGTGTTTGACATATACAAACAGTATATTTTGGACTTTTGACATGACATCATTTTGCATCCTGTGGGTTCACAACGACAATGACTAACATTAACTTAGCAACAATGTGATTCTCACTAGATACTTGGCCAGAACAAAATGTGTAACTCCTACAATTTTCAAAATCTAAATCAAATATTTTACTTAACAAAGTAATCTAATATCTGTAACTGGAGGGAACCAAATTATACTTCATAGAATGTTATTAAAAGATAAACCGCTTACGTACCTTGCCAGACCTAGTAACATAACCCCAGGCTGAAAGGTCTAGGAGGGAGGGCAAGCAGAAAGCACACATTGCTTCTCCTGTCCCATGACCATGCAGCATGGGGGAAGGAAGGAAAGCGATAAGCAGTAACTCTCCAGCTATCACCCCTTAGGATGAAGCTATCTATGGAGAGCAGGCACAGCTGTTGGGGTATGTGTGTGTCAGGTATTTGGCAGCTGAAACAACTCTATTGCAGGGGTGTCAGCTAAAGAACCATTCCTTTGCCCTTTCCTCTATGGCAGGGGTGGGCAAACTACAGCTCTTTGAGGACCTGCTCTTTGAAAGCATGCATGGCTGGCTCAGGAATTCTGGGAGTTGAAGTTCACAGGTCCTCAAAGAGCTGTAGTTTGCCCACCCCTGCCCTATGGAAAAGGAAATGAGGGGAATCAGTTCTCCAGTTACCATATCCAAGCATAAAAGTGTGGGGTAAAGCCAGCCTTTTTGGTGCTGGGACAACCGGCACTAAAAAGATTGTTTTCCTCTTACCCTTCTTTATCCTACTTCTCTTGCTAGGGAGAGCAGGATTGATAGAAATGATCCTTCTGCTGACATTGCTTCAATCCTGCAGAGTTCCCCCCACAAAAGGAGTTATTTCCCACTATGACCCTCCCTCTGCTTCTCATGCCAAGACAGAATAGGGTCTGGAAAGGTGCAGAGCAAATTTCTATGTCACCATACTTTCCTGGTGGCTCACATACTGGAAAAAAGCACTTTAAGGCTGTTAGGTAGAGGAGCCCAAGGTTTGCCAGATGCTACCATCTACTAAGTTTATAATAATTCATATCCTGACCTATCTCATTCATTTGTATCTGATGCATCAAAGTTTTCATTGCTGACTTGAAAGCTACCTTACATGACTTACATTATGCAGGATTTAAGTTGAATATAAAAACTAAAACCAGTCACACCAAGATTATACCAGAAAACAGACAAATAAACACTGACAAACTAAAGTTTCTTCTACTTCCTGGTTTGTCCTCTAAACATTTCTGCAACTCTTTAGTCACCCACTATTCCCTTTATCACCAACTCTCTCTCCTACAGATTCTTCTTCTCAGAATACTCACCCATTCCTTGAACTTCAAGCTGACAGAAAAAAGGAGACAAGTAGCTTCTAATGCTCCTAGACCGCCCACAGAATACAGGCTTAGCTCTCTATTATACATAGCGACTTATTATCTGCCTTCCATGGTGTTTAAGCTGAAGATCTAGTGCAGGGGTGTCAAACTCTATTTCATTGAGGGTCGCATCAGCGTTGTGTTTGACCTCGAGGAGGCGTGTGGCTGGGGGGGGGCTCGACGTCACTCATGTCGGGGGCCCGAGCGCTCTGCCAGCAAAAACAGGCTCCTGAGCTCCTGTTTCCGGCTGTGACGGCCTCCTGCAACCCTCTGCCAGCAAAATCAGAGCTTGGGAGAGCTGCACGCAGCCCTCCTGAGCTCCATTTTCGCTGGCAGAGGCACGGAGGGCCGTTCCTTCTCTGTTTCGAGGGCAGCTCTGTGGGCCAGATCTAAGCACCCCGCGGGCTGCATTTGGGCCCCAGGCATTGAGTTTGATACCGCTGATCTAGTGGGCAGTTTGGCTAAAGCCTTGATCGCAAGCTGGAACAGGCATGTGAAAAAAGTCTTGTACCACATCGCTCCTATGCAGCTTTTCTTTGGACAACAAACTAGGGGTGCCCTGGGTTTCTAAGGAGCTCTGGAAGCAAGAAAAGATGTCTGGAATGCCATTGGAGAAAAATGATGTGTAGTATAAATCCAATCAAACACAAGTTAAGAACTAATATTATGGATTACACTGGTGACAAAATGGTGACAAATGTGGTGAAACCATTATTTATTTGCTGTTATTATGTCTGTCAATAGATGCCCAGTGGCCTTGTTTAGGGTGACCTGTTCCTTGCTGGGGAAGGATGGGCCACAGGAACATCTCTAGAGGAATTTTCTTGCTATCTGATGGATAGACACTTGGATTCATTTAGGTCTGGACTCCAAATGAGCAGGTTCCATTGAACTGCCTGGAACATGATCTCGTGAAGTTATCTGGACTGAGACGAGCCTATCAGTCTAAAGGAAGTGGACAAGGTCCTTTTATATGTGAATTCAACTACCTAATTATTAGATCCAGAGCCTTCCTGGGTTGTTAAAGTTTCCTGGTAAATGACCAGTATTTGGGTCCATTTCAGTCAGCTTCCTCAAAGGAGGGGATGGTCACATTATATTTATGTCATCCCTGCTTTTTGAGTTGTATTCATTACCAGTTCACTTCCTGGTGCAATTTAAGGTGCTGATTATCAGCTATAAAGCTGTACATGGTATAGAGCCTGATTCTATGAAGGATTCTGAAGAAAACTGTTTCTGCCCATTCAGGGAGATTAAGCAGAAAGGGCATGAGGGGTCCTTAGTGCTCCTTGAGCGTGGTTATTTTCTTGTAGACGTTTCATTACCCAAACTAGATAACATCATCAATGCTAGAAAGGACATGGTCAAGATCCTTTCAATCAAATAACGTCATCTATCAGAATCTAGGTAATACATTTTCTCTGTTATGATGCCACAGAGGTTCATATGAGTCCCACACTACAGCTGTTCTGGATGTTGTTAGAAATATAGATCTGCTCCCAAGCCTGGGTTAGGATGAATGCTGAAACTTGGTTAGTTTTGTTGTTGTTGATTATCATTTTGGGTATATTTGTTTGTTTTTCCTCTTCCATATATATAAATGTCTTTCTATTGTTTAGTTTTTCTCTATGTGAAAATTATCACACAATTATCTGCAAATGTTTGTAATTTTCTCAATGACAACCTACCCCAGAGTCTTTCAGGAATCAAGTGGTCTCCAAATAAACAAAACACAGCAAAGAAATACAAGATTATAAATGTACGCTGAAAACTTTTCAAGTAGGTAAAACTTCTATTTTATACACATACACTTACAATTTTACTAGTCTTCTTACCAAGAGTGCTTCGAGACAGGAATAGAATATGGTATCTGTTGTTTCAATCTACCCTCCCTCACTTGGCTTTTATTATATTTGCAAGGCAAGCTGTCCTGCATTTTTATTCACAAGAATGCCTCTGAGTACTGTAATCATTTTTAAAACATAAAAATGTTGTATGGCTGTAACTAACATCATGACTGGATACATGCCAACTTCTGGATGGGGGATTGGATGTAAGAGGGAACATTCTGGGGAAGCTGAGGGGATTGACAATTTCAGTATTTGTGACAAATTTTATACCCCATCCCTTCACATTGATGTAATAACATTGATTTAATCTTCCTCGTGTTAAATCATCATTTTGTGATTGACCATGCCTACACTGGTGTGCACTGTATGAATAGACAACAACAACACCCATCTGCCTATTCATAAAATGATTATCAGAGAGACATGAGAGAACATCCAGAATATGCCTCCAAATTAGCATAGTGGTGCCAGAAGCTACAGGACTCTGCTTCAAATTATAACATAGCTAAATACTCAATATTACTTAGCACTTCTTTTTGTAGCCTTTCAAAGATGCCATACACATTTGCAATTATACTGCAGGGAATTCATATTTTAGTATATTAAGATTTAATTTTTTAAAAATTGAAGACTGTAAAAAATTTGAACTCCAATAAACAGATATAATTTTCAATTCCAAACACTTGTCTGGAACTACATTTTTATGAAACTCTGGACTCACACCATTAAACAACTAGTTAATCAACAGCTATGATCTATCAAGTTCATGTTTCAGAACACCAACACCAACACACTTAAGAATGTAAAACCTAGACTCAGATAAAAATCTGTCCTTTGCTACACTTGGCCCAAGTCAAATAATGACCAATATCCTCAGGGGCAAGAGGCTGAGCTCAGAAAACTCCAGGCCTCCCTGGTAATAAACCAATTTTCTCTGGAAGGAAAAAAAAGGAGGACCTGGATCACCAAAAGACAAAACTTTGTGGAATGTTGCAAATAGCCTTCTGAACATTCTTCACAGTGAGGCTGTCCATTCCTGGCTTGACCAAATATCTCAGACTGAAGGTGGGAGAACTGGGGAAAGAGTCTGGAACATCTCTTTCTTCCTCTATATCAGTGTTTCCCAACCTTGGCAACTTGAAGATGTCTGGACTTCAATTCCCAGAATTCCCCAGCCAGCGAATGCTGGCTGGGGAATTCTGGGAGTTGAAGTCCAGACATCTTCAAGTTGTCAAGGTTGGGAAACACTGCTCTATATGAAACAGATACCTAATAACTGGTTATAATTGATAACATTTTATGTATAAAAATATTGTGACAATGTAAATCAGTATTTCTAGAATATGAGCTCAAACTTTTGAACATACCAAATTGGGAAAAATTAATGCTCAAAATATTTTAATCATAAATCTATAAATCATTTCACACATTATCTGGATGTTTATCAGAGTGAATACCAGCACAGTACATTTAACCATAATGGACAGATACTCAATATTTTAATGAGCTCTCACAAATAAAAGGAATTATTATATAAAAAATAGACTATAGTTTACAAAAATTTAAGTCATGTAAATTTGGTAATTGTATTATGAATTTACCTAGCTTCAGCCTACATGGCTCATATGCATGGAGCTCACAAAAGTTAGGGAACTAGCTGGGCAGTAATCTCCAAACTAATCTGAATCCCAAAATTCATCCAAAAAGCATTGAAGAATTTCATTGATGTTTCTTTGTAGAATCTAAAACAAAATTTCAGATTTTGTATACAAGGAACAATAGTTTCTTCTTCAGTATTTCAAAACAGATTAAATGCAATGAATCCAAATTACTCCAAACAACTCACATAAATTTATGCCAAGTGTGTTATTTGCAGAATTTCATTAATATTTTATGCTGTTTGCAGTAATTTACATCATTTGTGTGACAATATAACTATGCAGATGACATAAAGTCATGTAATGAAATTCAGATCTAACAACATCCTTTCCTTCTAAATGATTGGTTAAACTGAGGTTTTACTGTACAGGTAATCACTGATTTACAACCACAGATAGGACCAGAATTTCCAGTACTAAGCAAGGTGGTTGTTAAGTGAGTTGCACCCGATTTTACAATCTTTTTTGCCATGGTTATTAAGCAGATCACTCCACCTGTTAAGTGAATCGTGTGGTCCTTAAGCAAATCTGGCTTCCCCACTGGCTTTGCTTGTCAGAAGCCAGTTGGGAAGATGGCCAACAGCAATGACATGACCCCCCAGGATGCGACACCCATCATAAATATATGCTACGGTAGTGGGCAAGTGCCCAAATCTTTATCATGTGATCGTGGAGATGTTGCAACAGTTGTAAATGCGAGGACCAGTCATAAGTGACTTTTTACTGGCACTGTAGACTTGAAGGGTTGCTAAATGAATGGTTGTAAGTCAAGGACTATCTGTACTTATATTTTAATTAGCAATAGCACTTACACTTATATACCTCCCCATAGTGCTTTACAGCCAGGGTCCCCAATCCCTAATTTGCAGCCCGGACTTGGTCCGTGGCCCATTGGGAACTCGGCTCTACAAGCAGTGGGTGAGCACGCGAAGCTCCATTTGTACAAGGAGTGGACGCACATGTGAAACCATTCCCTCTCCCCTCCCCCGGTCCACGGAGCGTGAAAGATTGGGACCACTGCTTTATAGAACTTTATGGGCAGTTTACAATGTCAGCATATTGCCCTCAACAATCTGGGTCATCATTGTTAAAAGAGATATAAGAAAGTATTCTAATGTCACCCCTTCAAAACAGGCCATGTCAGGAAACAAGCACAAGGAGTACTACTTCATTGTTGTAGGATATCACAGAATCTCCAAAGCTTACCAGCATTTCCCTCCATTCCCACTTACAACAAACAGAATTGAGAGGTTATTTTGAGTCTTTTGTTATGTTTCCACCTTCTCACTTTTCCTGAACTGTCACTTACTTTTTCAACTCTTGTATTACTTTGTCAAAGTTACCTCTAGATATATACAGTAGCACACGTAATCAGCAAACCAGGTTTCAGATAATTTTCTTTTAATTGAGAGTTCTTGACTAGAACTTGATATTGAATATGTGGCAACAAATACATTCTATCAACTTATAGCCTTCTTCATATGTACAGTGAATTTCAATGTTTAAAGAGTTTAATGCAAATGTTAGACAGCTGCAAGAGATTTTTGTAATAATAAACTGCATCCAATACTACATTCACAGGCTTCTACTTATACATTACTTGTGCATCCATTAATTACGCTTCAGTTTCCTTCTCTCATCCCATTATGTATGCCAACTCCATGCTTGAAATCTGGGGCATATTTTGGAGCACAAAAAGAGCTAAGTAAGAATTTATTCTGTTATCAGAATAAAATATGCTATTGGAATAACACTACAGGACAGGACTCCTTGTAACAACTGAGACTTTCCTTATAAAATGTCCCTGCTTATAACTTCAATTTGTAAAATTAGCAGATCATGAAACTAATATATATTTGGAATAACAGAAGTTTCACTAAACCGTATTACTGGTTGTCTTTTGTCTTAAGACAGATAAAAAAGAAAATGTTTAGCATAAGAGGCACAATTACCTTAAAGATTTTGCTCTCACAAGGCAAAATAATGAACGGCTTTATTAAACTTTATGAGTTTACATAAATTAATGGAAAATTTACTTATATGAGGCTATTCAATGCATTATCAAAACCATCCCTTGGATTTTAATAAGCCACAAACCAATGCTAAGAACACTACAATTTTCATTATTTTTAGAGGGCTTCCAAAGTCCTTCTGAATAACAGTGGACTACTGGATTCTAGGGTGTTGTGTTTTTTTTTAATTTTACTATTTAAAACATTTATATAGTTGCCCATCTTTCAACAAACTCTGGGAATCTCACAATCAAAAATTAGAAGATACATAAAACCGTATTAAAGCTATAAAACTCAATCAATAACAAAAAAAAAACCACCTTGATGCTAAATCAGTTTTGATGTCCTATCTAATCTTATACCAATGCCTGGGAAAAGCCAAGTCTTCAAAGCCTTAAAGAAGGCGGCTAAAAGAAGGCTAAAAGGGGAGGCCTGCTGAACTCAGGGGGCAGAGTGTTCCATAGGGCAGGTGCTGCCATGGAAAAGACATGCTTCCTAGCTTCCTATGACAATATATTTAGCGGAAAGGACAAGGAGCATGCTCACCATATCTGAATTGGTAGGCAGTCCCGCAGACAACATGGCCCTGTGTCATATAGAGCTTTAAATGTGATGACTAATGCCTTGATTGCACCCAGACACTAGAAGTCACGCAACAATGATGTTACATGGGCAAACCTAGGATTCCCTATTACTCCGTGTGCTGCTGCATTCTGGACTAGTTGAGGTTTCCAGGTGACTTCAAGGGCAGTCCCATATAGAATGCATTAGAGTAATCCAAATGGATTTAAGACGTAACAGACCCTGAGCAAGCCCTCCTGGTTCAGGAAAGGGCACAACTGGTGCATCAGACAAATTTGTGCAAAGACCTCCCTAGCCTCAGCTGGCACCTGCTCCTCAAGCAGTAGTTGTGAGTCCAAGAGGACCCACAAATTGTGCATAGTATTCAGTTCAGGAAATGCCACCCCGTCCAGAGTCAAAGACGAAAGACCATCTGGTCTTGGGATCTAGAAACTAATAGCCACTCAGTCTTGCTAGGGCTAAGTCAAAGTTGGGGGGGGGGGATTCCTCTGCAAACAAGCCACTGTATCTCTTGTCTGGCTAAGGGTGGAGCTATACTGTATAATAGGGTATCAGCATACTGATGATACCAAGCCCCACACTGTTGAAGTCAATGCAGTTTCAGAGGGTGATTGGGGCTCCCCCTCCTCCCCAAAAATTCTGTTACAGTGGAGTGCTAGACTTTTTGCAGCATTTCAATTAGTCTGGTCTTGATATAACACTGCTCAAGTTACTGAAACCTCTACATAACAAAATTATTATTTACTGAAAAAAGATACAGGTGAACATCCTAAAGAGCAATACAAAGCGCATTTCAATCTTAATCAGAACTTTATGCCAAAAATTATGTGAAACATATTGCCACTCTAGAATCTTTAAAGAAATTCAAGTTAACTTAAATTTTATTTTAAACACTAAGAATTTTTTTTTTACTGTGGTTATTTAAAAAAAAAGATGGGACAATTGGCAGGGCTTCCAAGCAGTATGAATTTATTCAGCTATTATAGAAAGTGAGCATAAAACTTGGCTAGGCAATTTTTTACAGTAGTTTTTTAATCACCACCAATGACACTTGGCTATTCCCTCTATTAAGCATTGCTTTAAATTTTCTCCATTACATAAGGGTGTTTTTCTTTATTTCAATTTCACTTGTTTGTAATTACTATGCAGTATAGTTTTGGTTAACAATTTCAACAGCTTCATTATAAAACATCTTTGTTTGGGCTACAGTACCACCAAGGTGTTAGCATCGATCCATTAAAATATCTACCTGTTGACTGCCAAATAAATCTGGACAATGAAACATTAAGTTTTTGGCCTATCACAAAACCATGATTATTTGGTCAATTAAAGTGTTATCCTGCTGAATTAATATGAACATAAACTGATTACTGCTGTGCTAAGAAAAAGCAGAAGCACTGGAATAAAATGTGTAAAATTTTATAATCTGTACACTATAATAGTGATAATTGCAATTCATTCTGAAGAGGAACGTTTAAAAATCACAGGGGTTTTGTCAAATGTGGTAAGTGTATTTAAATTATTAATACTTAGCAATATCACTTTAGGTTTGCTTGCATTAGTGAAACTTCAAAAAGAAAGAGATTTAAAAACATATCTGAAGGCATTCAACACAAAAGTGCATATTGTGAGAAGTCAATCTATATACATAAAAGAAACTCAATCAACTTGAAAGATGTTTATATACCTAAAAACTAGCAAAGTACAAGCTTTAATTTATTAAGCAATAATCATAAGCAATAATCTGCTCTACCTTTTAAGAGGTTTATCATGTTGACCCATACATATAAACTGAAGTCCAACAAACAAAACATTGCTTAATAACCTCCACTCCTTTCTAAGAAAGAGATCCACCTCTGGAAATGGAAATTCAATCTTGTGATCTTCTATATCTGCCATACATCTTACCTTTGTGAGATGAGAGGCAAAAAGGAGGCATTTTGTGACATTTAATGCTTGAATCCACAAGCTCTAAAATATTCCCATTCCTCCTAAACGATTTTAGAATTGGGAAATATAAATGTTAATCCTGATCAAGTTAAGGGGGAATTTGTAACAATGAAATAAAAAATCTAAAAACTCTAGAACTCTCCCCATTTAACTTTAAAACCTCTTATCTAGCAGTACTGATTTGCCAGTCAATTTCCACTGTATCATTTCTGTTCCAACTGATTCACGGTTTCAAATATATAAATACAAACTTAAAATCTCTTTAGAATGTAAACACCCCTTAAGAAACTAAAATATTTATCATTAATTATATTTCTAAGCTGGCCAAGTTGGAATTCTTTTGATACTATCTGTTCCCACAAGTGTATTGTGCTACAAAATAGGACAGAACAACTTATTTCTGCTTACCTGACAAAGTGACTCTCAGCATAGATACAAACAAAACTGCAATGGATAATTCTCATAAATTGCTTTAATGTGACTAACATTATGCTCTTTGGAATGTTGTTCAACTATCTATTCCAGATAGAACAACAATTATAAGGGATAATCAGAGCTGCAGATTTGAGATCACATGATATCCATTTTTTAAAAAAAATCATGTTAGTAATACTAATGTTAACAGTCTTAATCTTGCACCATTGCTTGAGATTTAACCATTCTTATATTTTAAAATATGTTTAAATTAGTGAGTCCAAATACTGTTATTTATTTTTCAAATACTTAGCACATTTTCTCAAGTATTAAAAGACAAATGATCCTATTCTTCAACAGCCTCAGGCCAACTTTCAGCCCATGATTTCCATGTAGCAAGAAATTCCTTCAATCACAGTTAGACCTTCACTGAGGTAAGGGATAAAACAAATTAAACACATTTTATTGAATTAGAAGGCTATCATTACCCCATTCCTATGGAACTATATTCAGATCTTATTATTCCAAGTAAGGATGTATGATATGTCAACTGTCAAAGTCCATTACTTGAAAAAATGGTTTAATTATATGATTGGTGCTTTGGACAAAATAAAACAGATATTCAGCTGCGTGAATAAAAATCTCAACAAAATCCTTTAATCAATAGACTTAAAATATCTTTATAATTTTTTCTGGTATTCCTCACATTACAATATGTGGAAAAATATACAATACAATACAAAAAAAGTTTGCTTCAGTGACAATATTGATGATATAAAGTTTTCCAAATCCATCCTATTAATATTTTAAGTAATTTGCAAATTGCTCTTTAGCACAATTCAATGTTTTAGATTACCTGAACTGAATCTAAATTAAAAGAAACCCCCATTTTCAGTTATACAGTAATAGCACCCTCAAAACACAACAATTGCACACTTCACTTTCAAAATAATGACTTCATTGCTAATTATTCACTGAATTTAATACTTATCTCACAACTCTTTAAGAGCTCAGGGAAGCATTTTAGCTTTGCACCAAGAAGATTCATCCTTTAGGCAGCAGATATATTTGGAATGGTTAACATCTTAAGTCGAAGTGTCAAAGCAAATTAAACATGAGAGATGTGTCATGGGAATTACAACTGAGGTCCACTAAACTTTCTAAAATACATAACACTTTAAGGATAGAAAAGAAATTGAATCAAAGTTCACTGCACTTCTCAACCTAATAATCGAACCATTTGCTGCCTTCCAATGGGGTGGAGAGGGCAGGTGATGGATTTGCAGCACTGTACCATACATTACTTTGGTGCATTCATCAATTAGAAAGGCATACATACTGACAGAGGTCAGTCAGAGGCAGTGTTTGCTTTGCCCATACAGTAACCTATGGATACTGAGTTAACCCAATTGCCTAGTTTCACACAATACAATCCATCACTAACTAGACAGCCACATTTTGGGCTAACCTCCACTACAAATCAAATCAGAGAGTCAAAAGAGCAGAGGGAAAACATTCAAGTAGCAACTATTAGAAGCCAATTGAAAATAGACGACAAGGTCAAGAAGAAGAAGAGGAAACGGCTCAAGGTATAGCATCTGCAGACAATCCATTAGGGCACTCCAGAAGCCCAGAACCTTTTACCAGCCCTTCCTTTGTCCTGCATCCAACAACCATCCCAATCACCCAGCCGTGTGTAATCAGAGCCATAATAGGGTCTATCAACTCTATCGCAGGGCTTGTCAGCCTGAGGATGGGCACCCTCGGGTCCTAAAAGTGCGCCAAGCGGTCATCTCATCGACTTTGAACTTATTTTAAATATTCCTCTGGGACAACCCGGGCGCTTCGGCGGGGAAACAATGCACCGATTCCGAATGCCGTGGATGTGGCAGAGGAGGGGCGAAGGCTGAGGAAGCAAATCCTCACCCCACTCGGGAGTGGAGGCACAAGTTCACAGACGACCCCGGCAAAACGTAGGGAAAGCCACGCTCGGAAGCCCTGGGGGGATAAGCAAGAAGCCTGATCCCCCTGAGGAGAGGAGAGACCCCCCCCATTCCTCCCTCATTACTCCTGCCTACCCTGGAAGAACCACCTGCTACCAAGATTTCCTTCTTCCGCATCCACCGCCCCCCCCTCCCCAAAGACAGGGCCTACTTCAGGCTTTCCCCTCGCCTCTCTTCCGACAAATCCCGAAGAACGTTTACCCAGGCCGGAAAAACAGCCGTCCCTCACAGCCCAGCCCTTCGCCAGCCCACTCGAGCAGCACAACGGATTTCTTACCAGCCCTGAAGGCGACGACACCTCGACTAAGATGGCAGCCAGTCCAAGTCCAAGCTTAAGAGAGCGACTCCCAAAGCCGGGAGCCAAGGACGCATGCTCAGAGAGAAAGAGTAGGGCTCGTGTGGGTGTGTGTTGTCATACGGACGAAGCCGAGTAGGACTACAATTCCCAGGAAGCTGCTGGAGAGCGCCGGCGTGCTATAATAGACTCCCGGGTAGAACCGTCTTTGACAAAGGAGATGAGTTCGATTCGCGCGCGCGGACGTCTGTTTTCTACTTTCTTACTGTTTTCGTAGTTGTGGCGTTTGTTCTCGAGAAAATAATTAAGAGGCTTGACAATATATTCCTTTAGTGGTGTTTCTCGCTAAATATTTGTCTAGCCCTTTTGCTATTACTGTCATAGAAATTTTCGAGAAAATAATTAAGAGGCTTGACAATATATTCCTTTAGTGGTGTTTCTCACTAAATATTTGTCTAGCCCTTTTGCTATTACTGTCATAGAAATTTTCGAGAAAATAATTAAGAGGCTTGACAATATATTCCTTTAGTGGTGTTTCTCACTAAATATTTGTCTAGCCCTTTTGCTATTACTGTCATAGAAATTTTTGATTCTAGAAGATATTTTTACTCCTTCAACTCTCCCCCCCACTTATTTGCATACGTTTTGTGCTGCCTTTCAATATAATCTTAGTTTATTTAATATTCAGCAGCAGATCAGCTTTTGTACTCTATTTCTTCATGTTCAGTGAGAGGTTCTTTTAAGTCTTCCTCTTTTCTATCTGTAAAAGTGGTGCAATTATATACATTCCGGGACATCATACAGAGTCTTCAATAGCAAACGAAACAGCCTGGTCTACTTACTTTTTTTTAAGGGCAACTATAATTTGTACAATTCGACTTAGTCAAAAACCTTGTGTGATCAATAAAGGGAGGGGAGCTCCCTTGCCTTTTTCATTGTCAACCAGAAATTAGTACTGTGATCGCAGGTACACTTACATCTGTAGGAAGTCAGCACCCACCCCTCTACTAGAAAAATGAAATATTCTAGGAAATATTAAAAAGGCAGAATATTATATTTCCCTGGATGAGAAATGGAGAAACATGTTTTTAGGCAGGAAGCAGTAATAGCCCCCACCCTCCTCAATAGCCCATAGCAGATGTCTGCATCAGGGGTGAAATGCGGGCCGGTTGGTCGTCGTAGAGCCGATAGCGATAGCAGCGTGAGGCGTCCCCCACCTGCCAGGACGCCGCCATTTAGGTTCTTTTACCCTCTGCGCATACGCAAAGTGTTCTGCGCATGCGCAGAGGGTAAGAGAACCCAAATGGCGGTGTCCCGGCTGGTGGACGCTTCACGCTGCGATCGCTATCGGCTCTACGATGACCAACCGGCCCGCCCGAACCGGGAGCATTTCACTGCTGCTCTGCACTTAAGAGATAAAGAGATGGCTAGGTCTATTCATAGGCAAATGCCCTCACCCAAGATCCAACAAAGGTAGGATTAGCCCTCTACCTATCTAGCAACAAAACTCACAGCATGGCACCTGGGAAGATTACATCACCCAGCAAGGTTCAACCAATCTTGGGACTCAGGACAGTGTACAGTTTATTTATTTATTTATTTATTTATTTTGGTTTTCTTATATGCCGCCCAACTCCCGAGGGACTCAGGGCAGCGTACAGCATAAAAAATACAAGAACAACCAACAATAAACATTACTTAAAATCAAATATAAAAATGGTCCCATGGGAGTCTGACAACCAGTCAGAATACAAGCTCAAATTCAAAAGTCTAGAGAGGGTATAAAACTCAGGCACTCTCAGCATCTCTTCCCCTTTTTTTCTTCACCCAACATCTTCAAGGCATGTGATCCTGTCCACCATTAAAACCATCTTTCCAAACAGCCACTATGTTTCCAGTGTCTTTCTCCCCACTTGGAACTGAACCCAAAAGGATATTTCTTCCAATACATCTTACGAATGCCTCTTGTATATCTGACAGTTCTTGTTCTATACATTGTTGAAATCTGGGTTACAACCTCTTGAGGGTTGGTTTACTAACACATGCAGTTGTTTGGTAGTTTAACAATTCTTTGATATTTCCCTTTTTGACACGGGGATGTAAATTGATCCTTTTCAAACTTTTGGCCACTGCTCGAAAACCCCATGTAGCACATGGAATGCATAATATTGAAAGGTTTTAAACAATTCTGCTGATATTTAACTAACCCCTCCAACTTTGATGATAAGAATATATTTCTGGTCCTGTTTAATTTCTCTTTCCAGAATGCCTATCTTTAGTTCATTGATTAAACAACTATAACGAACATTGATTTTGTAATCATTTTGTACAGCTCTTCTACATACATTCATGATATCTCTTATTTATATCGTCCTCCTTTGATAATTTTTTTCTTTGTTTTTATTGTGCACATCTTTGCATAAAGTTTGCATAGTGTTCTTAGGTAAACATCTTATCCTTAATTTCTTTGCATTACTTATTTAGGTATGGCTGTGTTTTTTGTGACCTAGGGGACCACTATTTTTGGTTTGCACTAAATGTATGTAATGAAATGTAAAGCCAAGAATAAAATTATGAAATAAGTCAGGGTTTTAAATTCTAGACTACAGTAGCATAATGTCTAAACCTTCTCTTAAAGTCTTCCCCATTTGTGCCTAAATCACAGCATAAACGTGCTCTGGCAATTTTTTGCCCCCTCTCATCCCTCGTTTATATGTGAGACATCTTTACGTTGTCCTTAGCTACATTAGTGCTGAAATAGCATTTCCACCTTGGTATGGGGTAACCCAGAAGATATATAAAATCTGTTTGGATTTATCAAGCATTAACTTAGAGGGCAACCAGGCCACTGGCAGTGACAAAGAACAGAAGCAATAAAGGCAGAATAGGGATTTGCAATAGACAGTAAATTTTATGACTGAAACAAGATAGAAACCACTTTAGTTCAACAGTAAAGAAAAACTCAATCTGGATGAAACACCAAGTCTGTTGAGCAGAATGTATTCAAAGGTTAAGAACTTTTCACATGAACAAATATTATTTATACTTGATTTGTACACATTAGGATTTTCAATAAAACAAGATGAAAGGTGATTGTTCTGATGGATGGTGCTGAAATAATCTTAAAAGAAACTACAGGTTTCAATTATTTACCACATGGGATGAATCTGCAACTCTTCTACATAGATTCAATAATTACATTTCAGGTTTACTCTGGAATAGTAAACACTATAATTCCAATTCTACCTTAAATTCCCAGAAACCAATAGGATTTTTAGGAAACTTTAGGAATTATGGGATTGAGGAACCAGAATTTAAATGTGACCAAGTAGTTAGAACATTGGCTTCCAGTCCATGAAGTTTGGGATTACCGGTACTTATTTCATGCAGCCATTTGTACCATACAAAGTGTAAAAAAAAACGATTTGTTTTTCAGAATTTCAATTGACAGAAAAGGTATTTAAATTATCAACACAATAAGCCAAAGTTGTTTAGTAAACTTAGAAAAAAATATTTCACTTTTGACCAAAGCATTGCCCTGAATCATCTCACTCACCTCATCTCAAGGGTAGAGAATCCCATCCCTCCAATTGTTCTTCATAAACATTTCCAGATCACCTTATTTACCTTCTGTGCACCTATTCCCATTTGTCTGAATCTATCTTAAAGTATGGTGCCTAGAACTGGATAGAATACGCAGAGGGATTTAATTCATAATTAAAATAAATATTACTTCTCAAGATTTGATAAATATATTTCTATCAATGCAACATACAACTGCATGTCTTTTTTTGCAGCCATATTACATTGCTGAATCAATTTAGTTGGTAATCAATTATTCTATGAGTGAGTTCACAAGTATTACCAAGCCAAATATTCCCCAAACTATACCAATTCCTTTGCTTTTTTTCTAAATGAAGTATTTTACACCTGTCTCAGATAAATTTCATTGTGCTGCTTTTAGTACATTTCTATACCCTATTGAGATAATTTTGAATTTTATTTCTGTCTTCCACAGCATTAGCTATCCTACACAATTTTATGTCATCTGCAAATTTGGCAACATTCTCAATTTCACTTCATATAAAAAATATTGAAGAATACAGGATCTGAGAGTCAACTTTGATACACCTCAATTTTCCTCCTTTTGGAATATGGAATTTTTCTATTCAACCAGACCTTTCCAGATAGAATAAGTACATACCAATTTTAGCTTTTTTTCACTTTTTTTAATGCTTATTTTAAAATGTGTTGTTGGCTGCTTTGAATGTTCTCTGGGCTGAAAGGTGGAATATAAATTCTGTGTTTGTATGCATATAAACCAGACGTCCCGATTTTGGTGGGACAGACCCGCTTTTTCATCATTTGTCCCGCGTCCCGCCCGTCCTCTAAAAAGTCCCGATTTTTTGAAAGAATGCACGACTAGGGCATTCTTTCAAAAAATCGGCTTGAAAGGCAGCAGGCCTCTCAGCTCGGGCCGGCCGTGGGCGGCGTTGGCGGCGGGCGGGCGTCCCGCGTTGTTGACTCCTCCGGCGGCGGCTGGAAGCTGGGGGGAGGGGGAAGGGAGGCTCCTCCTCCTCTCCTTCCCCCACCCCATCCCTAGCCCCGCCCTCGGAGGCGCCGCTGCTGTTGGGAGGGGTGAGGGACGAGGAGCCGTCGCCGCTTTGAGTTTACGAGCGGCGCAAACAGCCCTTCCTCGTCCCCCTCCCCTTTCTTCCCCCCGTCGCCTCGCTGCCACCGTTGCCCTGGGGCCGGGCGGGCGACCGGGAGACCGCGGCGCTTGGATGCTTGGAGCAGGTAAGCTGCCGGCTGCCTCCTTTCCCCGTCTCCCGCCTCCCGTTCGTTACTTGCCAGCCCGGCCAAAGGGAAGGCAGGAGGCGAGGAAAGGCCTCCCGAAAGGGAGGCGGGCTCCCGAAGGGTTTTCCCGAGGCCTTTCCTCGCCTCCTGCCTTCCCTTCGGCCGGGCTGGCAAGCAACGAACGGGAGGCGGGAGACGGGGAAAGGAGGCAGCCGGCAGCTTACCTGTCGCGAGCTGCAGGCATCCAAGCGCCCTCCCGCCTCCCCCCCTCTCCCCCCCCTCACCTGGACGCCGACATTTGCTGTTTTGCCCTCTGCGCATGCGCAGCGTTCTGCGCATGCGCAGAGGGCAAAACAAATGGCGCCCAGGCGCCCCCCCGTCCCGCTTAAAAATAAAAAAATCTGGTCACTTTGATATAAATGCTGTTTGTTTGGTTTGGCTTAGTGTGTTGGGTATACCCAGTTACTGAACTGTTATAAAAACAAATGAAGTTATGACTACAAATGTAAGAAAATTGTTTAACAGAGAATACAGTTGGAGTGAGACTTGCTGGTGAGTGTTTTTTTTCCCTTAGCCCAAACATGCCTGGTTCATACCTACGAGAATATGCTGTCAGCCAGGAGAGTTGGAAGATGCTAATTAATAAGCATATTTTACATTCCATTTTAGTTACTCTGCCCACTTTCAGGTGAATCAAAAGAAAAATATAATAGACCTTCTAGTCCTAATAAAAAAAACCTAGGTCTTCTCTTCAGGATGGACATAATGATCCCTTCCTGAAGAACAAATACAATGAAGAGAAGCACAGCTAATTAATCTGGCAATTGCAAGTATGTCAGTAATGTCTGACTCTCTAATCCACTACTGGTAGGTAAGAGAGATAATTTTCTGGTGTCTTAAAAAGGAAATGACACCATCTAAAAAGTATACACTTTATTGGGTGTGGGGTGGGGAAAATAAACACCATCACTAATCAAAAAAACTGAAGAATTATAGGGCTGGGCTTTCAGCATTTATTTACAGGACCCAATCATAAGGTTAAAAATAAAGGATTTAAAATAAATAATTATTTAATTTTTATTTAAAAGTACAGATTTGCAGATTAAATTTGGTGATTTGACTGAATTGCGAATTAATAAGGCCTCTTCAATTACTACATTAGAAAAAGATATCCAATGTTCAATTAATGGGACATCAGAGGCAGGAACCACAATCCTATGAAACTTGGATGGATTTTATCACTTATCTCAGTAGCAATGGATTATAACCAGGCCCTCGACCTACCACTATAATTGAACCCCAAATTACAGTTGTAAGTCACTACAGTCGTGTGTCAAGGGACCCACATGACTGGAAGTAATTTTCCATTCTTTCTCATGTTGGCCATTAAGTGAACACCATGATCATTAAGTGAAAACCATGGTTGTTAAGTGAACCCATTCATTTGATTGGGCTTTTTTGCTGGAGACTGGCAAAAAACCATCATTAATTGGGGCCATGTGATTGCGGAACAACACAACTAGTCATAAAATTGACCAGTTTAACGTGGTCATGTGACCGTGTGTGTGTATGTGTGTGTGCGTGGCAGCACTACCATTTATGATGGGCCGTAAAGCACCCATTCCATGGCTGTTGCAACTTTGATCAATTGTAAAATGTAAAATAACAGGTCATTAACTGAGCACTACTTGTAATAAGGCTGGAATTAATAGATTGTGTAGCGTGAGAACTGCTACCGTGTTTCCCTGAAAATAAGACCCTGTCTTATATTTTTTTGAACCATGAAATAAGCGCTTGGCCTTATTGCCATGCACTCAAAAGCCCGATTGGGTTTATTATCAGGGGATATCTTATTCTCTGTAATAAAACAACTTACTTGCAGAAAAGGTAATTTGGCTAGCCAGGTCTTGTCTACAAATGTATGGTATAAATCACTTCTTGAATATGGAATGAAGTGTCTGAAGAGTCAAGATATATTACCATGCCAGGTGTGAGATGCAGGTTTGAGGGAGGTGGAATTACCGTAAGCAAATGCTGCATGAGAGAATCCTCTTTTTATTGGAGTGGAAGAGGTGTTTTGTATATTGTCTGTCCAACTTAGAAATATATCATTTCAAATTTCTAATTTGAGGTGGAGTTGGTGAGAAAATAAGTGTTTGATTGATTGATTCATCTCTTGACATACCTCTGATTTCCCAAGATTCCAGGCAGGTTGTAATTATATAGGTAAAATACTGCAACTTTAGGAAAAAATGGAGAGTACTGTATGTATAGTGCCATAAAATTCAAGGACAAATGATCCTATCATCACAAAGGAGAAGAAAGATGATTTAGGTAACCATATACTAATTAACCTGATACTGATATTGTGCAAAACTCTGGAATAGTTTATTAAGCAGTTGTTTGTAAGCATTTAGAAAATAATGCAGTGCTTGGCAGGAGTCAGCATGAATGCACTAGGAACCTATTAAGCCAAGCCTATCTGATTCTTCCTGTCTAATGTTGTTTATTGATCTATATTGATGGCTAAAATCTGTACATGGAATTTCCAGCGAATAAGATCGTACCATAACTCTGAGATTCATAAGTAGGACTTGCAGGCTGCAACCTTCAGTAGTACTAAAATTCTCGTCGATGTAATTATAAGGAAGAAGATATACTTAAAGTTAGGGAATGGGGTAATAGTAGTTCCTCTAATATCTTATGTTCATCTCAGTAGACAGTAGAGCATAAATGTCAAACTCGATTGTGTCACGTAACGTATCGTGATGTATCACAACGTTTTTTGCCTTTTGCTGGAGTGGGCGTGGCCTGCGCGTAACACATCCGGTCCACGAGCCGCAAGTCTGACAGGCCTGATAGAGGTGTTAAGTCAAGTCCTTGTAATTATGTGAAATTTTACATCTATTTTATAAAAATGTAATTCTTGTGTTCACGTAACATATTATGCCCCCTACTTATAACATATAATGGCTACAAACATTAGTCTGGTTCATATAACATACAAAAGCAATGGCTGGTTTCTCCAACACACTGGATAACAAACTACCCAACACCATATTAGCCTATATTGTTGAATTTAACCACTTAACATAATTAATCATACTGCATAAAATTACTATTTAAGTTTGTATAAATTCTTATTGGATCTTCTATTTTGGAAAAATGTTTATTCAATGATTGTATTTGCACTTCACATTAATGCATTGTGTAATCATGATTTGTTTAATAAATCACAACTGGCTGATTTTAACTAAGCTATAACTTCCTATATGATTGACAAATTACAATGCCTGGGTTCATAAAACACAATAAGATAAAATTCTAACATTAGGCTTAGCATTATATGTGTATCTAGTCAACGTGCTTTGATTTTTAGAAAAACAGAACTACAACAGGGCATACGTCTCTATGATATAGTAATTCCCACTTACTTTCTGTCTCCTTTAAAATCCTGCAAGGAAAATACTCTACTAAGCACTTTCATCTGAATAGTCTGCTTATTTTTAACTTGACTTGAAACCTTAGACCTTCTCCATCTGTAATCTTCTCCAACAGTTGCAAGTCATTTCAAGATGCTGATGCTTGCTCCTTCAGCCAGTCTTGGACTTAAAAATATCCAAAGCCATGATCTCTGATACCGGCCTGCCCATGTTTTAAAGATTATCCATATATACGGTATATTTATTATGTTATATTACATCAAAGGAAAAATTTGTAGTATTATATGTAGTAGCCACCTAATTGTGAAACACTCTCACCACAAATATGTGATTGGTGTTGACATAGTTTTTTTCATTTGATGATTAAACCTTTTGTTGCTGCTTAGGCATTTAACATTTTAAAACGATTGTATTGAATTAGATTGTTTCATGTAATATTTCATTACATTGTTGTTAGATTTGTGTTCTTATATCTTTAAATTTGACCCAATTTCAGAAGATGAAGAATGATAATAAAAATATTTGAAAGATCAAAGGTAATAAATATGGTTATTTTGATGAGCTATCATTGTCTGCTTAAACACTTTCATTTTAGGGAAGTAGTAACATAGAAGCAAGACTTTTACTACATTAATTGTGCCAGAAATTAACTGTGCCAAAATCTGTCCTCAAAATCACAGAAAGTAACAAATCACACGTTTTAGGTAAGGTACAACAATGCTCTATAAATGATCTGATACACTGATTGCTAAGCAGAGAGAACACAGCTTCACATCCCTTTCACTCGGAGCCTTTACAGTTATATACTGGCACAGCTAATGAAAACAAGTCCACCAAGGATTGTTAGGGAGATTTTATTTTTTATTTATTTATTAGTGAGATTTATATACCACCTCACAGTGCAAGCACTCTCTAAGCGGTTTACACCAGTAAGCAATGTATATTTATATTGCCCCCAACAATCTGGGTCCTCATTTTACCTACCTCGGAAGGATGGAAGGCTGAGTCAACCTTGAGCCGGTGAGATTTGAACCACTGACCTGCGGATCACAGTCAGCTAAAGTGGCCTGCAGTACTACACTAACCGCTGCGCCACCTCGGCTCTTATGGGTTCAATCGAAAGATAACTACTGGTACTGGTGATGCAGTATTATCCTGATTAGAAAAAGCTACAATCTTGGCAGTGGTTTGCTCTCCGAGCTTGCCATTTAGCTCCCATTAATTAAAAACGTCAAAATAAATGACAAAGAAATAATGGTCTCATTTGACGTCACAGCAGTATTCACATCTATCAACATCGACTTGGTCAAACAAACCATCTATATGATCTACTCACAGAAAATCAAAGCAATAACGAAAACACACCTAAAGAACACTCCATGTTCATTGATGCTATCATGAAACTTTTGGAGTTATGCCTCATACAAAGTGACCAGATTTTTTTTAAAGCGGGACGGGGGGGGCGGGCCCGCCTGGGCGCCATTTGTTTTGCCCTCTGCGCATGCGCAGAACGCTGCGCATGCGCAGAGGGCAAAACACAGCAAATGTCGGCGTCCAGGTTGGGGGGGGAGGTGGGAGGCCTTTCCTCGCCTCCCGCCTCCCCTTCGGGAGCCGGCAGCCTTTCGGGAGCCCGCCTCCCCTTCAGGAGGCCTTTCCTCGCCTCCCGCCTCCCCTTCGGGAGCTGCCCTGGGGCCGGGCTGGCAAGCAACGAACGGGAGGCGGGAGACGGGGAAAGGAGGCAGCCGGCAGCTTACCTGTCGCGAGCTCCAGGCATCCAAGCCCCGCGGTCTCCCGGTCGTCCGCCCGGCCCCAGGGCAACGGCGGCAGCGAGGCGACGGGGGGAAGGAAGGGGAGGGGGACGAGGAAGGGCTGTTTGCGCCGCCGGAGGTGCCGCTCGTGAGCTCAAACCGGCGACGGCAGCGGCGATGGCTCCTCGTCCCTCACCCCTCCACCCGCATCCCAACAGCAGCGGCGCCTCCGAGGGCGGGGCTAGGGATGGGGCGGGGGAAGGAGAGGAGGAGCCGCCCCCCTTCCCCCTCTCCCCAGCAGGCAGCCGCCTCGCTGAAATTCCGCCCGACTTGCTTCCGGTACCTCTCTTTTGCTTCCCCTTTTAAGGTGACCAGACGTCCCACTGTTTCGGCATTCTTTTCAAAAAAGCGGGACTTTTTGAAAAGAATGCGGGACGCGGGACACACGCTTGAAAAGCGTGTCTGTCCCGCCAAAAGCGGGACGTCTGGTCACCTTAGCCTCATAGCACATTTCAAATTCAAGGGCAAAATCTACCAAAAACTACAAGGCATGCCTATGGGATCACCCATATCCTGCCAGATAGCAGAAGCAGTAATGCAAAAATATGAACGCACAGTCCTGCCAACCGGCCAACCAAACTTTTGGGTACGTTACGTGGCTAACACTTTTGTCATCATCAAATGCTCCAGACTAGAAGAGACACACCATCTACTCAATAATATATTCACTGGGAACAGTTTTATACAAGAGGAAGAAAAAGACAAATGACCCCCCCCTCCTAGATATTGGCATAAGGAGACACGATAAAGACAAATTAACAACATGTATATCCTGAAAATCCATATACATAAACAAAATTCTGAATTTTACAAGCAACCCCACCACACACAAGAGGGGCTGTATCCAGACCCTCTTCAAAAGAGCCAAACACACTGCAGCACTGAGTCATTAAGAAAAGCCGAAGAGAAACACCTTTTTGATGTTTTCCTCCTCAATGGCTATCCGAAAAACTTTCTAATATGATACTTGACATCCAAACTCCGACAAAATATACAGCCAACTGCAACATAGAAACAAGTCCTGCCATACATTACGGGAACATCAGAAATACTGCAAACCCTAGGAATCATGATAGCTCACAGACCCACATTTACACTCAGACAAGAGCTATCTAAGGTCAAAGACAAGATACAGAAGGAAAACAACAGCAACGTGGTGTTGGAAGAAATGTCCATCTGGGTTCAGTTCCAAGTGGGAAGAAAGACACTGGAAACATGGAGACTGCTTGGAAAGATGGTTTAATGGTGGACAGGACCACATGGTTTGAGGTCCTGGGCAAAAAAGAGCACATGGGTAAGAGAGGGAGAGAGATTTATATCCTCTCTTGGGCCCCGCCTTGGAGTTTCCTGTTCCTGTGTAAGAAATGTACTCTGATTGGTTGTCAGACTCCCATGGACCATGCAGGGGTAACTTTGTAGGTTGTCTTGAGTCCCAGGCCTGATGTAATGAAGGAGCTTTGGGCAATTCCTATTAAGCTTATGGCTTAAGTCCTGGTTTGGATCTTGAGTAAGGGCTAATCCTATCATGTCCTGAGGACCATGTCTTTTGTTTTGTAGATAAGCTGGCCCAGCCTTTGTCTTGTAGATAGGTTGGCACAAAAATATCTGCTGGGGGGAGGGGGAAGGGAGCTGAGGCTCTGAGTTTATGTCTTTAGAAACATGTTTCTCCTTTAGTGAAAATATAATATTCTGCCTTTTTAATATTTCCTAGAATATTTCATTTATCTAGAAGGGTGGGTGCTAATTTCCTACAATAGTATATAAAATCAATTTCAACAATTGTAAGTAGTTCTGTGTCAAACAGGAAGAGAATTGAAAACAAGATTTCATGAACATCGACTAGCAGTCAAATGGCATGTCCAAGAGTCCCTGATCTCGAGCCTCATCGACAAGGAACAACACCAGTTTGGGAACGAACAAAAATCATCAACCATGCCAATACTCACCACAAATGTAAATTTATTGAAGCCTGGTATTCTCAAAGTGACCAGATTTTTTTATTTTTAAGCGGGATGGGGGGGGGGGCGCCTGGGCGCCGCCATTTGTTTTGCCCTCTGCGCATGCGCAGAACGCTGCGCATGCGCAGAGGGCAAAACAGCAAATGTCGGCGTCCAGGTGAGGTGGGGGGGGAGAGGGGGGGAGGCGGGAGGGCGCTTGGATGCCTGCAGCTCACGACAGGTAAGCTGCCGGCTGCCTCCTTTCCCCGTCTCCCGCCTCCCGTTCGTTGCTTGCCAGCCCGGCCGAAGGGAAGGCGGGAGGCGAGGAAAGGCCTCGGGAAAACCCTTCGGGAGCCCGCCTCCCTTTCGGGAGGCCTTTCCTCGCCTCCCGCCTTCCCTTCGGCCGGGCTGGCAAGCAACGAACAGGAGGCGGGAGACGGGGAAAGGAGGCAGCCGGCAGCTTACCTGCTCCAAGCATCCAAGCATCCAGGTCTCCCGGTCACCCTCCCGGCCCCAGGGCAACGGCGGCAGCGAGGCGACGGGGGGAAGAAAGGGGAGGGGGACGAGGAAGGGCTGTTTGCGCCGCTCGTAAACTCAAAGCGGCGATGGCTCCTCGTCCCTCACCCCTCCCAACAGCAGCGGTGCCTCCGAGGGCGGGGCTAGGGATGGGGCGGGGGAAGGAGAGGAGGAGCAGCCTCTCTTCCCCCTCCCCCCAGCTTCCAGCCGCCGCCGGAGGAGTCAACAACGCGGGATGCCCGCCCGCCGCCCACGGCCGGCCCGAGCTGAGAGGCCTGCTGCCTTTCAGGCCGATTTTTTGAAAGAATGCCCTAGTCGTGCATTCTTTCAAAAAATCGGGACTTTTTAGAGGACGGGCGGGATGCGGGACAAATGATGAAAAAGCGGGTCTGTCCCGCCAAAATCGGGACGTCTGGTCACCTTAGGTATTCTACAAAGAGGCAATTAACAAGCATATTGATTTAGATCCAGCATATGAACACTTAAGAAACTGGACCATTCGAACGACCAATCAACAACGGAGCTAATCAGCTCCTCAGAATTTAAGTATAGCACCCAATGAATGGCCAATCACATGACCAACTAATCACATCAGCACACAAGGCATATATAGGCTTACGAGGAATAGAACAAGACCCTTCTACCGAAATACTGCTGATGATGTTACCTAGCCGTACTGAAGCTAAATGGCAAGTTTGGAGAGCAAACCACTGCCAAAATCTAAAACCCGAGCTACAGGTACTTTCTATAATTTCAAGCTACAGTCTCTTTAAAGTGCTCAAGAGGAAAACTGAAAACAGGAAGAGAACCATCAAGAAGGATAATCCGTGTACAAATGTCATAGCATGTGATCCAGATGATGTGTCTCCAGCTAAAAGTTTTGAAATAACTGTTGATCATGTGCTGAAATCTAAGGGAAATACGGTAAATAGTAACTACTCAAATAGACTGAGTTTGCTGATTTACTTTGGAATGATCTTGATGTAACTTTATCTACCCTTGATCTTTCCCTTATCTTTCTCTTTTTGCAAAAAAATTTTTTATATCTAGAGGTTTGATTTAATTGGCTTAATAAGGAAATTCCTCATTTAAAATATTGTTAATTGCAGGACTGCACAATTATAAAGCTATCCTTTGGCTTGTAGCATATTCTAGAGGTGGCGCAGCGGTTAGAGGCAGGTACTGCAGGCCACTTTAGCTGACACTGATCCGCAGGTCAGCGGTTCAAATCTCACCGGCTCAAGGTTGACTCAGCCTTCCATCCTTCCGAGGTAGGTAAAATGAGGACCCAGATTGTTGGGGGCAATATAAATATACATTGCTTACTGGTGTAAACCGCTTAGAGGGTGCTTGCACTGTGAGGCGGTATATAAATCTCACAAAATAAATAAATAAATAATAAATATTCCACTGTATTTTTCAAAAGCTGGACTAAATTGAGAAAACCTTGGTAGGAGGGCTAAAAACACCCCAGCTGGATTGATTAGGGAATATGTGAGGAGGTACAGCCTAACTTCTGGCAGCATACTACTAATACTTTTTACTTTGGTAGAGGACGTTTATATCTTAATTTATATATTAGATTTGTTATGACCATCTACTGTAACTTTACAAAGATCCTGGACAGCCTACAAAATTAAAATATAGTTAAAAGACATCAAAACATAATGACCTGGATATGGTGGGGCCTAGGGGGAGGGCCGTCTCTGTGGGGGCCCGTTTTCTGGAACCAACTACCCCCAGAGATACTAATTATCCTCAACTTGCTGGCCTTCCGAAAAGCCGTTAAGACATGGCTCTTCCTGCAGGCGGGGCTTTGAGACAATTTCACATCTTAGGTCTCTCCCCCCCACGTATGTATGATTTTGTATGTTTTTAAAATTCATTTTAAATTGTTAATAAATTTTTATATTGTTTAGTTGTTCTTTAAATGTTGTACGCTGCCCTGAGTCCCCAGGGAGTAGGGCAGCATATAAGAACACTAAAATAAAATAAAATAAAAATGATATCAACAAGGACATTTTTTGAAACAATCCCAAAACACAGGTTTGACAGGCAGGATTTAATTAACTCCCAGCTCCCCAAGTTTGTAGTATTACTTTAGAATTCATTTTCATGACCAAGGTGGCGCAGTGGTTAAAATGCAGCACTGCAGTTCAGCAGTTCAGCTGTTCAAATCTCACCGGCTCAAGGTTGACTCAGCCTTCCATCCTTCCGAGGTGGGTAAAATGAGGACCCAGATTGTTGGGGGCAATATGCTGAACTCTGTAAACCGTTTAGAGAGGGCTGTAAAGCACTATGAAGCGGTATATAAGTCTAAGTGCTATTTTAAAGATGATTTTATTGTTGAAAGGTGATGCAAATGCTGCTGCTGTTTTCTCCATCACTCTGAAAATTCCTTGGTTGCTTCTGGAGAAGTCTCATTGGGAACAATCCTTTGTGTTGTGTTCCTTCAGAAGTACGGTAACTGAAATATGTGTAGAAGGCAGAATGACTACAGATGTAATTGTACAATGAATCAAGACGCTCACACGAGGTCCTTGGGCACCTCCTTACTAAAATAAATAAATGCAAGAACCGTAGTGCATTCATTGTAATTTTCACAGAATGTGCTCTTTAAAGCAACAACTGAAAGCAAGTTCTCTTCCAACAAATTAAACAAAAACAGTAAAACAAATGCAGAAGAATTTTTCAGGAGAGTGCTCCCGCATTGTTTGCATCCAGACAGTAACTCAGCTCTGACCTTCATAACTTGCTTTTGTGATCTTATCCATTTTGATTTTTTGATTGCATTATCTACCATCCTTTACTTCTGTTAACTTGTACTACAAGCTACCGGTAGAGAGGTCATCTATCTCTAGGTTCATCTTAACCTAGCATAACACCACTAAATCCAGTAGAATCTGGTATTATTTGCATTGTTTGGAATTCACCGCTCACAATGACTCTTTTGTATTTTGCATTCCTATGGTTCCCCAAACTTAATAGTGCCTCATATCTCAAAGTTATAATTCAGTATGTTTTTCGTAAAAGCCCTTGTAAAGGAAGAATATTCTCATATAAGTAAGAGAAGTGTAAGTGAATTTATGACTATTTTTTAAACACCCCCCAATAAGATGAATCAATTGGTAAAACATATAAGCACATCAGGGAAATCAATGTACTGCCATTGGCACTTCTGAACAGGATTCTGTGTCAATCTGTAAATAACTCCAACTTTCTATTTTCTCAAGATTCCGGCAATATTGGAAAGGTGAGTCAATTTATTTCCTGCTCAGCTGCAGTGAAACCAACGTCAAAGCTTTATTTATTTATTTATTTATATTTATTTTGTCAGCACGTTTACAAGATAACAGGTATGATATAAACATAAACGAAAGCAAAGTATGTATAGGTAAAATTAGACAATAGGACAGAAGGACAGGGACGGTAGGCACAGTGGTGCGCTTATGCACGCCCCTTACAGACCTCTTAGGAATGGGGAGAGGTCGACTGTAGACAGTCTAAGGTTAAAGTTTTTGGGGTTTGGGGAAGAAACCACAGAGTCAGGTAGTGCATTCCAGGCACTGATTACTCTGTTGCTGAAGTCTTATTTTCTGCAGTCGAGTTTCGAGCGGTTTACATTGAGTTTGAATCTATTGTGTGCTCTTGTATTGTTGCGGTTGAAGCTGAAGTATTCATTGACAGATAGGACATTGTGGCAGATGATTTTATGAACGACATTTAGATCAAATCGAAGGAGACGTAGCTCTAAGTTGTCTAAGCCTAAAATTTCAAGTCTGGTGCAATAAGGAATTCTGTTGCAAGTAGAGGAGTGGAGGACTCTTCTTGTGAAGTATTTCTGGACTCTCTCAATTGTATTAATGTCGGATATGTAGTGCGGGTTCCAGACAGGTGAGCTTCGTTTTGCATTTCTTCACTTGCAAAACAAGAAGCACAACTCCTGACTTCTGAACTTTGCAACTCCTTCCAGGAGTGCAAGCAGCAATAAAATTGAACTCATTTTGTGAGTTTTCCCATTCTCTTCAGCAGAGTGTAAACTTTGCTTGCAAAGTGCAATCTATTCTTTTTCCTTTTTGAATAGACTGTAATGAATGGATTGTTGTCATTTCAGGATATGTGCGGTTTAGGGTGGATCAAAATTTCTCTCTCTTTGTTCTCTCATTTCAAGTGCAAACTACCTTCAAACACGTTTAGGCAGAGGACAAGTGCTTATAATTTTGAAGAAAAACATTTCAGGAAATTTTTTTAAATCTGAATTATCCAGGAGGATGAAAAATTAAGTCCACAGCAGCAAGGACCTTAATTACAACCTAAACAACACAACACCTTTATGTATATAATAAGCGCATAAATGGGGGTCCCCACATTTCATTTATTCTTGAAACCCTTTCCACAATCTACCACTGATCTGTAGTTTTTTTAATGTGATAATTAGTGAAAAAGGTAAGGTTCTGCATTTAGGCAAGAAAAACCAAATGCACAGGTAAAGAATTGGTACGTAATACCTGACTCAATAGTAGTAATAATAGTAGTAACTGTGAGAGGGACCTTGGAGTCCTAGTGGACAACCATTTAAATATGAGACAGCAGTGTGCTGCAGCTGCCAAAAAAGCCAATTCTGTCCTAGGCTGTGTTAACAGAGGGATAGAATCAAGATCACATGAAGTGTTAATCCCATTCTATAGTGCTTTGGTAAGGCCACACTTGGAATACTGCATCCAGCTTTGATTGTCAAAATGTAAAAAAGATCTTGAGACTCTAGAACAGGGGTGTCAAACTCACGTTGTCACGGCCGTGTCACATGATGTATCGGGACCTTTCCCCCCCTTTGCTAAACCGGCCGTGGGCGTTGCCAGCATGTGACGCATCCAGCCTGCAGACTGGGTGCTTGACAGCCCTGTTCTAGAAAGAATGCAGAGAAGAGCACCAAAGATTATTAGGGGACTCGAGGCTAAAACATATGAAGAACAATTGCTGGAATTGGGTATGTCTAGTTTAATGAAAATAAGGATTAGGGGTGACATGGTAGCAGTGTTCCAATATCTAAGGGGTTGCCATAAAGAAGAGGGAGTCAAACTATTCTCCAAAGCACCTGAAGGCATGACAAGAAGCAATGGATGGAAATTAATCAAGGAGAGAAGCAATCTGGAAATAAGGAGAAATTTCCTGACAATTAGAACAATTAATCAGTAGAACAATTTGCTTTCAGAAGTTGTGAATGCTCCAACACTGGAAGTTTTAAAGAGGAGATTGGACAACCATTTGTCTGAAATGGTATAGGGCAGTGATGGCGAACCTTTTTCGGCTCGCGTGCCGAAAAAGGGGGGGGCGTGCTCGCGCGCGCTTGCGTGCCCACACCCATAACCTCCCCCCCACGCATGCGCACAACACCCCCCCATGCTGCCCCCTGCGCATGCGCACCCCCCCCACCCCCGCACAAAGGCTTACCGGAGCCTGGAACGACGAAACCGGCAAACCGGAAGTGCGAAAAAAACGCACTTCCGGTTTGCCGGTATGCTGTTTTTTGCACTCCGGAGGGTTCAGGGAAGCTCCCTGAAGCTCCGGAATGCAAAAAACTACAAAACGGACAAACCGGAAGTGCGGAAAAGTGTACTTACGGTTTGTCCGTTTTGTAGTTTTTTGCATTCCGGAGCTTCAGAGAGCTTCCCTGAACCCTCCGGAGTGCAAAAAACAGCACACCGGCAAACCGGAAGTGCGTTTTTTCGCACTTCTGGTTTGCCGGTGGGAACCCTCGCGTGCCGGCTTCTATGGCTCCGCGTGCCACCTCTGGCACGCGTGCCATAGGTTCGCCACCACGGGTATAGGGTTTCCTGCCTGAGCAGGAGGTTGGGCTACAAGACCTCCAAGGTCCCTTCCAACTCTGTTATTCTGTTAGTCATCATAATTAGATTTAAATGATATCAGCTTATTTTTTTGTTTTATTCAAGACAACTGTTTGTCCATTCCTTGTTTGTATCTTGGAATAAGACAAGCCCTAGACCTAAACAAAGTTTACAACAGTGACATTCCCTAATCTATAAAAGCAGTCTAAGGCCAGGTTTGGTGGTCTGAGGCAGGAAGAGGAATGGTGTGTGCATGTCTGCATGCATGATCTAAAATTTATATTTCCTAGGTTTTGGCACTATTAATATTGACTAATGTATTCATACATTCCAAAAGGAAATATAAACTTTCCTGTAAAGCTCTTCAGAACAAATATGCAAAATTATTTTTTAAAGGAATCTAGAAGCTTAGAATTTGGATCTTCAGTAACTAAATAGGATTGGGAATGGGTACAGTACTCCTTGGATGGGAAATCATTAGAAAATTTCAGGGCTATAGCCTAAAAGAATTGCTGAAAATGCAAACTGTGCTGTTGTTAAGTAGCTAACTCTGATTTAGGGATATCTTTCCATATGTGTGGACCAGGGGCGGGTTCCTCTTACCTGCCTACCGGTGCGCTGCACGCGCATTGTCTCATTTCGTGCGCGCATCCCCTTGCTCAATTTTGCTTCCTGCGCATGCGTGGAAGCAAAATCTCGTGAGGGAATGTGCGTGTGTGTGAGATTTCAGTGATTTTTTGCTTCCGTGCATGCGAGGAAGAAAAAATAGCCAACATCTCTCTCACGTACGCGTCCCCTCGTAAGATTTTGCTTCCGCGCATGCGCAGGAAGCAAAAAAGCCCAAAAATTCCAGAAAAAAGATAGTGCTGCGCGACGGACTGGCGAAGACGGCACCGGAGCCGTCATGTGCAAATTGCACAATCGTCGGGTCCCTACCAGAACGGCATATTGGACCGCACCGGTAGGAACCCACCACTGGTGTGGACAGGATATGCTGCACATTGAGTCACAGTAAATCTCAGCTTTTTCTCAACCTTGGCAACTTCCCAGCTAGGGAATTCTGGGATTTGAAGTCCACATATCTTAAAGTTGCCAAGGCTGAGAAACACTGGGTTTTATTACACGCAACAATAAAGTCATATACACAGAGACATTTTGCCTTCTCCAGCAAATTCATATGTCAACTTCATTTGCAACTGGTTTCAGCAGAGATGAGATTGATATGCCGAAAAGTTCTCAAATATAATAGTTTTCTCTGGTCTGAACACTGCTGGTATAATAGCAGTATTGTATCTCCTTTTTTCAGCATTTAATCATAAGGCAGTTAACTCTCATTTCAAATGGAAGACACTTTTTCTAAAGTTACACAGGAAAATCATATCTGCCCTCTGCTGGGGAGCTAATTTGTAGAAATTAATTGAACACAGGCTTTATCACACATGTGCTTTTTAAATTAGTACAGTATAGGCAGGATTAATTTAACCCTTCACTTTCCTACTATAAAACCAGTTATAGTTACTCCAATATTCCAAGCCTGCACAAATACTTTTTTTTTTAGTGAAGAGATTTCATGCACACTTCCTTCCAGATTATTTGAAGTTGGTATAACTGATATTTTAAAAATCCATTTGAAGTAAACCAAACCTAATGGACAACATTGCCAAAGATTCCTAGGAAGGGAAGTTAAAAAAAAAAGTATTTTGGAAATATAGCACTGGATTGCTGATACTTAATAAGCAAGAGCAGACTAAAAGTCCAAATGCTTTAGCTACACTGATTTATATTGTCCTCAATTTACATAAATAAAATCAAGCCATGTGCAAAGAAACGATGTAATCTGAAGTGACAACCTGTACATATGTGCTGCTACAAAATAACCAAGATAGTAGCACACCAGTGGTGGGTTCCTACCGGTGCGGTCCACTCTATAGCACCGGTAGCGGCCCGCTGGTGACATCACAGTACCGGTGCGGTCGGTTGCCGGTGCCTGGGTGCCACCATTTTTTTAAAAAAAGTTTTTTAAATTTTTTTTAAAAAATTATTCTGCGCATGCCCAGAAGCTGAGCTTCCGGCACTGCGCATGCACTGCCTTCCTACCCCACAGTGAGTCCAAGCAGGGGAGGATGGCTGAGGGAGCGCGTGAGATGCTGAAAGAATGGGCGGCAGGAGCTATCTCCATTCCCCTCCCTTCAGCAGTCCGAGAAGCCACGAACGCGCGGTGATGATCTTAGGCATTTTCGCACGTTTGAGGCTTCTCAAGCTGCTGAGGGGAGGGGGAATGGGCGGCAGGACCTATCTCAGTTCCCCTCTCTTCTGCAGTCTGAGAAGCCACGCCCACCCGGTCACATGGCTGGCAAGCCACACCCACAAAATAAGCCACGTCCACAGAGTAGTAGTAAAAAATTAGGAATCCGCCCCTATAGCACACCCATACAACCGTCATTAGAGCATACTTTTCAAAAGCCATCTTGCCTGCTGAGAACAGCTGTCAACTTGACCTGAGAAAATGGCTTACTGGAAAGTAGCTTCTGAAGGTGTTGGGAAGGCCTAAAACATTGGTGTCAAATTCGATCGAGTCACGTGACGTATCGTGACATATCATGATGTTTTTTCCCCTTTGCAGAGCTGGGGTGGGCGTGGCCTGCGCATGATGTATCTGGCCTGTCGGCTGCCAGTTTGACAGGCCTGGCCTAAAAGAATAATATTTGGGATGTCATATCGAGAGAAGGACTTCATTACTGCAAGATTCCTTTCCAGTTTAGGGAAGTCTGCATGGGTCAAAAAAGTCAATGTGACTACTGTATGTGGCTATGGAACTAGCATAAAAAAAGGCATGACTTTGCTTACACAGTCACTGCTGTCATTGTGACCCCCAGTCTCCTTCATTATTTGTACAATTTAAGGTCTTTTATTCATTTAATGCTCCATTGTTTATTTCATGACAATCACCACCATCATCCAGTCGACTGACAGAGCATGACTGGTTCAAAATCACCATCTGAAGGAGAACTAGAGCTCACAGTCTTCTAGTTTTTAGGCCAGCACTTTAGGCACTATACCAGACTGGCTTTCTAGTTAACATATATTAATACCTAGTATAGAAAAGTAATAACTTGGACGGAAGATAATAATTACTTTGAATAAGAGAGGCTTCTATTCATAGCATTATTTTGTACACATTATAATTTTAGAGTACATAAACTGACTGTTGGCAGAACATGGTGCTGTATACCATGACTTGTTTAACCAAGTTGATTTAATATGTTACACACATGCAAGGAGATGCCTGAATCACAACCAAGAAGTCCCTGATTGATTTAGTATGTTCCATAGGCAATTTACTATTAATCTTGGCCCCAAACTTTTGCACAAATAAAGACCGGAATGTACAATATTACCCAATTCCTTATCATTCTTGACTTCATCATTTTTTTAGTCTTTGTATAATTTTATGGCTGACCATCCTGATATTTCCTGCAGTCTGGAGAGCTCAAAGGTGCTGTATCCTAAGCCATTTACTTTCAGGTGAATGTGCGCATTCCAAGAATCCAACTAGCTCATTTTCTGCTACATACTGCAATAAAAGAACAAGAAAAGCCAGATCTTTGAAATTGCCAGAAACATTCGCATCAAAATTGCAAAAACTTGGACTTTGATAATTCAAGTATAACATTAAGCTTGCTTTGTTAAAGTTAAAAAAAAAAGTTATCAGAACGTTATATTTAGCAAGAAACCTTTGATCCGGCAAGATGACTTTACTGATTCATAGGATTACAAAGTTAACTTTAATAATTAAGGATGTCATTATTTAGAACTAGCAGATCTGGGTGGCCAAGATTCGGATAATCATTAAGTTAATAGTGAAGGTTTCATTTCCCCTATCCAGTTGTGTGAGCTGGTACTGTTTATCTACTTGCACTTAACTGCTTTCGAGCTACTGGGTGGGTAGCTGAGTTCCTGAGCTCGCCCCCTGGGGTCTAGAACTGGGCTGTCAGCAGCTGACATGCTAAGCTCAGCATCTTTAACCACTGAGCCATTATCATCACCCTCCACGATCATTAATTAATAAAATTAATTACAGGCAGAAAATACAGGCAGTCCTCAACTTACGACCATAAATGAGCCCAAAATTTTTGTTGTTAAGTGAAACATTTGTGAAGTGAGTTTTGCTCCACTTTACGACTTTTGTTGCCAGAGTTGTTAAATGAATCACTGCAGTTGGTAAATGAATAACCTAGCTGTTAAGTGAATCTGGCTTTCCCCATTGACTTTGCTTTGTCAGAAGGTCGCAAAAGGAGATTACACTACTGCAACCGTCAGAAATATTAATTGCATTTTGATCACGTGACCACAGGAATGCTGCAACGGTTTCAAGCCTGAAACATGGTCATAAGTCACATTTTCCAGTGACGTCGTAACTTTGAATGGTCACCTAATGAACTGTTGTAACTCAGCTTTAACAGAGTTGGAAGGGACCTTGCAAGTCATCTAGTCCAACCCCCTGCCCAAGCAGGAGACCCTACATCTGCCAAAACAAACATTTTGCCACCAAGTGGCCGTCCGGATGATTGCAGCTGTATTGTAGCGGCTCTCAGTGTAATAGTACAAATACAAAAAACGTGAACAACGTAACTGCGCTATGACGTCAGCAAAAGAAGGCGTTTCTCTCCGCCCCGCCCCAGCACACGCCACGCTCTTCCACCTCTCCCCGAGCAAGCGCCTTCCTCTGCATAGGAGCATTCTACGGCCACGCCCACATCGTGGCGCAGACGGGGATTGGTGGACGGGGTCTCGGGGATTTTGCAAAAGTAGGCGAGTCTATTTAAAGCCTGTTTTTGGCGCCGCTTGCTCTTCTGTGCCCATCTAGGCGGCGGCCTTTTTCTCCCTTCTCTTTTGTACTGTCAAAAGCACCAGTATGTCCGAGAAGCTGCCCTACAAAGTTGGTAAGTAGTTCATTCTCCTATTCTTTCTTCTTCGTGCTACAAGCGGTCCCCACATGAGACCTGATAGAGGCAGTTTTGTTTCCTTTCTTAAACACAGTACAGAGGTTTACTGCAAAAAAAAAAAGCAATGGCCAAAAGGACTCGGATTTCTCTCGGAAACATTTAGCAGAGAAACACGTGATGGCTTTTTTTTTTTAAAACTGTGCCTTAGGCTCTCTTTTAAACTGAAATATGTTTTATACATCTAGAAGGATCTTGAAAGAGGGATGCACCATTCTTTCTTCCAGGGGAGGATTTAATATGCAGCAGATTGATTGTCTTTAACTGAAAACCGATCTGAAAATTAAAGGGGTGATCCTCGCTAAGTGCTGCTTGTATAATTTGGAAGGCTTGAGGGTTTTTTTTTTCCTGTAGTCAAAATGGATTTCAGATTGATTACTGGATGGTTTTCTATGCGATATCTGAGCAAACGCCATGTGGCTCTGAAAGGAAAAGAGACTTCAGGGAAGTGTAGTTCTTCTGATTGCTTTCCAGCAGGCCGATGTTCGAGTCTTGCAATTGAAATTACTACATTTCCCGTCATGCTTCTGGGGACCATGCTGTCAAGCAACCGCTGCCCTCTGGCTGCTCAACCCATTCACGATGTGTAGTAATTATTTCTACAAAAGGAAAGGCTGTTACTTGAAATTCAATCCGGAATAAGAAATATCTTTTTTAAAAGACACGTTCCTCCAGCCACATAAAATCAAATGTTATGCAGAATCAAGACTTGTTAACTTTTCACATTCTAAATAAAGAATTGTGATTATAATGGAAGCCTTTGTGGATGAGTGTAAAATATAGATTCTACTTACAAATGTTAGAATCAGAGGGTTTTTTTTTTCATTATTGCAATATTCCTCTTTTGCTGAATTTGGACCCTCTTCTGTGGACCTTAAACATTGCTTAGACAATGTAAGAATACCTTAATGAAGTAATTGGAGATTTGTCATTCCTTTAAGGGATTAGAATTAAAGGACAATTATGTATGCACTGGACAATGTGGGAAACTCTTTTGGCCAGCTCCACTGGTGTATTGAACTGTAGCTTCCATAAGGCTCAGTCCTTGGTCATTTACAACCATTGAACATCCACTGAATAATACCATGTTTGATAAAGCTACTCTGACCTTCTGTGTCTGAGAGCATACAAATCAGTGTTGTCAATTCCAAAAGGTTATTTTGTATCACAAGATCCTGCTATTTCCTAAGGCAATTTAGATATCTTAGCAAAAGGCTCAACTCTGTTCATTGTGTAAAACTCTTCTTTCCGTCGTCCTCCTTTCCTTTCAACAGATAACTTCTCTGAAGTCAGACGTGTAGATACACGCAATCACCTACATTTTGTTCTAGGGTAAAGTTGACTGAAGTCAATTATTTATTAGATGCTTTGCATAAGCATTTTTTTTTTGCTTCTCTGTCATTTCAACATTTTTATATGCTTTGCCTGGAGCAATCTCTCTTTCTTTTCTTGGGTTTATTTTCAGTTAAATATCTACGATTTCACTGAATACGGTCTCCAGTCTTAGGGTATTTGTTTTCTCCTTTGTGTTTGAGTCCCTCAAATGTCCACCATTAGAAGTCCTTTAATGGCAAAGTGTAGCAGATGCAGAATAACATAACAGAGTTGGAAGGGACTTTGGAGGTCTTCTAGTCCAGCTCCTTGCTCAAGCAGGAGACCGTATACCATTTCAGACAAATGGCTGTCAAGTCTCTCTTTAAAAGCTTTTAGCACCTACAACACCTGAAGGCAAACCATTCCACTGATTAATTGTTCTAACTGTTATGAAATTTCTCTTTAGTTCTAGGTTGCTTCTCTCCTTGATTAGTTTCCATCCATTGCTTCTTGTCCTACCCTCAGGTGCTTTGGAAAAATAGGTCGACTCCCTCTTTTTTGTGGCAGCCCCTCAAATATTGAAACACTACTATCATATTAGCCCTAGTCCTTTCCCCCCCTCTAAATTAGACATACCAACATTATTTCGGTTAATGGATATTAGTGAAGCTTGTAAGAGGATAACAAAACTTTAACATTACCAACTGCTGTTGTAGGTGTTTTTTTTTTTAAAGAAAACTGCAAGTGGGATTAAATGAGTAGAAATAGATTTGAAGGTAGGTCATTCTGGGATTGCAGAATGTCAGCTGTTCTTGCTCATCCTCTTTCCAAGACTTGTTCCAGTGTTTCTCAACTATGGCAACTTTAAGATATAGACTTCCAACTACCAGAATTCTCCAGCCAACACTGTATTTTCTTGGTATTTGACTATTGTTACTCCTTTGTTTAGATTTTTATCCCACCATTTTCAGATAATTCAAACATCAATACTCCTTCAATTTTCTCCAATTTTGTGGTAATTTGAGCTGAGAGTGACTGGTCCAAAGTCACCCAGCCAGTTTTTCATGCCTAAGGTGCAATTAGATTTCACTGTCTATTAGTTTCTGAGCCAACATCTTAACTGCTGATGGTGTATGCAAAACTTTTAGAATCCTCTTTATGATTTTATTTTTGCTAAATCTAAGTAAACTGATGGCTCCTCATGAATGTTCTTTTCATCAGGATATTAAAGTGATTTGCTGCTCTCATAATCCTAGTAATCTAGAAATACTGCCAAGAAGCAGAGGATGGGAGAAAAACATCTTTGCACATTTCCATTGCTTTTGTTATAATTTTTCTATCTCTGTAAGTATTAGAAGTTTAGGAATTGATAAAATCCAACTTTTGAGCAGTGGTACTTTAGGGGAAAATGCATTGAGATGCATATCCCTGTAATTGCTTTGCTGAGTCTGGACAAATATTTATCAAGGCCAATATTGTTTTCTTTATAAAGGATAGGCAGCTGTTTGTAAGCAATGTCACTTCTTTCTGAACACTGTTGGTTTATCTTTTGAACATGGAGTTATTGCTGTAGAAAAAAGTTTCTTATATTTTTAACAATAGTAGCTGATCTAACAGACCCAATTGCTGTCCAGTCATAACATTTGATAAATGACCATTGTGTAGTGTTTGTATGATAGTTCTGGTGATGGGGAATTCCCTTCTAGTTCTTGAAAGGCTGATGAGTGACCTTAGTATTTTTTTTAACTCAACTACTCCATGAAATACTTGCACATTGATAGTTACTCTAAGAGCACTTACATTCAAAGATTTTAAATTCTTGAAGGTTATACCGTATTTTTCGGAGTATAAGACGCACCTTAGTTTTGGGGGAGGAAAACAAGAAAAAAAGGCCTCTGCCTCCAAGCAATTTGCCAAACAGCAAACAGCACAGATGATATACACTGTTTGCTGTGTATTTCTGTGCATGTGTGCCTGACCCATAGAAATAGCAAAGAATTGGAGAAATGTACATTATGCCAGAAAGTTTTCTTAAATGTAGTCACACTAACTCCTCCCAATTATTTAAATAGATCTACTCCAAGGTAAGTCAGGATTTAACTCTAATACTAAACAGGACACTGTTACATTTTAGACTATACTTGTACAGAGCTGTTAGAATTAATTAAAATTTCTGGAAGTATACATTATTCTCAATTATTTAAAAGAAGATACAATAGCACTGGGCCTCTTCAGAGCAGGCATTATTTTAAAAAGCTTCTTTATTTTGTTAAGTTGTCTAGATTTACAGGGGTCTCCAACCTTGGCAACTTTAGGACTTGTGGACTTCAACTCCCAGAATTCCACAGCCAACAAAGCTAACAAAGCTGTCTGTGGAATTCTGGGAGTTGAAGTCCACAAGTCTTAAAATTGCCAAGGTTGGAGACCCCTGGCTCTAGAACAATAATAAAGCAGTCTTTAAAAAATAAGTCTAATAATTTGAACATTCTACAGACATTTATAGTTATTCACTTACCCCCTTGCAATCCAGTTCAGCAAAAAATAAAAATCTGCATGTCTCTCCCAGCTATTTGCCTCTTTGCAGTTTCAGTTTCAGTTTCATTTTAGCTCGTGGGAAATCAGCTGGTGATCGGGAAGCTGCTAAGGACTTATTATTTATTTATTTATTTATTAGTTGCATTTGTATGCCGCCCACTCCACAGAGACTCTGGGCAGCTCACAACAGTAGCCTTGCTTGTCTTAACAGGCTCTTCCCTCTTTGCTGCAAACAGGTAAATTGCTGGAAGACAGAGGCCAAAGGGTGGGTGGGGCTACATTCGATGTATAAGATGCACCCAAGTTTTCACCCTCTTTTGGGGGGTAAAAAGGTGCGTCTTATACTCCAAAAAATACAGTAATTCCTTCTTGTCAATTTTTTTTCTGTTCAATTGTGTCTGATTCTCTGATACTGTCTGGACAAGACCCTTTCCAGTTTTCTTGGCAAGGTTTTTCAGAAGTGTTTTGCCATTGCCTCCTTCCTAGGGCTGAGAGGGATTGACTGGCCCTAAATCATTCAGCTTCCTTTGTGACTAAGGCAAAATTACCGCTCACAGTCCCCTGGTTTCTAACTTCATGCCTATTATGTCAAATTGATACTCTTGTCAATAGTGCTTGTTATAAATGTTAAACTAACCATTGTTTTTAGTTTAGCACACGGGACTCCTGTTTCCTTTCTTAACATTTTATTCTGGAAATTTGGAGAAGGCCAGAGCATAGTATTATAATATAGTATGCTATATTTAAATGTCTGTTATTTCCTTAACCGGCAGCTGACATCAGCCTTGCTGAATGGGGACGCAAGGCTCTGAACATTGCTGAAAATGAGATGCCAGGGCTGATGAAGATGCGTGAGATGTACAGCTCTACAAAACCACTGAAAGGAGCTCGAATTGCTGGTTGCTTACACATGACTGTACAGACTGCAGTTCTTATAGAGACTCTGACAGCTCTGGGGGCAGAGGTAAGGCTGCATTTGGGTTAAATTGCACTCACCTGGATGGCTGTGATGTGCAAGTATTTGGATGATACCAAATGGCCCATTTACAGGTTAATGAGCCGTGGTGGTGCAGTGGTTAGAGTGCAGTACTGCAGGCTACTTCTGCTGCCTGCCGACTGCCTGCAATTTGGCAGTTTAAATTGCACTAGGCTCAAGGTTGACTCAGCCTTCCATCCTTACGCAAAATGAGGACTCAGATTGTTGGGGGCAATATGCTGACTCTGTAAACTGCTTAGAGAGGGCTGTAAAGTACTGTGAAGCGGTATATAAGTCTAAGTGCTATTGCTAGTCCTAATACTGTCAATTGATAGAGGCAGTTAAAAACACAGTACTGGGAAAGCTTAATTGATTATTTATATTTATCTCAAAGCCAGGAGTCCCTGGGACGCAGCCCACTACCGGACCTTTAGCCTTTCAGAAGCAGGTGGCAGAAGTAGCGAGCAAGCATGTGTGCATTTCCACTTATAGCAGGCAAGCGCATGCTCCATTTGTGTGAGCAGTGGGTGCACGTGCCCTCCACTCATGCAAATGGAGCTGTGCATGCCCGCTTGCCCGCCACACGTGTGGAACCATCCCTTCTCCCCCTCCTCCCAGCTAGTCCGCAAAGCCGAAAAGGTTGGGAACTTGCTCAAAGCTATGGGGACTATTTCTACCAGCCAAATTAAACATTTCACTACACGGTAGTTATACTTTACATCGAGTCTTTCCATTTTGATCTTGTAAAGATACTACAGTTACAGTGTGTTTATACGAACCTAGTCATTGTGGCTTGTAAATAATTGATTTTGGCATACCATGTTGTGCAAACTCAATTAAGTTTTATTCTATAAAGCATGGTTGATAAAATTATGGCTTAGTGCTTCATAGTAATTATAGCTGGTTAGGCATGATGTACTGGTGGCTGTAAATAGCACAAAGATAGCCCTGCTTCAATATTTGTATTCTGGCACTGATGAAAAGGATTAGGGCCACATGCTATAGTGTGATTTGTTTGTATCTATAAACACAATAGTTGTGACTTAACATAGTGCATGGACTCAGACTGTTATTTGCTCAAATGAAAATGTGGTTGAAATACTGATCCACACAAATTAGTTTGTACAGAAACATCCTTAATCCTGGGTTGATAGGCTCAGTTTTGCAAAGCTTTGTTGAATAAGTGCAATGGGTTGGGTTTTTTGTGCCAAACTATAAAGTTGAAATGAGTTTGTGCAACAGAACCAAAGAAACAATGGCATTGTTTAAAACAGTGTCTGACCTAGCTGCAAATTAGCCAACTATAAAGTTTCCTTACAATGTAATAGCAATAGCAATAGCACTTAGACTTATATACTGCTTCATAGTGCTTTATAGCCCTCTCTAAGCGGTTTACAGAGTTCAGCATATTTTCCCCAACAATCTGGGTCCTCATTTTACCCACCTCAGAAGGATGGAAGGCTGAGTCAACCTTGAGCCGGTGAGATTTGAACAGCTGAACTGCTGAACTAGCAGTCAGCTGAAGTAGCCTGCAGTGCTGCACTTTAACCACTGCGCCACCTCGGCTCAGTAATGATTAAATTGATATGAAAAAAAAGCTATCAAGAATGTTGACTGGAGCTAAAAAAAGAAACCTAAGTAAGCAGTCACTTCAAGATCCATTTACATTCTGATTTTCAGCTACTGAGTTTTGGAAAGCTTTTAATTTAACCAGGTACAAAGTTTTGAATGCCGACTCAGCTTTCACTGGGACATAATTGATCTCCTAATTTTTCAAACTATTTGCCTTTAAAGCATTCCTCCTAACTGAAGTCAAATTCTGTGAAAGTAGTAAGCTTTAGGGATTGCTTCATTAACTCTATATAGTTATTGAATATAGTGCTGATGGCATTTTGAATTATTTTTCAGGTCCAGTGGTCCAGTTGCAATATTTTTTCCACACAAGATCATGCTGCTTCAGCTATTGCCAAAACTGGAATTCCTGGTAATGTTTTGCATTGTTAACAGTTATGAGCTTTTTTAGTCCTGTCACTGTTGGGTATAAAGTAAAGTAAGGGAGAACAGGAAAAAAATGTTGGGGGTTCCTAGAAAGATGGTTACTCCGACTGAATGTATGCTATTGGGGTAACCTCCTTTTTTCCTAAGTGAAAAAAAGAACACTAGAATGTTGCTTTATCATTAAAAAAAATTAAATGAAAATAAAAATCCAGAAGTGCAGGATGAAAATAATATAGGTACTGTAGCAGAATCAGAAAGCTTTTGATCTTGAAATTAGCAGATATGTGATCTTTAAGGTTTTGCACTAATGGAGTAGTGGGCGCAAAAGTGTCCTGGGTGGGTGGGTGGAGCCTCCTGGCGCTACTGGTTCTTAGAATCGGGAGCAACCCACCGCTGATTCAATAGATTCAATATTTTGAAAAAGGATTACATTTCCTGTTTCAAAATATTGGATCCAGTATAATGAGTCTTCTCACTTCTAAGTGATCTCAATATAAAGAGCACACCTTCAGCACACCTTATATTGTTTTTGTTTTCTCAGAAGTGCTTAGGTGATATGGCTTTTTACACACTAGTGAATTTTCAGTATAGTAAAGTGTGTTTTCACAATATTTAAGAATATCTTAGACTTTGAAAATTTAGATTTCTCATTTGTCACAATATAATTTCTTTGCAAACTGGAGCCTGATGTAGGCTTTAGAGCAGTGTTTCCCAACCTTGGCAACTTGAAGATGTTTGGACTTCAACTCCCAGAATTCCCCAGCCAGCTTTGCTGGCTGGGGAATTCTGGGAGTTGAAGTCCAAACATCTTCAAGTTGCCAAGGTTGGGAAACACTGCTTTAGAGTAATATTTTTGATAAATGAAGTGTGATAGCTTCTAATCAGTGGTACAGCTGCTCTGCTTGTAATGTAGAATAGCTGTGCTCATTTATTCAAGGCAGAGAGATGCCTCTAAAATCTGCACAGTTTTAGGATGTGGCTTAGTTTTGCAGTAACATGGGATGATAGATCTGATGATTAAACTGTTTGAAATTTAACATCATTAACTATTTTTGCATCTGTGAGGAAAAGCAAAAAGTTCTCATTTTATTAGCTTAATCCTGACTAACAAGAATTATGATTATGCTTCATTCCCATGAAAATAAATAGATCTAAAGCTCCACTTGCTGGCTTGGATTTAGCTTGTTAAGGATGTATAGCAAAGGCTATGGAAGATATATCCTTAATAAGTCTGCATAGGGAATAAGACTGCATGATCTACATAGAGAATAATGTCTTGGAATTAGAGAAAGTTAAAGAAAAAAGAGAAATAGAGCAAAACACAAATAGTGAACAATATATTCTTACTTGCACCGTAATCTGCAAAATAATAATACCCAATTTGTAGGTCGCCCAGTTCTCAGTTGCTCTGAGCAGCTCACACCAATTAAAGGGTTAGTGATGATTCTGAAATAGATGTTTCTAGAATAGATGGAAGACAGGAATAGATGGAAGTCAGGAAGACAGGTTCACTTTTAATCTAGTTAATTAAAAAAGCAGATAGTTTAACTGCTTTGGTTTACGTTACTGTAAGGTCAGGCCCTTTACAGCTCAGACATTTTCTTGGAGGTAAAGATAACACTGGAGAAAGGCTCTTCATAATTCATTTACAAGCAAAATCATGGAGCCAATGGGACCCCAAGTTCATCCTTAAAACATTTAGAAGGCAGCTATGTTTGTTGTAGAAATCTTAACATGGTTAACTCCTCTGGAGGATACACTGACATGTATGTTAAAGGATGAATACATTGATTAGCAATTGGATTGGAGGAAGGAAATTGAAAACTCTGGGATTTTGATAGTCCTTTATTTAAAAAATACACCTGTTTAGTATATATTGGCTTGAGAGCAAGGCAATGTGAAATGTGTCTCTTCACACTTGCTCATAAATACATTTTTCCCAGCATCTGTGGATGTTCCTCACCCAGACCTTGCTGACAATTCTGGGAGTTTTAACATCCGAAGAGTAACCAGTTTGAAGAAGGATGATCTAGCCATTAATCTGTACTTTTAGTTAAATAAAGCTAAATTACTCTGTAAATGTGTTCTTGCCTTTTCACAAATACCTTTTTACATTTACATTTAGACTGCACTTTTTTACTGCCTTTCTCTGCTGAAAGACTTTTAGGTCAGTGTCTTAGATCTTTGAGAAACTGATGAGTGCTGATCACAATCTTAATAGTGGAAAAATTAGTTTTCTACGCAGAGAATATTTTTTACTGCCTCAAGGAAAATTTTTACATTAGGACTTCCTGTCATTATGCTCTCAAACTTCACTCAATTGGTTATAACATCACTGCTGAGAAATTATAAGCCATATGGTTTATGTTTGATTTGGGTTTAGTATATGCCTGGAAAGGAGAAACGGATGAAGAATATATATGGTGCATTGAACAGACCCTCTACTTCAAGGATGGACAACCTCTAAACATGATTCTTGATGATGGTGGAGATCTCACCAGCTTGGTTCATACCAAATATCCTCAGCTCCTGAAAGGTAATTGTCTAGTCTTCCAAAACACATACATTTTTCTAATTTATTGTGCATTCAAAGTCACAGGGGAGGTAATTGTTTCATTTTTAAAGGGATGGCTGGGTGGGTAGGTAAAACTCAAATCACTCAAAACATTGCATTTCACTTGTAAGGCAAGAAATGCCCACAAAGTATGTTGTGAGCCCCAATATGGTAAAGGAGGATTTATTTGCATTAAACTTTCCCCCATTCCTCCAGAATATACTAGATCCTATCAGCTCCGATCTTTAATGCTGCCAAATGCTCTGCAACCTTTAGAAAAACAGAATGCCCACTTTAGATATAAAGATTGGTTTGAACTCCTTTCCCAACTGACCCCGTTATTCTCGTTTAGTGCACAAACCAATAGAAGATATCGTGATTACTACTCATATGGGGGAAACATTGTACAGTTTGGGGTATTATGGATATGAGCTGTGTAGTGCATCCCTGTAGTTTTACCTTATATTAACAAAAAGTATTTTAAAAAATTGAAATAAAAATCCCTCCTTTGGTAAATATCTGAACTTGCACCAGAAGCTTGATAAACCTACTTAAGTACAGTTTTCAGAGTATAAGACTCACCTTTTTACCCCCCCAAAAGAGGGTGAAAACTTGGGTGCGTCTTATAGCCCCACCCAGCCACCCCCACCCTTTGGCCTCTGCCTCCCAGCAATTTACCTCCTTGCAGCTAACAGAACAGAGCCTGTTAAGCCAAGCAACTGATTATCAGTTTCCCGATCCTCAGCTGATTGATGCTGCAGGCAGGCCATGTGCTAAAACTGAAAGTGAAACTAAAGCTGCAAGGAGGCAAATTGCTTAGAGGTAGAGGCGGAGGCAGAATTTTATTTTCTTGTGCTAATCAGACTGCTGAAACTGGATGCAAGGAGGTAAGTCAATAACTATAAATGTCTGTAAAATGTTCAAATTATTAGTCCTATTTTTTAAAGAATGCTTTATTATTGTTCTAGACAACTTAACAAAATGAAGAAGCTTTTTAAAATAAATGCTTGATCTGAAGAGGCCCAGTGCTTTTGTATCTTCTTTTAAATAGCAGAGAGTAATGTATATTTCCAGAAAGCCACATCAATTTTAACAGCATCTGTACAAGTATAGTCTGAAATGTAACAGTGTCCTGTTTTAGTATTAAGATAAGGCAGCTGATTTAAACCCTGACTTAGTCATGTTTGGAGTAGATCTATTTAAATAATTGGGAGGAGTTACTGCTACTCCATTTAAGAAAACTTTCTGGCATTAATATACTGCCATAATGTACATTTCTCCAATTATTTGTTATTTCTATGGGTCAGGCACACATACACAGAAATACACAGCAAACAGTGTATATCATCTTTGCTGTTTTCTGTTTCCTGGGAGGCAAATTGCTGGGAGGCAGAGGCAGAATCCCCCCCCCCTGTTTTCCTCCCCCAAAACTAAGGTGCGTCTTATACTCCAAAAAATACGGTATTTATACTCTAGAAGTGAGATGTACATTTTACATTTTGTGGCCTTGTAAACTTGTTTACAATTGTTAAGATTGTTCCATTAAAAAAAAATCTGACCTATATAGTCAGTATAGTTAGCATGAATCTGAAATTCCATAAATTTTAAATTACACACATTTAATAGCTAGGAGTCATTTTCTGCTCCCTTCCCTTTGTAAAATTCTCAGTATTTGGAGTGCTATGCTCAGACTTTTTTGCAGCCTTAATAACAACGTGGCTTCAACTGTAAAATAATATTAGACAACCCATGCTCTGTTGGGTCATCATTTCAGAGATATTTCCTTACTTAAGCAGAGAAACAGAGAATGATCACAGGTGGGTAAAAAAAGCAGTGGGAACAGGAATAATTTCCAATTTCCTGCTGGCTTCCTCATTGAGTTTCCTGATGGAAAGTTGGCAGGGAGCATCAGAAATCTGCCCAGCCCCATGTAGAGCGCATTGCAATAGTCAAGATGGGAAGTGACTAGGGCATGAGTGATTGTGAGTAGGGACTGTTGGTCCAGGAAAGGGTGTAACTGGCACACAACCCGCAGTTGCGCAAAGGCCCTCCTGGCCATGACTGCCACCTGCTCTTCGACAGGAGTCGGGAGTCCAGGAAAACCCCTAGATTACGCACAGGGTCTGATTGGGGTAGTGCCACCCCATCCAAGACCAAAGGTTGCAATTCTCCCTGAGCCAACGAACCTCAAACCCAGAGTCACTCGGTCTTGCAAGGGTTTAGTTTCATCCTGTTGCTCCCCATCCAGCTTCTAACAGCCTCCAGGCACTGCGAGAGGGAGGACACGGCATCACTTAACTCACCACGGGCTGAGACATACAACTGAGTATCATCAGCATATTGGTGATATCTCAGTCCATGGTGATGGATGATCTCACCCAGCGCCTCCATATAAATGTTGAACAGGAGCAGAGAGAGTACCAAGCCCTGCGGAACCCGTAAAGCAGTGGGTGAGGGCTCGTTCTCTGCCCCTCCTATCAGCGGCTGCAGAGGAAGGAAGTGAACCAGGATAGCACAAGGCCTTCCACTCCCATCCCCCGAAGCCGCCCCAGGAGAATACTATGGTCGATGGTATTGAAAGTCGCCGAGAGGTCAAGTAGAGCAAGGATGGATGTACTACCCCCATCCCGCTCCCGCCAGAGATCATCCAAAAGTGTGACCAATGCCGTTTCTGTCCCAAATCCAGGCCTGAATCCTGACTGGTAAGGGTCAAGATAATCCGTTTCATCCAGAAACCTCTGGAGCTGCCATGTGACCACCTTCTCAACAACCTTCCCCAAAAAGGGAAGATTGGAGACAGGTCAGAAATTATCCAACCGGGTGGAGTCCAGTGATGGCTTCTTAAGAAGTGGGCGGACCACAGCCTCCTTAAAGTGCTGGGGCACTGCCCCCTCCTGTAGGGAAGCATTAATCACCGCAAGAGTCCAATAATCCTGCTGGTTTAACAGGTCCATCAATATTACATAGGCATTATTATATTAGTCTACATTATATAATTACTTTCTAGGCTTTGGACATTTTGTAATTTAAGCAAAAATGTGAGCAATTGTTCAGGGTCAGTGCTGCCCTTGTCTTTTTAGAGAGATGGAAGGGGCTACACAAAATAGGCAGGTTCCAGTAACTGAAATTTAAATTACAGTTAATTAAACTTAAAATACAATTAATATGGTCACTTATATATGCTATATATAGTTATATGCTATAACTATGTATGTATGTATGTATGTATGTAGAAAGAAACCAAAATTGTAGAAGTATAGATGCTTTCGTGGCCATGGGCCGTGGCCAATTATTGGTAGATAGCTCACTAAATATTTCTTAAACTGTAATAATAGGTTATAATTTTTTACATAATTTTTTAAAAATAAAATTGCAGATGCAACAGTGAATCATTAAAACCATCACTAAAAGTAAAAGGGAGACTAATTGGTAATTGAGATATAAAGTTATGTAAATAAGGTTTTGTAAAAAGCCCACTAGAGGGAGGCCTTGCATTTTCTAATCTAGTCTATCAAGCTATTGTCCTAGTCATTCTTACTTTACATTAACAAACAATATATTGCAAAGTCTATTTTTACTCATCAGCTATATTTCAGGAGAGATATAGGGTAGAATTGTCCTTTGTACATCCAGAAGTGATTAGTGTTCAACTTTGTTTCTCCTTTCATTTTTCTAATGCTAAGAGGTGCAAATAGGGATATACTTGGTTCTTGGTACTTGGCCTCATTCTTCTAAAAATTTACAATTTGCATCCAATGTGAGGTGTTTATGATCTTTTTTTCCTACTGCTTCCCCGCGATCCAAATATTTGTATCAAATGTGATCAGGGGTGAAATACTATCAGTTTGGGCGTACTGGTAGCGACAGCTGCCGGTGGTTCAGAGAACTGGTAGTGGTGGCAGCGCAAGGCTCTGCCCACCCACCTGGACATCACAATGTTATTTTTTTAAAAACCCTCTGTTCATGCACAAAGGCTTCTGCACATGCGCAAAGGGTGAAAAAGCATGCGTGATGGTGGCGTGCGCACGAGCAAAGCATGCACGCGCACGCAAAGCGTGCGCTTCTGAACCAGTAGGGAAGGTAAGTAGATTTCACCGCTGAATGTGATACTACCAAATGTATTTAATGGTTGGAAGTGATATCAAGATATCTAATTATCCGCATTCTCATACAAAATTTGTGTCCTTGAATATGCAGTCTATTAAAATACTATATCAACAGGGTCATTGGTTATCAGTTAATATATGGCAGCAGAGCTATTGTTATACAAGGCTATTGTTCACTTCTGTGAAACACTCTTTGATTGGTTTAAGAGCTAAATTTTATATTCTTATATTACTTCTTTGTTCAATGAAAAGTATGCCTTAAGTTTCACTTACTACAGTACACTCTCCCATAGGAAATCCAATATCCATGGAACGCGAAACTAAAGGGACAAGCTAATGCTGATCACACCTTCTCAAAAATACACTTCCTTTCCAACTATCTCTCTTATTATCTTGAAATAAAAGAGAGAATTTAAAATGAGAGATAATTACTTTATGAATATTCCAAAATTCTTAATAAAACAGTTGTACTATGTCAATTGTGATTATAGAATAACGTTCAAAATTTCAAATTCAACAAAGTCGATAGCTAAATCTACATTTGGTTTCAATCTTGTGTGGAAATAGGAATAAATCAAAGTCATGTAAACTGGGACCTATCAAATTACATGTACTTGATCAGCTACTGTAAGTAAACTGATTAGGCTGATGAAACAACATTAATGTAATTTATAAAACATACAGTCCAGCTTGGCTTTTCTTGTTTCTTAATTCCATTCATCTTTCAAAGAACCTAATGTAGTTTAAAACTGAGTTGGAACATCTGCATTCTGTTCTCAATTCTTGTAACTGCAGTGGATATTTTATAGTAACAATAAAATAGCTAATAGCTGCAATGAAGAGACATATTTATACAGGGTTATTCAAAAAGAATGAACCAATATCATGACGCATTGCTTCATTTCTCAAGCATCATCATGTAATGAGTCAGGGATCATTTGAAAAAGGAGCTGTCTAAGTTTTGAATGGCTGCCACAGGGGCGATGTAGTCGCGTTGTTCTTCCGGCAACGTTCAGTTGTTTGTTTACCCTCAGAATAGGGAGTCCTCAGGAAAAGGTGTTCTGTGTTCTCGACTTCGCAAAAACAAATTCCATTGTCAAGGTTGTTAAGATCCCCAGATCTAACCGTGTGTGATTTTTTCTTGTGGGGATATATAAAAGATTGTGTTTATGTTCCACCACTACCCACTAACCTCGATGACCTTAAACATCAAATAACAACAGCGATCAACTCAGTGGATTGTGATATGCTGATAAGTGCCTGGGAGGAATTCTCTTATCGCATTGATTTTGCCCGTGCTGCAGGTGGTAGCCACATTGAACACTTGTAAGACAGGAAATAAAAGTTGGTTGTGAGTAGAATACTTGTAACTTGGCTGGAGTTTTGTATTACTTTTCCTTAATAAAATATTGCGTCATGAAATCGGTTCATTCTTTTTGAAGAACCCTGTATTTCTAAAATCAAAAGGAAAATAGAAACCATGCCTCAATAGAAGACATATTTATTATATATATTGATTTCCTCCTGTAAGAGGTAGTGCAGTAAATTCTGTTGGATTTTTCCCTTGCAGGAATCAAAGGAATATCTGAGGAGACGACCACTGGCGTCCATAATCTTTACAAAATGCATGCCAACGGAACCCTGAAGTTGCCTGCTATTAATGTTAATGACTCTGTCACTAAGGTAACAACCAGTATTCTTGTGTTCTACCTTCTTTTTCCTTGAAAAAAGAAGATAACTTGCTGTTTATTCATATTTTACATGAAGGGTTTGTTTCCATATCCCCCTTTATGTGTGTATGACTACTTCCTGCTGAAGCTATAGAATATTGCATCGAAACAGGGAATGAGGTGATGTCTCCTTGGCATCAAAATTAAAAATAAAATGTTATGGGTCTTTCTTGCATTTGGAAATCCTTAAAAGCTGCAAAGTGTTTCTGCCATCCTTTTGTCAATAAATTACCCATGTAGAATGGATTTTCCTTTACAATATACGTACAGGGAACATGAACTGTGTAGTTGTTTTACCCCTTTTATTAGGTTTTATTATTTCTTAGTTTTACATCTTTGGATTGTGTGTGTGTTTTTTAATTACTTGATGTCTTTTTTTGTCATCCTTCCCATCTTCTATTCTTTATTTTTCTCTATTCTATCTTTAATGTTTTTATTTGTGAAGTGCCCAGAATCGTTGGGAGTCAGGCGGCATATAAATGTAATAAATTAAGTTTGGAAGATCCTAACTTCAATTAATATAAAATAATTTCTGGAGCTTTGAAATGATGGTGTGGGGAGAACATGATCATGGAGAAAGACATGGTTTGATATCTAAATGAATCATTGGGAATCGGGTGGTATACAAGCGTAAATAACAACAGCAACAGTAATTGATCCAATGAATTACTATTTTCCTGGCCTTGAATCTTACAGAAGCCCCTCATTATACTGGTACATCCAAGTTACATGTATTCATTTTGTTTAACACAGTTTAATTGTATTAATTAATTAATCTTTAATTGATAAAGATCAAGCCTGAGTATATACAGTATGCAGACATTTTCATTTATCTGCAGTTTTGGCTTCATTTTTAAAATTTTTAATCTACCTTTTAGTTATCTAAATCAGCAGAGTAATTCTAAGTGGCTTACTTATTAAGATTAAAAACAGTAAACAGAAACAATTAATATGCAAAGGACAAAACAGTAGTGCATACTGTGCATCAAAGAAAGATAACGAACTCAAAAGCTGGTGTAGCATTCACATTACACTATCAGGAAGAGAATGAATACAATACAGGCACTGCTGAAAGAGTCCTGTTTTGGGACCTTTGTGATCTAGTATTGTTGCAGCCTTATGAATCCCAAGAGGAATGTTGTTCTACAGGGCAGGCACTGAAATGGAGTAGGTTTCCCACCTAGATCCCACTCAGTGGCAACCCTAGAGACCTGAACTCCTCCAGATCTTAGTGATGGGACAAGAAGTGACAGCAGAAAGTTGACCCCATAGGTCTTGACAATCAAGACCTTAAATTTTGCCCGGTAATTTTCTAGCATCCAGTATTTTTATTGGATTTTGATAATATTTTTTATTGTTATTAATATTTTTATTACTTTATCCATGTGCAAAATGGTAGATGGACTTGTAAAGAAAAGTACTGAAGGATTGCATCATCTGTGCCAAATGCTTGCAGTTGCTGCTTCTCCTGCAAGTGATTGAGAAATTGCCATGAGCAGTGGATGCAAACCACTCGCCATGATCTCTCCACTACACCACTGGATACTACCCTGTTTCCCCCCAAAATAAGACATCCCCTGATAATAAGCCCAATTGGGATTTTGAGTGCATGGCAATAAGGCCAAGCGCTTATTTCAGGGTTCAAAAAAAATATAAGACATGGTCTTATTTTCGGGGAAACACGGTAACGGTGCCTGCACATTGTCTGCAGCTTACTCCACAGTTGCAATAAATAATCTGCAAGTAGCAACATCAGCCAGTGCAGCCCCTTGCGATGGCCTCTCTCACCAAGACTGAAAGATACAGTGTACAGTGGAGAAGCCAGCATGAGCCACATGGCAGAAAATGGAGCAACACCCTCCACCAGCAGCCCATCCGTCTCCCCAAAGAAGATATTTTTACTGCAAGAAAACATCTTGGAGTCTGAAAACTATACTTCACAGCTGAATGAGATAAAGAAAGGGCAATTACATTGTAGTGCAATTGTGTAGATAATTGCTTGTGGGAAGAAGTGCTTTGTGGGAGGAAGAGAATTACCATTGGCTTCAGAACCTAAACCACAATTCCCATAGTTACAGGCTTATTTTGTTAACCATAGTTTAATACTGGAAGAGAGTCTCCTTGAGCAACAACAGCCACCCATGAGATGTTTAATAATCTCTGTTTTCTTTCCAGTAGAATTTAGTTCCGTACCATAACAAATAACAGCTTTTTGTTTGCTTTTACATGCAACTATAAAGAATGTTCAGTTTTCTTCAAACGTTCAGTTTTCTTTCCTAGAGTAAGTTTGACAACCTCTATGGCTGCCGAGAATCCCTCATTGATGGAATTAAGCGTGCTACTGATGTCATGATTGCGGGAAAAGTGGCTGTTGTAGCAGGCTATGGTGATGTTGGCAAAGGATGTGCTCAAGCCTTGAGAAACTTTGGTGCTAGAGTCATCATCACGGAAATTGACCCAATCAATGCACTGCAAGCTGCTATGGAAGGTGAGAAGCAACTCAGTTATATATTACAAGATGGCATTACCTTGGTTATGTATTAATTTGATAACTGTACATTGACTGTAATATGATACTGCAGTGCTTTTCTAGCATCCAGTATTTGGCTAGAAAAACTGATCCAAGACACTAGTATAGTGTCAGAAAAACCTCCCTTAATCACATGATTGCCATTATATTCAGTACTCATCCTGTAGCTGACCAGTTGTTCTTTTTTTTTTCTCCCCTTGCATGGTGGAGAGATTGGAGAAGAAATTAGAAGAGAGTAAGCAGGCGCACACTGGGAATATATATTTACAGCAATTTTCTGGTGCCAGTAGCCACCACCAAACTCATTATGTGGGTGCTTATTCTCTTCTAATCCCTGCTTTCTTGCTGCGCAGCATCCTATTGGGGGAGTGATTGGTAGCCATCTGCCAAAGCTGGTTGACACTGGGCAGAGTAAGAGATGGCTCTGAAGCCACTTGCCAAATCTTGGCTTCATCATAGTCCTTTTCCTTTTAGTCAAACATTTCTTCACATCAAAGCAACAACCACCACGAGGACACTATATTGCCAAGGCCAGTTAACTTTCCCCTGCAGCTTCCACCCTGCCAAAATGAAAAAGGAGTTCTAAGCCTGCACTACCTAAGCCAGCCTTCAGGCATCTTCCCTTTTCAGGTGCACTGGGGTGGAGTCCAGACATCTGCAACTGGGAATGAAGGACATGATGGTAAGATGCCCCTTTAAGTCTCTTCGGAGGCCAGAACTGATAGACACCTTTCCAAGGCAAACTCCCTTTTCAGAGGTGGGATCCTACCTCTGATTGCCGGTGCGGTTAATTGCTGACTTCGCGGCGGAGCCGAAGACGCTGCTCGAGCCTGCTCCCGTTCGCGGAGCGGGAGCATTCCCCGGGCGCTTTCCCCGCCCGCATGGAAGCCGCCCATGGCGTTCTTTTGCCCTACGCGCATGGCCCCATGCGCAGAGGGCAAAAGAACGCCATGGGCGGCTTCCATGCGGGCGGGGAAAGCGCCCGGGGAATGCTCCCGCTCCGCGAACGGGAGCAGGCTCGAGCAGCGTCTTCGGCTCTGCCGCGAAGTCAGCAATTAACCGCACCGGCAATCAGAGGTAGGATCCCACCTCTGTCCCTTTTCCCCTTGCCAATCTTCTCCCATCCTTTACCTCTGCCCAAGTCTGTAAAGCAAGAGAGAGGAAACACCCACGTCTCTCTCTCTCCCCAGCCCCTGTAGAGGCCCCATTGAAGCCCAGATTACTCCTGTGCTCCCCTTTATGCTAACTGAAACCTCTCTTCCCTCATGCCCACCCCAGAAAGGAAGGGTCCTGCCAAGTGATTTCTGTAGGCACCCCATCCCACAGACTGGAGAAATTGGAAACAAAAGTATTAGAAGACACTAAGCAGGCAAAAGTGACTGCTGACACTGGTGCATTGCTTTCAATATGATTAGTCTTCTAATCCCTTTCTCTCCAAAATGAATGCAAACATTAATTGCCATTCCAGCATTGGGGTGAGCAAAGGGCAGGAGATGGTTAGGAGGCAAACAGAATTTGTCTCGCAAGATTTGTTTCTCTCGCCGTGTACATGTATACATCCAAACTAAACTGTTGTTTTCAGTGTCATATAATATATATGGCTATATGCATAATTTAGTTAGTTAGTCATATTTATGTAGTGTATATTAGAAGTGGATAACCTTTGAGAGCTGTATGCAATGAAATTTCATTTTAATGTATGCTGATTAGTGTACACTCAAAGTGATAATAAATTTAGTCTAAGTCTAAAACCAAGGTGTGAAACTGATTGCTTTTGTCAGTTTCGAGTCAAAAAGCACAATTGCATTGATTTCCCACTTAGTGACTGCTTCAGTCAGTAACTTAGTTACTGGTCCCAATTGGTTCACCATAATCCAGTAGTGATGTATAACAAAGTATATTTTAAAATTATAAATTCACACACACATTACATAAGGAAGATTGAATCTTTATTGGTTCTATTGATGCTTTATATTTTTAGAGGTATGCCTGAACTACTTAAGTGCATGCCTTTGGCTGTGACGCAACATACATTTTTTTTCTTTTTTGGTGTTTTCAGGTTATGAAGTTACAACAATGGAAGAGGCTTGCAAAGAAGGCAACATCTTTGTTACTACAACTGGATGTTCAGATATTGTGCAGGGGAGGTATTTATCTTTTTAGTTACGGCCAGTGTGGCTCTATGTGATATTAAACAGAGATGCAGAATATTGCAGAAGTGGAATTGCTGACATACTTTCTTTGATGGTTTAATTAGCTTATTCTCATGCTATTTACTCCCAATACAAACCTTTAGGTTTTAGTTGATGAAGTCAGAGAGTCAGACTTCCAAAACAGATTTCAATAGTTCTGCATACAGGTAGGCCTTGTTTAATGACCATTTGCAGTTATGACAGTGATGAAAAAGTAACCTTATGATCAATCCTTGCATTGCAACCTTTGCAGGTGTATGAAGTAATGCTGAAGTAAGATCCTAAGCACATTTGCAGTTTTACCTAGTGACTGCTCTGCTTAAAACCAAGTTGCCCATCCTAATTGTGGTTGATAAACAAGGACTACCTGGGTATTAAAAATATGGATTTGTTTATAAGTTTAGTTTCCTCTGTCGTAGCTTAGAGTTGAGACACTCGCACAGATGTTTGGAGCAAATGATTAACGGTGGAGACATCCATCATGCAAATTTTGATGGATTCTCTTATTGCCAGACATCTGGAAGTCTTCAAAGTCCAGTTTTTTGAGTGCCTGCCTAGTTACTGCCCCTGAAAAAGATCTCCCTGTTTCATTTCAGGCATTTTGAACATATGAAAGATGATTCCATTGTGTGCAATATTGGGCACTTTGATGTGGAAATTGATGTGAAATGGCTGAATAAAAATGCTATGGAGATTGTAAATATCAAACCCCAGGTTAGTACAACTAATCCCAGTTCCTATCTTTAAGGTACATAAAAAGTATATGTGTTAATAACTGTAACAGATTGTGGAGAAAAGAATGAATGGGAGCATAGAACAGCTTATGTCATAAACGGCGACTTAATCCTGGCAGAGAGAAACCTAGAAAGAGGAATTTTAAAGCATTCAAAGAGACTCCATCTTAATGAACACATTATAAATAAACATAGGAAACACTTTGCAGTGAAGTTGCTACCTAGTCAAGTAATAAAATTTCTGCAAGCAAGCAACTAAGCTCAGGGAGCTCTACAGTTTAACCCTGAGCTACATAGATTCTCTTCTATTGGATCCTGTTGCAGTTTCTAAGATTCTACATTTATCCAAGACTAGCATAAAAATTATTGTACTGAAATCTGGTTTATTCTTGCTTTCCTGAGCTTGCCCAGCTACGTGGGGTTTGACGCGAAAGGATTATCATGCTGTGATTGAGAATTCTGATGCCTAAGCTTCACAAAACATCAAATTACTTCAGGTTTTTTGGCAAAGTGATCTAACCTTATAAAAATCTAACTTAGATGCATTATAGCCAGTTGAGGATGCATCTTTTGCTAGTTTAATCTGTCTAAATCCCACTTGGCACAAGCTGAGTTTATTTATTTATTTATTTGTGAGATTTATATACCGCCTCACAGTACAAGCACTCTCTAAGCGGTTTACACCAGTAAGCAATGTATATTTATATTGCCCCCAACAATCTGGGTCCTCATTTTACCTACCTCGGAAGGATGGAAGGCTGAGTCAACCTTGAGCCTGGTGAGATTTGAACCGCTGACCTGCGGATCGCAGTCAGCTAAAGTGGCCTGCAGTACTGCCTCTAACCGCTGCACCACCTCGGCTCGGTCTGTTTGTTGCTGTCACTGTTTGTGTTCCTCTAATGAATCTTTCTAGCCAGAGTTGCTATCTCCTGCTGTAGTGAATACTTCTGGGTATCATATAAACCAAATCCACATTTCCACCTTGTCCTTATCATATTGAGCTACTGTTTTTCATTTATTCATAGGTAGCTGGAAGCCTGGTGTCTTTCAGAAACCCATGCTTCAATATTAGTTTTTTTTTAAAATGAAGACATTTTCCAGAACAGTTTTGAAACAGTCCAGACGCTAAGATCAAGAATTCAATAGGAGCACATCAAAAACATTTCTTATCCCTTCAGTAGTTTAATTTTAAAAGCTCTCCCCATCTTCCCTAAAATTCCTGAACATCGTATGCAAGCAAGATGTCCCGTAATTTTTTTGCAATTAAAGGAAAGCACGATTTTGATAAGAACCAGCACCTTGGTGTTCCTAAGGAAAATGTTATTCTGTTCAGATTGGTTCTTTGAGCTTTATTCCAAGGTGCTTTCTACTCAGAGATAGCCTTTCAACAAGTTTTTTCCATTTTGGTGTTTTGAAGCAAATACATTTAAAAGTTTCTTTTTAAACTTGAAATCAAACGCATCTCCCCTGGTATTTGATGTTAAGCAGATGTCCAAGATAGTCTGGTAATTATTTCCTGTATCTCAGCAGTTAGGAATGGCTTGGCCAGTTCTTAACCTTAGTATGTTTCGTTATAAAGCTACAGACAGTAATTTTATCATGAACATATCATTAATTTGATAGCATTTAATTATATAATTTTTTGCATTATTAATAAATCCTAAAAGAGATATCCTAATTAAAATTTGAGAAGAACTTTAAAAAACATCAATACAATAACTTTCTAAACAATATTAACAATCTTAATTGTAAAAGCTCTGTTTTTACATTATGTTGCAGATTACATGAATATTAAGTGCTTTGAAAAGTGGTCCTATGAGAGGAACTTTGCTATAACTTTATCATGTCCTGATGAGATAGCAGCATTAATTTCTGAAATACATGATGCTGTATGTCAGCTTTCCCAATGTAGTGCTTTCCAGATGGATGGGATAATTCTAAGTTGCTCTCCTATAAGTTGGGAATTGTATGGTAGGCGATGCATTACGGAAGTTGTTGGTTAGTTGCTTACACAGAATTAAGCAAACATTATTATACAAGGTGGTACTGTTCACTGTGCATTCTTGACAAGACTTATCTCTGCAGGTCTCTTGTTATAGAAACAGTCAACTTTTTTATTATGAGATCCCTAGTATATTGAAATTGGACAAATCTGGACAAAGAATTTAAATAGATGCATTTTTAAAAGTGTTTTTTAGATTAATAACATTCCTAGACTTCAAGGTTATACATTCTTTCGTTCTGTATAGATGTCATCTACAACATCAGATTCAGATTCCAGGTGAGATAAATAATTGCAGTTTTATCTCACTGAAGTTATAAAACCTGTGGAGAGCTTTACATCTTCACCTGAATAAACAGTTGATTTATGTGGGTTTTTTTTTTCCAGCTCTTGGCTATGAAAATCTGATTTAACTATTTTTAATGTTACATTTTAACATGCTTTAACCTCACTTAGTAAGAACATTTGTCACTAATTCTATATAATGCACATTTTAGTTACTTTAAAACAATTGTGTATTTTTTATTTAATTAACATCTCAGTTTGTTTCCAAGTCTTATTTAATAGGATAAATTATAACTCAGAAAGTTTGGTTAAATATTTTTGGTTCAGTTCAGTTTGGTTAAATATTTTTCCACAGAATACTTATATATAGTTACAGTGCTGCATCATGTGAAAATAATTTCCCTGTTTTTCACAACTCATACAGCATTTATTTTTTGCAAATTTTAATTCATTTCAGTCTGTTATGCCATCTGCTTATAATTTTTGCAATTTTTAGCTTAAAATATCCATTTAAATATAAGCATTGTGGTTCAGAATAGATCATTGCTACTTTTCTGGATTTCATCTTTTAGCAACTGCAAAATACATATTATGTTTTATGTTAAACCTCCATTATTTTCATATTGGCCTGTTGGCTCATTGCTTAGAAATGAGTAGAATTTCAAGGAATATCTTAAATTGATTGGACATAATGATAGTAATCAAATTCTATTACAGAGTTAAACTTGCCTATGGCACATCATTAGGTTATGCCAAGAAATAGAAGTTCTTGTAGAGGAAGAAACTAAAAGTTGTGATCTGATGAAATGTATAGCCAAAAGTTTCACCCCTTTATACTAAACATAGTAACACCCAGTGTTCTGTTAGTGATATTAGCTAATATGTAAATATGTGTGGGTCTAGAAGTAATACTTCCTAACAAAACAAAACAAAACAAAATGGTTTTGTTATGAAATATTTCCACTGAATTATGGCTCCCCCACCTTTAAGAGTCCTTTTCCCCACCAAATTCTTGCAGCTCAAATTTGCTAATTTATTTTCTGCAGAAATTTTATATTTTTATAGTTGGCTTCCACCAAAATTTCCTTATGGAAAAACTCAAGTACTGAAATAAAACGACATATGTGGGGGATGCTAGTGAGAGCTTCCTTTTGATACAGCAGAATCTGTTCTGCTTTAAAAAAAATTTGGGGGGGAAGTGTGTACAGGAAATATGGGAAACATTTTATCTGATTACTTTTCAGTTTTCCCAGCCAAGCATCCTGCACACTGTAGAATTTGCCTCTTCTTGAAGTTTGTATCATTAGACAGGTCTTTCAGCCATCTTCCTTCTGATGTATTTGGAATTGCAAAATAACAATGATTCTTGTGTGCCTGCGCCTGAATTCTTGGTGTAATGAAGAAGCATCTTTGCGCTTCTTATTTTCATTGTTCCAGATAGAATATAAAATTGTGGGCATTTCTGACAAAATAATGTAATTCGTGGCGTCAGTACAAATTCAGATTGATGGATTCAGCTGTGCATTTTTCAAGATGAATGTCTTTCAAAAATATTATTTTATTTTATCATTTCCCAGCTCAAATTCATTATTCTGGGTGGTTAAATAGTGTTAAAAAATTAAGAGTTTGAATAAAACAGAAAAGCATAAAGAGCAGTTAGGGTAAAAACACTCCTCAGTCACAAGTTAACAAAACTGGTGTATGGGCCCAATCTCCCCCCCCCTTCCCCCCACAATTGATCCCCCCCACAATGAAAGACGGAAGTCTGAAAGGCCAACAAAGTCCAGGGCAATCTGAGGGGGGAGTATGATATTTCAAAAGGCAGATTTTCCCTCTTCTCTTCAATCATATCCCAGCATCACAACAGAAAAGCCTCTCTTCCAGGACCACACTACTGTAGGTACCATTCTTTATCAGACAGAGCCTGAAGCATGCCTCTTCTGTCAAACCTAATGAGATGGGTAGACATAATCAGAGGCGATCTCTCAAATAACCTGGCCCCATGTCGTGAAGGGCTTTGTAGATTCCAATCAAGACCTTGTGTTTTAACTTCTACATTTAATTAGGCATAGATAAATAGAATTCCTTGGTGGATCAGGGTAAGACTTTCCTTGCTGTCTTGAGTGTCTCTAGAAATGATTGGATGTTGTAGTGTATTTCATTACTGTGAATAAGCTTCTGTTGGTTATGAAAATCTGATTTAACTCCCTCCGGGAGTTGGGCGGCATATAAGAAACACCAAATAAATAAATAAATAAATAAATAAATAAATAAATAAATAAATAAATAAATAAATAAATAAATAAATAAATAAATAAATAAATAATTCACTGTAACTCAAGAGAGATGGGCAAGGAAAGTCAAAAAGCTAAAATTTTGCAAGGTCAAAATTTGCTATTTCAGCAAAGTTGGCAATTTCAAAATTATATGATAATTACTTTTCAGGCCATTGATCTAAAAGAGAGAGAGAGAAAACTAAAATTTTCCAACTTAAAACTTAAATTTAAAAGTGCTGTGGGAACATGTGACGGACATGTGGGTGCTGGGGCAGGGACTTGAACTTTCTTTTGGGTGTGGAAAACTGGAAGCTTTCAGATTTGGGGTTTCCCAGATGTGCCAATATGACATCTCTAATAAAATGGAACTTTGAGGAAACTCAAGCCTCGGAGTTTTATTTCATTGGGGGTGTTACTTGGAACCCTGACATTTCCACTAAGAATATTTTTACTCATGTCAGAGATTTTAGATCCTTTCAATATTCAAATTTACAGACTAGATATTTTTTTTCCACATCAAAATCTGTTCATTTCAGGATTTTTTTTGCATAGGAACATTTTCTGATTCAGAATTTTCTGGAAAGTCCATCGGTTTAGCATATTTTTGTGAAAAATAGACTTTGAGGGAAATCTCCACAATAGGATATATGTACGGAGAAGAAGCTTTAGTTTCTTTTACTGAGTCACTGTATTCAGCAATAAAAATACATAAATTGGTGGGTTTTATGTCAGGGATGTCAAACTCATGGCCCGCGGGTCAGATGCGTCACATGCTGGCCACACTCATGCCCGGTTTAGTGAATGGAAAAAAAAGTCCTGATATGTCATGTGATGACGACGTGAGTTTGACACCCTTGTTCTATGTGTAGAACTGTCAGGCAGGGTCAGGATCATACACTTAGTTTCAGTTCAAGGATTTATTGCTGAAGCCTATGCATAAGAATTTAGTCAGCTCGATACTAAATTGCTGGCAGGTAAGCATCAATGGAATTCAAGAGGGGTTGTACTTGGACCATTTGTGGCAATGTAATGACTCTAAGCTGATGATTTGCTTAACTCCGCTCCACCAGTCTGCCAGCTTTTCTTCTACAAGAACTGAGAAGTTGTCCAAGAACTTAGCTGCCTTAATATACTTAAGGGACTGTATATTTTATCTTGCTTTTAATATATTATTTTTACAGGAAATGCAGTGAAAAAGATTATCAGGAGACTGAATGATCAATTTTGTTTTCCTTGTTTTGCAAAATTGCTTATAAAGATTCAGTGTATCATTTCAGCTCATCACAAAAATAGTTGTGATGTTGCATCATCTGGAAGTCCAGCAATGCCTTTCTCCTTTCCAAAAGAGAAAAAAAATCCTGACAGGCGTTTTTTTTTTCTTTCTTTCTTTCATTCAGGTAGACCGCTACACACTGAAAAATGGGCATCATATTATACTTCTGGCAGAGGGCAGGCTGGTGAATTTGGGGTGTGCCATGGGACATCCCAGTTTTGTTATGAGCAATTCTTTTACCAATCAGGTGTTGGCACAAATAGAACTTTGGACAAATCCTGGTAAATATACTGTAGGAGTACATTTTCTGCCAAAGAAGGTAAGTGTGCGAATTAAAAAAGGAATGATATGTTTTAGCTGAAATATATAATTTTTGGTATCCAAAGAAAATGTGGGGAAGATAAGCCAATCTTATTTTCAGAACTGATTATATTCCATAAAGCTCAATTATTAGTGGTTACATAAATAGATCTTCTCTAGGATATTCTGTCCCTAGTCTGGTGCTTCAGAGCTTCCAAGAGTACACCACCACTATAATTGAGTCCATCCATCTTGCTGATAGCTGTCCTCTTGCATACCATCATATCCAACATTATAGACGTCTTCAGGAAATAATAAAAATACCGTATTTTATTTCTACTTTAAATATCTGTGGCAAAGTTAGCATAACATGCTAGGCCAGGGGTCGGCAATCTTAAAAACTCAAAGAGCCATTTGGACCCAATTCCCAAGAAAACAAAACACCCGAAGCCACAAAACCTGGGTGGGCGTAGCCAACTCGATGTCACTCTCACTGACCCCACCCCCAGCTACACCTACCCAGGTTTTGTGGCTGTTTTCTTTTCTATGAGAAAAAGGTATCTCTCTCTCTTTTCCCTTCCTTATGTCTCTCTTTCTCCCATTTCTCTCCCATCTCTCTCTTTCTGCCTCTCTCTCCCCTTCTCTCTCTGTACAATCGCCACCCCCAGCTTCTCTTCAGGCGACCATCCTCCCCTTCTCACGACTCCCTGGCTGGCTGTGTCGCGTGCGGGGAGACCCTCGCAAAAGCGCACGCAGAGGCCGGGCGGCTGCTCGCTTAAGGAGGGTCTTTGGACGCAACTTCTGTCCTGCCCTAAGAATCCGGCCATTGCCTTGCCGTGTCCCATCCCATCACCCCCCCCCCGCAGCTCTTCGCTTCCTGCCGCTTCAGGCTGGAGCTCACGTCCTCCCCGCTTGGCCGAAGATTTGGGGGGGGGGGACACGGCAAGGCAATGGCCAGATCCTTAGGGAAGGAGAGAAGCCGCATCCAAATACCCTCCTTAAGTGAGAAACCACCCACCCTCTGTGGCTTCTCGCTTCCAGAAGGTTCTCACTTCTCCGCGGCTTCCAAGAGGGTCTCCCCGCACATGCGTACCCTACTGGCCCCGCCACAGCCAGTCAGGAAGTCGCGAGAGGGGGAGGAGCATCGCCTGAAGGGAAGTCTCCGCCGGGGGTAGCTATGTTGCTCAACCAGCGCCAGAGAAACAGCCCTGCCGCTTCCCCTATTCTCGCCGTCTCCCGTACCCCCTCAGGCCAGGTGAGGGAGGGGGGGAGGCCAGCCAGTGATGGGACAGGGAGCCACAGAAGGGGGCCCAAAGAGCCACATGTGGCTCGCGAGCCGCAATTTCCGACCCTTCTGCTAAGCCATAAGCCATAACACATAAACTAATAGCTAAGCTAAACCAAATAGACCACTGTCAGAGGCGAAAATTTATCTCACAAGGAGAAATAGATCTTTTCCCGGACATCAGACATTAGAAAAGAAACCACAGTTTAAAAGTCTAAGTAAAAATGTTTATTTCGGTATAAAACAATAAATCCTCATTATTCTACATCTCTGATATAAAAAATAGGTGTTGCTTCAATGGAAGCCAGGAACAGAAGGAGAGATCAGAGAAAGGAATGTACACATGAGTACAAGAACATATCAATCACGTGCTCAGGAATAAACCATTATATTAGATAGGGATGCTTCTCCCTGCATATACATATAACAGGCAATATAAATCACTGTGTGACAACCACATTATGTCTTAGCATGTTGTTTGAATCCGATCAATATGATGTTAAGCCATTATGGGTTCTGTTTATTTTGATTTACCATGTTATGAGAATACAGCATAAATTATGATTTATAGATTTGTACTATTGTAGAAATTGGTCTGTATGAGCTTCCCAACATCTGGCTCACATAGGAAAATTAAAAGGTTACTCATCTTGTTGGATTTTCAAACTGGTTATTTATTTAGTTTGTGCACTTGATAATGTGCTTCTCTGGAACATGGAACATAAAATACTGTATATACATTTTTATAACTTTTTCTGAAATTTCATGCACTGAAGCATATTTCACATATGAATGATATTACTCAAGGTTTTTTTTCGAGGATATTCCAGGTATCTAATTATTCCCTTGCCTTATACCTCTCCTTGATCTTCTGAGCAAAGGCATTTGCAATATGTTTCTGGCAAGTGCTCAACTTACGACCACAATTGAGCCCAAAATGTATGTTGCTAAATGAGACATTTGTTGAGTTTTGTCCCATTTTGTGATTTTTCTTGCCACTTTTGTTAAGTGAATCACTGCAGTTATTAAATTAGTAACCTGGTTGTTAAGTGAATCTGGCATCCCCATTGACTTTGCTTGTCAGAATGTGGCAAAAGATGGTCACATGACCCTGGAACATTGCAACTGTCATAAATGTGAGTCGTTGTCAAGCATCTGAATGTAAGTTATGTGACTATGGGGATGCTACAACAGTCATAACTCTGAAAAGTGGTCATAAGTTACTTTTCAGTGCTGTTAATTCTACTAGGTTTCTCTCTAATTATGAAAATTATGGGTGAATTCTTTTTTCTAGAGTGAGATGCCATTTAAGAACTCTGTTTAAACTCTCTAAAAAAAAATCAAATGGATTCAATCCCTCCCATCCCCAAAACAAAGAGTATAAATTCAAAAAGATTGCACATGTTGGATTGTTTCTATAGGTCTATTATCTCTGAAATTCAGTCAGATTCAAAAAAGATTTTCCATTGGTAAGATGAACCCATGATTTGCTTAGATAGAAAATGATGGAAGTGAATTCTAAAACTTTCCTGAACAATGCTGCGATAATGGAATAGACCAGGGGTGTCAAACTTGTGGCATCATATCATCATGTGACGTATCGCAACTTTTCCCCCCTTTTCTAAACCGAGGGTGGGCGTGGCCAGCACGTGACACATCTGGCCTACAGGCCGCGAGTTTGACATCCCTGGAATAGACAATCAAACTATGGAATGTAAATCAGAGACTCTTCCATTAAGACCTAAAAGTTTTAAGTAAAGTTGGCTTTATTCATGGTCATTTTCCATTGGCCTATATCAGTTTTTATATAATTTTCAGGAAAGGTGCTATGATATATTGGGACTGGGTAGCTTAAGAAGGATATGCAATTCTGCAACCTAATTTTGGTAGCCCCAGAGCATGTTGATATTGTGCTATCCATCCTTAAAAGCACTCCAATTTTCCTTAAAAAAATGAAGCCCCCCCCCCAAAATGGGGGGGGGGGATTCTCCTGTTCACCACAGCAACAATATTTAATTATTGGCCTACAGTGTTCAGAGGATGACATTTTAAAAAGGATGCCCAGACATGGAACAGAGATCATTGAGAAAATGGTTGTTCTATCTATGTGGTAAAATCAGCAAAGCCATCTACTGGCATCAGCAGATTTCTAAATAATGAACTATTCTCTCCCAGTCTATACACCACATACACCTGGCAGATATGCATATCTACCCAGAGGTGGTTTGCAAGAAGTTTCATTTAGGATTTAGCAAATTCAAGCAGCAGCGGACAGAATGGGTGTGCAAACGCATGCTCAAAGCAAATAATCCCAAATCCCTGTAGAATTTATCTGTAATAGGGGTGTCAAACTCGCATCATCACAGTGGTGTCACCTGATGTATCGGGACTTCCCCCCCCCCTTCACTAAACCGGGCATGGGTGGGGCCAGCACGTGACGCATCCGGCCCGTGGGCCGGGAGTTTGACAGCTCTGATCTACAATGAGTTCCAAATCATTATGATCATTAACTTGCTGTTTGGGTATATTCCAGATAGGGCTAGAAAAAGAACCCAGCCTGAGTCTTTAGTATCTTGACCTTTAGTAGCTTTAGTAGCTTTAAGATGTGTGGCCTCCAACTTCCCAGCAAGGCTGGCTGGGGAATTCTGGGAGTTGAAGTCCACCCACTGTAAAGCTGCCATGATTGAGAAATTCTGCTCTAACATGTTGTTGTCCATCTGTGTGGAAACGTTGCTTGATGAAATGATGATTTGCACATATTTCTAGCATTCACATATTGCTGAACTTCAGCTCCCTAGTATCTTTCACCGTTGGCCATCTGGAGCTATTCATTAGCATACAGACGGCTACATGTTTTCAGTCCATATCAAGATGTAGCCTCCTATATTAATACCTTTTCAACTTTTTTCTTTCTTTCAGCTGGATGAAGCAGTAGCTGCTGCTCATCTGGATAAACTCGGTGTGAAGTTAACCGAGCTGAGTGATAAGCAGGCCAAGTACCTAGGACTATCCAAAGATGGCCCCTTCAAACCAGATCATTACAGATACTGAGCAGCTGGCAAAGCCCAACAGGCTCAAAACTCAAGTCCTTCTGTACTGCGATTTGCTCAACAGCCACCTGTCACCTGTCATCTATACTTTCCCACATCTGCCTCTTGTCTTCTCCACCTCAAGCACATCATCTCTTCCAAAGAAACTTCCAAGAGTCTCTCAAGCAGGTGTCTGATGCTTCAGCCGAGGAGTGATGATGCTGGAGAATCAAAATGTGCTTTGCAAATTTTCTTCTCTTCATGGCCTTGCCCTTTTCAATTTTTGAATACACTGACTAAAAATAAACTGGGGAAGAGGCAGTGAGGAGAAGAAGAAAATATCTCTAAGTCTCTCTTTCACATTAGGGCTTCAGATGGGATATGAAATGATATGTTTTAATTTAATGTTTGCTTACATTCAGTCTCAGATGCTGCTTTGATCTGGCTGATGAGGCAAAATGTCGCATACATGCAGGCCTTGAAAATACCTTGGAAGGAAATGTCTGAAAGCAATTTATTTACTATGTAGTAAACCTGATTCTGAAAGGCTGACTGTGGGGGTGGGAGCATTCGGTTCTCCAAAGAGGCCATCAGGCATTGCTCAAGCCTGGTCTGTTCTTGTGTCATAAAACAATTTTATTAAACATCTGGAAAGTGGTCTTGTTTTCATTTTAATTATGTGGGTTAGGAAGACCGTTGCTGTTATTTCATCTAGTGACATCTAGATTGTGCAGCAATTTAAGGGTGCATTGTGCAAATATGATTCTGGCATATTATGAGTCATTTGTGAATGTAACAGTTTATTTGTTAAAATAGTTACTACTTACTGTCCAGTGGCAGAGAGTTGTAGATCCTCATCCTGTGGCAATGAGTTCCCAAAATTATGTATTGAGTGGAAATCTAAATATATTTTGGCAGTGATTTAGAGGAAGCACCAGTATTATCTCTCCATTGATTGTTCTCCATTTAATTATTACTCGTAATATTTGATTATTGGCAGCTAAAAATATGGGTAGGTTCTGTTAAGACACAGTTCTTTTGAGTTTTTGAAATGCAGAGCTTAATTGAAAGAATAATATAATCCATTGAACTCACACATTATTCAAAACGGGGAATAAAATAAAGTATTTAGTGATGAAATTGATAATCTAATACAGATTAACAAATTAATCTAGATGAAATTAAATATTTTCATTTTTTGCTTGGAAGAAACGTGTAAGAATTCTAGTCCACTGGATAAAATTTATATATAATCATTACATCCCTTTAACTTAGTTAATATGCATTAGTGCTGGCATATATAGTCCATTTACATAGGCAACATCTTATATCTGGGTTCTCATAATTTGATCACAGGTATATAAAATGACCTTAAAAATATATAATTTTCTTAATTCTCCAGTGTTCATAAAAGGGTGATCTCACTTTATAATGTAAAGTGTTGCATTAACTGAATTTACCAAGAGCTAAAGTTGGTTGAAATATGGAGAATGATGCAGATTTTAATATAATAGACAAATGAGTATTTCTCAAATTTGCTCTATTAAACCATGAGAATATCTATTGCAATTCCTTCTTTGACTGCTGCTTCCTCTTTTAGATGTAATAATTATTGTGTACCGATAGAAGTCATGTACATACAGTATCTAGTTGGAGAGACATGGAATTCTACAATTTGGAGGAAAAATAACCTAGCTTAGTAAATGTCTGAAAACTAATGTAATGCTCTGCATTTATTTCATTAAGGCTGATCTGACCCTAATAAGCAAAGAAAAATAAGTTTCTTTTCTAAGTACTTCAAACCTTTCTCATGTTTTTAATATTTTAAAAAAATGATTATAGCTTCTGTTTTTTTTTGAAGCAATACATCTTCATCATGTTTCAAAACTTGATTGAGCATTTTGTTCCAGCTTAAATTCTTTTTAGGAATTTAGAAGCCAAATAAAGTGGATCCAAGTCTGGAAATGATTTTGTAAAACCGATTACATTCAATCTTAAATTGAAGAAATATTGGGAAATACATTTTATACATACCTGAGATTGGTGACAATACTTTTCAACTTATCTTGGGTGTAATTAATAAATAGAAAATAAATAGAACAATCAGATCAAGGTCTACCACTTCTAGATGGACAAAAATCCTGCTTGTCTTCAAAAAGCTTACCTACCTGTCTAACAACAATATATATTATCTCTGTAAAAATAAATAAATAAATAAATAAATAAATAGAAAATCCCTTTCTGTAGAGAAAAAATATATTCGCCTTAAATAAGTCCAAGTCAATTACTTTTGCTACTAAGTCAATTCTACAAATTATAAAACTACTCATTCATATTATGCAAATACATTACTTTTAAAACTGTAATCGACCAAATTGGGGATTCTGTTCCCCATGAAAATATGGCAGTGTCTGTACTATAGGCAGCAAGCAACCATATGTTGAGAATAAATTATGGTTAGCAAAAAAAACCCCACTTCTTCCTGCAATGGTCCCTTTAATTAATACCCTTTTATCCCATATTTTTCTTTACAAAAACATCCTTGATTGTGTGCCTTTAAATAAAAATGCCATCCCCCCATGCAGTCAGGATCCATAGAACAATTAAACCATACAATTTAAGAATTGGAAGAGATTTTACTTTTCAGTGCTGTTAATTCTACTAGGTTTCTCTCTAATTATGAAAATTATGGGTGAATTCTTTTTTCTAGAGTGAGATGCCATTTAAGAACTCTGTTTAAACTCTCTAAAAAAAAATCAAATGGATTCAATCCCTCCCATCCCCAAAACAAAGAGTATAAATTCAAAAAGATTGCACATGTTGGATTGTTTCTATAGGTCTATTATCTCTGAAATTCAGTCAGATTCAAAAAAGATTTTCCATTGGTAAGATGAACCCATGATTTGCTTAGATAGAAAATGATGGAAGTGAATTCTAAAACTTTCCTGAACAATGCTGCGATAATGGAATAGACCAGGGGTGTCAAACTTGTGGCATCATATCATCATGTGACGTATCGCAACTTTTCCCCCCTTTTCTAAACCGAGGGTGGGCGTGGCCAGCACGTGACACATCTGGCCTACAGGCCGCGAGTTTGACATCCCTGGAATAGACAATCAAACTATGGAATGTAAATCAGAGACTCTTCCATTAAGACCTAAAAGTTTTAAGTAAAGTTGGCTTTATTCATGGTCATTTTCCATTGGCCTATATCAGTTTTTATATAATTTTCAGGAAAGGTGCTATGATATATTGGGACTGGGTAGCTTAAGAAGGATATGCAATTCTGCAACCTAATTTTGGTAGCCCCAGAGCATGTTGATATTGTGCTATCCATCCTTAAAAGCACTCCAATTTTCCTTAAAAAAATGAAGCCCCCCCCCCAAAATGGGGGGGGGATTCTCCTGTTCACCACAGCAACAATATTTAATTATTGGCCTACAGTGTTCAGAGGATGACATTTTAAAAAGGATGCCCAGACATGGAACAGAGATCATTGAGAAAATGGTTGTTCTATCTATGTGGTAAAATCAGCAAAGCCATCTACTGGCATCAGCAGATTTCTAAATAATGAACTATTCTCTCCCAGTCTATACACCACATACACCTGGCAGATATGCATATCTACCCAGAGGTGGTTTGCAAGAAGTTTCATTTAGGATTTAGCAAATTCAAGCAGCAGCGGACAGAATGGGTGTGCAAACGCATGCTCAAAGCAAATAATCCCAAATCCCTGTAGAATTTATCTGTAATAGGGGTGTCAAACTCGCATCATCACAGTGGTGTCACCTGATGTATCGGGACTTCCCCTCCCCTTCACTAAACCGGGCATGGGTGGGGCCAGCACGTGACGCATCCGGCCCGTGGGCCGGGAGTTTGACAGCTCTGATCTACAATGAGTTCCAAATCATTATGATCATTAACTTGCTGTTTGGGTATATTCCAGATAGGGCTAGAAAAAGAACCCAGCCTGAGTCTTTAGTATCTTGACCTTTAGTAGCTTTAGTAGCTTTAAGATGTGTGGCCTCCAACTTCCCAGCAAGGCTGGCTGGGGAATTCTGGGAGTTGAAGTCCACCCACTGTAAAGCTGCCATGATTGAGAAATTCTGCTCTAACATGTTGTTGTCCATCTGTGTGGAAACGTTGCTTGATGAAATGATGATTTGCACATATTTCTAGCATTCACATATTGCTGAACTTCAGCTCCCTAGTATCTTTCACCGTTGGCCATCTGGAGCTATTCATTAGCATACAGACGGCTACATGTTTTCAGTCCATATCAAGATGTAGCCTCCTATATTAATACCTTTTCAACTTTTTTCTTTCTTTCAGCTGGATGAAGCAGTAGCTGCTGCTCATCTGGATAAACTCGGTGTGAAGTTAACCGAGCTGAGTGATAAGCAGGCCAAGTACCTAGGACTATCCAAAGATGGCCCCTTCAAACCAGATCATTACAGATACTGAGCAGCTGGCAAAGCCCAACAGGCTCAAAACTCAAGTCCTTCTGTACTGCGATTTGCTCAACAGCCACCTGTCACCTGTCATCTATACTTTCCCACATCTGCCTCTTGTCTTCTCCACCTCAAGCACATCATCTCTTCCAAAGAAACTTCCAAGAGTCTCTCAAGCAGGTGTCTGATGCTTCAGCCGAGGAGTGATGATGCTGGAGAATCAAAATGTGCTTTGCAAATTTTCTTCTCTTCATGGCCTTGCCCTTTTCAATTTTTGAATACACTGACTAAAAATAAACTGGGGAAGAGGCAGTGAGGAGAAGAAGAAAATATCTCTAAGTCTCTCTTTCACATTAGGGCTTCAGATGGGATATGAAATGATATGTTTTAATTTAATGTTTGCTTACATTCAGTCTCAGATGCTGCTTTGATCTGGCTGATGAGGCAAAATGTCGCATACATGCAGGCCTTGAAAATACCTTGGAAGGAAATGTCTGAAAGCAATTTATTTACTATGTAGTAAACCTGATTCTGAAAGGCTGACTGTGGGGGTGGGAGCATTCGGTTCTCCAAAGAGGCCATCAGGCATTGCTCAAGCCTGGTCTGTTCTTGTGTCATAAAACAATTTTATTAAACATCTGGAAAGTGGTCTTGTTTTCATTTTAATTATGTGGGTTAGGAAGACCGTTGCTGTTATTTCATCTAGTGACATCTAGATTGTGCAGCAATTTAAGGGTGCATTGTGCAAATATGATTCTGGCATATTATGAGTCATTTGTGAATGTAACAGTTTATTTGTTAAAATAGTTACTACTTACTGTCCAGTGGCAGAGAGTTGTAGATCCTCATCCTGTGGCAATGAGTTCCCAAAATTATGTATTGAGTGGAAATCTAAATATATTTTGGCAGTGATTTAGAGGAAGCACCAGTATTATCTCTCCATTGATTGTTCTCCATTTAATTATTACTCGTAATATTTGATTATTGGCAGCTAAAAATATGGGTAGGTTCTGTTAAGACACAGTTCTTTTGAGTTTTTGAAATGCAGAGCTTAATTGAAAGAATAATATAATCCATTGAACTCACACATTATTCAAAACGGGGAATAAAATAAAGTATTTAGTGATGAAATTGATAATCTAATACAGATTAACAAATTAATCTAGATGAAATTAAATATTTTCATTTTTTGCTTGGAAGAAACGTGTAAGAATTCTAGTCCACTGGATAAAATTTATATATAATCATTACATCCCTTTAACTTAGTTAATATGCATTAGTGCTGGCATATATAGTCCATTTACATAGGCAACATCTTATATCTGGGTTCTCATAATTTGATCATAGGTATATAAAATGACCTTAAAAATATATAATTTTCTTAATTCTCCAGTGTTCATAAAAGGGTGATCTCACTTTATAATGTAAAGTGTTGCATTAACTGAATTTACCAAGAGCTAAAGTTGGTTGAAATATGGAGAATGATGCAGATTTTAATATAATAGACAAATGAGTATTTCTCAAATTTGCTCTATTAAACCATGAGAATATCTATTGCAATTCCTTCTTTGACTGCTGCTTCCTCTTTTAGATGTAATAATTATTGTGTACCGATAGAAGTCATGTACATACAGTATCTAGTTGGAGAGACATGGAATTCTACAATTTGGAGGAAAAATAACCTAGCTTAGTAAATGTCTGAAAACTAATGTAATGCTCTGCATTTATTTCATTAAGGCTGATCTGACCCTAATAAGCAAAGAAAAATAAGTTTCTTTTCTAAGTACTTCAAACCTTTCTCATGTTTTTAATATTTTAAAAAAATGATTATAGCTTCTGGTTTTTTTTGAAGCAATACATCTTCATCATGTTTCAAAACTTGATTGAGCATTTTGTTCCAGCTTAAATTCTTTTTAGGAATTTAGAAGCCAAATAAAGTGGATCCAAGTCTGGAAATGATTTTGTAAAACCGATTACATTCAATCTTAAATTGAAGAAATATTGGGAAATACATTTTATACATACCTGAGATTGGTGACAATACTTTTCAACTTATCTTGGGTGTAATTAATAAATAGAAAATAAATAGAACAATCAGATCAAGGTCTACCACTTCTAGATGGACAAAAATCCTGCTTGTCTTCAAAAAGCTTACCTACCTGTCTAACAACAATATATATTATCTCTGTAAAAATAAATAAATAAATAAATAAATAGAAAATCCCTTTCTGTAGAGAAAAAATATATTCGCCTTAAATAAGTCCAAGTCAATTACTTTTGCTACTAAGTCAATTCTACAAATTATAAAACTACTCATTCATATTATGCAAATACATTACTTTTAAAACTGTAATCGACCAAATTGGGGATTCTGTTCCCCATGAAAATATGGCAGTGTCTGTACTATAGGCAGCAAGCAACCATTTGTTGAGAATAAATTATGGTTAGCAAAAAAAACCCCACTTCTTCCTGCAATGGTCCCTTTAATTAATACCCTTTTATCCCATATTTTTCTTTACAAAAACATCCTTGATTGTGTGCCTTTAAATAAAAATGCCATCCCCCCATGCAGTCAGGATCCATAGAACAATTAAACCATACAATTTAAGAATTGGAAGAGATTTTACGAACATCTATTCCAACTTCTATCCGGTGCAGGAAATCATTGCTACAACATCTGTGAAAGAAATATTCAGCGACCTTTAAACCCTTAATAATAAAGAAAAGCCCACTGCCTCCCAAGCCAATCTCTGTTAAGCAGCTCTTAGGATTAAAAGACTTTTTTAAAATGTCTAATCAAAGTCATCTTCCTTATAATTTAAACCCATTATTTCTTGTCCTGACATCTGGAATGACTGAACAATAAAAGCAAAAGGAGTCCCTGTAGATTTTACTCCGCTATTCATTGCTGATTATAGGATGCACATCTTCATTCTCAAGGCCATTGAGCCAGCACTGACTGAAGACATTTCTGAGGTTATGTGGCCAGCATGACATCATGGAGTATTGTTATCTTCCCACCAAAATGATACCTATTTATCTACTTGCATTTGCATGCTTTCAAACTGCTAGGGTGGCAGGAGCTGGGGCGAGGATGGGAGCTTACCCTGTTGTTTGGTGCTTGGGTCTCAAACCTGGCTGCCAGCTTTCCAGGCAACAAGTCCAGCATCTTAACCGCTGAGCCATCACCCCACCCCACTCTTAAATAATACTACTCCATTTTCTATATAACAGTCCTTCAGGTCTCTGAAAGCAGCTATCATATCTCCCTGTAGTCTTCTCTTTCTTGGTTAAACATACTCAGTGCTTCCAATTATTCCTGGTAGTTTTTTTCTAAACTTATCGGCTTGCTTCTAGATGTACTCCACTTTGTCAAAGTTCTTGCTGAAGTGGTATTCAGAACTGGATGCAGGCAATCTGACAACAGAATACAGAGTAACAATTACCGTATTTTTCGCACTATAAGATGTACTTCCCCCTCCCAAAAAAGTGGATGGAAATGTCTGTGCGTCTTATAGAGCGACTATTGTGATGCGGGGGGGGGAGGGGTGGCCTTCGCTGCCGAGCAGCTGATTGGCGGTTGGATCGGACTCCTGGAATACCTCCAATCAGCTGTTCTAGGCAGCGGTGGCGATAGGTGGTGGCGGTGATGATCCATGCCGCCTAGAACAGTTGATCGGCAGCATTCTGGGAGTCCGATCCAACTGCCAATCGGCAGCGAAGGCTCCAGCGTTTCCCGGCGGCAGCAGCAGTTCAGCTCAGTTGACCGGTGGTGGGCGCAACGGAGTGGAGCCCTGATGAGCCATGTGCTGGGGGTGCGATAATGAGCTGAAGGTGACCAGGCTATTTGCTGTTTGCTGCAAGGACGCTAGCCAGTTGAATACTGGATGGATGCTGGGAGGCAGAGGCAGATTTTTTTTCTTGTTTTCCTCCTCTAAAGCTAAAGTGTGCCTTATGATCCAGTGCATCTTATAGTGTGAAAAATACGGTATATTTGATATAATTTAAACTGGAGCACCTTAATTATAATATATAACTAACTTTGAGTAAAGTCACCTTAACTACATACTTGGATGGGTTAGCTGGCTAAATTTTCTCTTTGCTCTTTAGTTACAGAATTGACTGCAATTCAAAGCTATTCCTTCATAGGCATTTTCCTAATTCTTTATTCCTTATTGCCTTCCTCACCTCACAAATGGTGAAATTAACATAGCAAATGGTGAGGAGATACCATTTCTCTGGTGTTCCATGCACAGGACTTCGTCTAAATTCTAAGAGTCTTACTGTGTGGTTCTTTTTGCTTTGATGTACTTACTGGCCAGAAGGGGACTGAAGATAGTGGCTGGTCATAAGTCATATTATCTTATTATGTTTACTGCCTAATGCTAATACTTAATGGAAATGTAGCATGACTTGGAGAAACTTGAGTCAAATATCAGGCAATTATGAAGATTCTTGAGTGATCTTGGCCCAGTGTACATCCTCATTTTAATTTATTGAAAATATTGTTAGATTAGTTAGGGCAGTGATGGCGAACCTTTTTTGGCTCGGGTGCCAAAAGGGTGTGGGCACGTGCGTGATAGTATGCGCGTGCCCACATTCATAATGCAATGCCCTCCCCCAGCGCATGCGCACAACCCCCACACTGCCCCCCCCACGCATGCGCATAGGCCTTACTGAAGCCTCCGGACTTCCGGTAGGCCTGTTGGGCTGTTTTTCGCCGTCCCCAGGGTTCAGGAGGCTTTCTTGAAGCCTGGGGAGAGCGAAAATGGCCGAAAAGAAGGCTGAAAATCAGCTGACCAGTGCACACATGCATGCTGGAGTTGACATAGGGCAACGCCTTGCGTGCCCTCAGATATGGCTCCGCGTGCCACCTGTGGCACCCGTGCCATAGGTTCGCCATCACTGAGTTAGGGGATAGAGGAAGAAGATCAGAGTTTCATTTGGAAATGCAGATAAAGTACAGTAATAAAATGGCTGTGACTAGAATAATAAAATACAAAAGCGGAGTGTTATGAAAGACAAAGTGCCAATTCAGAAAATAGGGCAAGAGCACTCAGTGAATGGTTAAATTTAAGAATTGGGGTAAATTAAATTAATTCCATGTGGCTGAGCGTTCTCTTTCATAATTGCTTTAGGATTAGAAAAAGCCTGATATAAACATTATTTAGAAAAATAAGATATCTCATTGTGGAATCGAATCTGAGTTGGTCACTGGGACCAGACTTTAGTCTACCAAGCTTTTGGATTTGAGCCCATCCTCAGGGAACCTCTTTCTGACATGACTAGGAAGAGAGATGGGCTCCAGCACAAATCCAGAAGCTTGGAAGACTAAATCTCTGGTCCTGGTGACCGACTCAGATTGGATCCTGCAACATTATCCTGGGACACATATATTTGCCTTCATTCGAGAAATCTCATTCTTTGCTTATGGAAGAGAATCTTGGAAGCATATCAAAATATTGTTTAGTATTAACTATAATAACTGATAGAATAAGTACGCTGGTTTGCTTTAAGAATTCCTTCCTTCCAAATGAAACAGGCAAGGGATCTTTAATTTCCTATTTTCTGGAAATATTTTACCTCTAGTATGGCAGTGCATTTTTTATATAGGACCAGTCATTTGAAAAAATTATGGGCCCATTTAAACATACGTATGCGCATATATAAAGCCAAAACCTTGGCCCAAACTCTTTATGGAATTCCCATATGGATACGAGGCTTCAAGGATTGTATTGAAAGAACCCAGGCTGTTTTTCTAAGGAAACTTCTGGGTTTTCCTCCTTGTGTTGGATTTGCTTCGATGTACCTGGAACTGGGCACTTGTTCAGTCAAATGCATGGCGTGGAATAACACCTTTAAATGGTGGTTTCGGGTGCTCTTTTTGGCAGTCCCTGGTAGCTACCTTTCCCTGGTGTTTGCTGACTCTTATACTTCTCGTTGGGAGAGGGAGCTGATGAAGAAACTCTACTTGCTAGGTTTTACGGGGGATGCTCTGGGAGATTATGGTCTCAAGGACGCCAAGTTTAGGGTAGTCCAACGGCTTGTGGACATAGATTTGCAATATTTAAGATCCAGAGCCAATAAAACCTGCTCCCCTTTGATTTTCAGCCATTCTAATAATTATGGATTGAGGATGGCTTCATATTTCTATACTCTAACCATCCCCAAGTATAGAAGAGTCTTTTCCCTACCCCGTTTTAATGTTTTGCCCTCAGCACTACTCGACGGGCGATTCAAGAGGATCCCGATTAGCGAGCGACTATGTCCCTGTGATAGGGCTGAGTTCGAAACTGTGGAGCATGTCTTGTCATACTGCCCTATGTATAACACAGCCAGAATTAAATTATTGTCTCTTCTTGGAATTGATCCCGCTGGTTCTAATGCTAGTAATTTGGCCTTATATTGTCTAGGGCAGTGGTGGCCAACCTTAAGCATACCATGCGCCAATTTTTTTCACTTTGGGGGTTTGGGGCGGGGCGTCCCTGCCTTCCTCAGTCGCGCCGTGCCACGCCCCATCCCCCGCCCGAAACCCCCAAAGTCCTTCGAAGCATTTTGAAGGGATGTGTTTTGCCTGCGATGAAGGGAACCGATGCTTGCCTCCTGTTCTTCGCAGGCAGAAGCATGTTTTAAAACGCTACCGAAAGGGAGGGCTAAAAGGAAGTTTGCTTTTCAAGCCCTGCGCTCATCTGGCCTCTGCCTACGTCAGTTTGAAACGCCCAGATGAGCACAGGGCTTGAGAAGCAAACTTCCTTTTAGCCCTCCCTTTCGGCTCCGCCTCTTGCCGACGCCTCCCTCACTTGCTGGACTGGCTTGGCTGCTCTGGGCTGCCTTCGGCAGCGTTTTGAAACGCGCTCCTGCCTGCATGGAGGCAGGGATCGATGCTCGCCCCATCTTCCTCGCGGGCAGAAGCGCGTTTTAAATTGCCGTAGGCAGAGCCCAGAGGAGCCGAGCTAAGTAGGCGCAAGGATGTAATGCGCCACTTGTAAGCATCCAATGCACCATGTTTGGCGCATGTGCCACGGTTTGGCCACCCCTGGTCTAGGGGATGATTCCTCCTATATTATTTCTCAGGTTTCAAAATTTTTCTTAAGAGCTGTAACTATTAGAGGAGAACATTGTAATTCCCTTTAGCCAAGACTTTTGGTGTTAATTGTTTGTGATTGTATTTTTTCTTTTTTGTTGCACTTGTATTTTGGTCTGTGACTGTAAAATAAAATAATTATTATTATTACATTAAGATGTGGAACAGAATGATGTTACTACTGTATATGACTGTATATTTGGGTTCCTATGTTTAAATCAGCCCTTCCTTGCATGCCTGAGATCTTTGGTTCTAGGAACTTCTAATAACAACTCAAGGAAACCTGTTTTGCCCACTTGCCATCATTTTCCCATTAAGCCGTGTTGTGGGCAGGTGACAAGGTGGTTTTTATTGTACTCAGAAGTGCTGATCATAAAGAAGATGAAGGGGTGAGGGAGTTTACAAATGTTTCCCTATGATTTGGGTTTGTGTAGTGGTTGGGAGAGACTGCTCATTTCTGTACTGCCAGGGTAAAATTAAATGTTCCACTTCACAGGAAAAGATCTCCTATAGTTAGTATGTGAAGGACAGAGCTTCAGATGCATAATAAGGATGAAAATAGAACTTTTTGACTGGGGAATGTGCTTTAATTATTAGATTGTTTAAGTATTAGATTGTTTTCAGGAACTCAGGATGGTATATTGCACTCTCTTCTCTACTTTTTTAAAATTCCAACCACCACCTTATGGGCTGTGAAAATTCATCTATTGAACATCAATATTTGAGGATGGGCATGAATTTTAGTCCCCTCTTCTCAAACACACTGCCATTGTCATACGATGGACATCATGTTGACAGCTTGAGGAGCATGTTTTTTTCTTTTATTTTCTAGAACATCTGAAGACTCTAGTAATTATATCATTAAAGATGTAAAAGCCTGAAATAGGGGGGGAGGGAATCTGCTGTTATAGAGATCTTCAAACAAACAGGGCAGAAGGAAGGGTGGGTGGCATGTACAGATATATACAAACCCCCCCCCCATTTACCTATTCTGCAAGTTTCAGGGAATTACATTGCTCTGAAGAGATAGTAAGAACACACATGATGCGCAAATGCTATTTTGAAAAGAAGGTTGTGGCATTGTATGAAATTGCTACTTTTATGAAAAATGAAGATAAGCAGCTCACAGTGTGGGATCAAGTTTTTGGTAAGTTTTTGCTCTAGTAATACTTTTACAGGTGGTTTTCATTTATTGACCACAATAGGTACTCTGTCGCTAAGTGATGCAGTTCTTAAGGGTGATGTCATTGATGGAACTGCATCAACTTACAACAACAGACCTGTCAGTTCTACTTGCAGAACTTTAAGTGAAAGACCACAATTTGTTAAGCACAATATCAGGTGACTGTCATTTGCAACCTTCTGCTGACTTCCCCATTGACTTTGCTTGTGGGAATCCAGTCCTGAAGGTTACAAATGGCAGTCAGATGACTGTGGATTAGCATCATAAAAGCATGGCTATTGCCAAGTGCCTGATTTATGTTAATTAAACTGCAACAGGCTATTTTTCACTATATGTTTATGTCCTATACTTTAGTGTCTAAAACCTTCCCCCCTTTTCTCCTTTCCAGAATTTCCTCTCTTGCTGATGGGTGAAATTGCTTGGACAAGCTACAGTATCTCTTCCTAAACTGCTTTTTTGTGTGTGTAAGCTGCACTTTCCTGAAAGGTGCTAACTGCAAGTTAGCTTTTAGTTAATGAAAACCCAGGCCCATCTTGCACTGCTGTCTGAAATTGGTATGATCCTAATCAATTTGATCGCAAAGGCTTCCTTCTGTGTCTTAAGCGGCCAGGCCAGGATCATGTTAAGCTTGCTGGTACCAAGGCATTCTTTTCACAACCCATTGTGTGCTTCTTCCTCTGTTGTAATTAATTCATCTCCAACGAATATAAATATAAACATTGATTTCCCATTGCTAATTATCCCAGAATCAAGGCAGGGGTGGGCTGCTGGGGGTTCGCAGGGTTTCGAGAGAACCTCTAGCTAAGATTCTGTGCAGTTCGGAGGACCCCCAAATCCCACTCCTGGCTGGCCCCGCCCACCCCACCCCGCCCCTCCCAGGAGTCCCCACGCGGCCCGTTTTGGATGCAGGTAAGTGCAGGGTGCGCACGGAGGCTTGGGGAGGGAAAAAAACGAGATTACTTAAAGTTAAGGAAGGCAGGAAACGACCCGTTTCTAGCCTCCAGAGGGTCTCCGGAGCCTGGGGAGGCCGTTTTCACCCTCCCGGAGGCTCGAAGAAAGCCTCCGGAGCCCGGGGAGGGGAAAAATCCCCACCACCACCATGGTGCAGGAGGCCGACTAGGCCATGCCCACCATGGCCACGGCCACCCAGCAACTGGGCAGAGAACCCCTTGCTAAAATTTTGGAAGCCCAATCCTGAACCAAGGTGAGGATTTCAAAGGGTGGGGGAATGGGGAAAAGGCCTCTAAGATTTGCTCCCTTTTTTCCAGCTTCCTTGTGAGTTGAGTTCTGGACCATGAACCTTCCGTGCTATTTGGGCTCACTGGCTGATTGGGATCTTAGCCTCTCAATGTTGTAAGTATTTGTGGGCCATTTCTTAATAAATCTTTTCTAAGCTTTATTAAAATCCCAGTCTGGTTCTCCTTCTTTGCAAATTCTTGCAAATTCTTCTTTTTAATTATGTTTTAATTAATTTTTCACATTTTACATATCATAACACTTCTTTGAGCAGATCTACAACCTTTTATATACATCATTATTATATTTATACAATTTATGCGTCATCTTACAATACTTTCTAATTCTATGTCTTCATTTCACATTTCAATTTTCTATCATTGGTCCATTTATACCAATTTCCCCATTTTTCATAGTAGTCTGAGTCTTTTTGTCCTCTAAGTTCTATGGTTAATTTGTCCATTTCTGCACAATCAAAAATCTTCTTGATTATCAAGCTTTCGATGGGTACATTAGGGTTCCTCCAGCATTGCGTATATGCAATCCTGGCAGCTGTTGTGATGTGCAAAAGCAAATATTTGATGCTTTTATTGTATTGCCTTTTAAATATGCCCAATAAAAAAAGTTCTGGGGTGAATTCTACTGTTGTTCCTATTATTTCCTGTAACCAGTTGTGTATCTTTATCCAATATTTCTGTTGTGCCTTGGCCGCGTCCGGCGCCGAGTCTGGAGGATCCGGAGGACGCGGAGCCGCTCATGGTGCAGCAGTACCAGCCTATGTGCCTGGCACCAGAGACGGCTGGTGATGAGGACTCGGTGCCAGAGCAGGACGATCTCCCAGGACCTTCTGCACCTGCGCAGCAGAGTTCTTCATCAGGAGATGAAGAACTCATGCTGGATGCCAGAGCACGCAGAGCAGCCAGAAGACAGGACTGGCTGAGTAAGCGTCGGTCCAATCGGAGGAAGCAGTGAGGGCTAATTGGGCCACGCCCTTCAGTGGCTATATTAAGCCAGGGTAATTAGTGCTCATTGCTGAGAACAACAATTCAATGACCGCGGCATATCCAGAGTTTCGTTTCTACGTCTGTTTGGGAATCTTACCACCAGCTTCTGCCAGCTTTATTCCGGGAAGCCAGCCAAGCTGTTCAGATAAGAGAAGAATTAATGAGTCTTGCTTTGAACTTTTGTCTGTGTGCTATTTAACCCTCACGTAACCCAAAGAACCTTATTCCTGAAGACTTTCCGTTTGTGTTGTTTTGGACTTCTAAACCCTCTGAGTTTTACTAAGAAACTGTATTAGTAAAAGGAACCTTTTTGTTTGCCTCCCAACGACTGTGTGTGTGTGTTTCTGGGGGGTTGCGGTGCTGGGTCACAACAATTTCTTCGCTTCGGGACACGACCACCACATGTGAAAGAAAGTGCCTTGCTCTTTTTTGCATTTCCAACAGATTGAATTTAAATTAGAATATATTTTCGCTAATCGTACAGGGGCCAAATGCCAGCGATAGAACACTTTATAATTATTTTCTTTATAGGATGCTGATTTTGTTATTTTATAATTTCTATTCCAGATTTGTTCCCAGTCAGCCAAGTGTATGTTGTGATCCACATTTTTGGCCCATGCTATCATTGACCCTTTTACAATATCTTCGGTCCTATCAAATTGTAACAGATAATTGTATATTTTGGAAATAATTTTATCTTCTGGGCCTGTCAAGAGTTTGTCTAATTGTTGATTTTCTATTTCGATTCCAATTGTTCACTATCTTTTTTGTATCTTGACTGGAGTTGAAGGTAGGGCTACCAATCTATAGTTATACCTTGTTTTTCCAAATCCTCTCTGCTTTTTAATTTCCCAAATCCATCCAAAATATCTTTGTATTTAACCGTTCTAGTTGTATCAATCATATTTGGGTAAATCATTGCCTCCATGGTGGACAGCCAATTAGGAATTTTCAGGTAATGTTTTTTTCTCACCTCTTGCCAAATTTTCATCAATGAGTCTCTAATCATATGCCTGTGGAAATATTGTTGTGGTTTACTTTCTTTATCCCATAAAAATGCAAGCCATCCCTTCTGTAGGTCATGGCCTTCCAATAATAATAACCATCTATTCCTCAAATTGATCCAGTCTCTAAGCCAAACCAGCAGCGCTGCTTTATAATATAATCTCCAGTCCGGGAGCCCAAAGCCACCTCTGCTCCTGCTATCTTGCAAATCAGTTAGTTTGAGTCTCTGTTTTTTGCTTTGCCATATAAATTTCGAAGTAATTTTGTTCAAGTCAATAAAAAAGAAGTGTCCAGTTTTATAGGTATGGTTTGAAAGAAGTATAATAATTTTGGTAAAATATTCATTTTTATGGCCGCTATCCGACCTAGTAATGATAATTGCAGCGTTCCCCACCTTCCTAAATCAATTTTTATTTGTTGCACTAATTTTGTATACCGTATTTTTCGGAGTATAAGACGCACCTTTTTACCCCCCCAAAGAGGGTGAAAACTTGGGTGCGTCTTATACACCGAATGTAGCCCCCCCCACCCTTTGGCCTCTGTCTTTCAGCAATTTACCTGTTTGCAGCAAACAGGGAACAGCCTGTTAAGACAAGCAAGTCCTGAGCAGCTTCCCGATCCCCAGCTGATTTGCCACGTGCTAGAATGAAAGTGAAACTAACGAAACTAGCTGCAAAGAGGCAAATAGCTGGGAGAGACACACAGATTTTTATTTTCTGCTGAACTGGATAGAAGGGGGTAAGTGAATAACTATAAATGTCTGTAGAATGTTGAAATTATTAGACTTATTTTTTAAAGACTGCTTTATTATTGTTCTAGAGCCAGGGGTCTCCAACCTTGGCAACTTTAAGACTTGTGGACTTCAACTCCCAGAATTCCACAGCCAGCTTTGTTAGCTTTGCTGGCTGTGGAATTCTGGGAGTTAAAGTCCACAAGTCTTAAAGTTGCCAAGGTTGGAGACCCCTGTAAATCTAGACAACTTAACAAAATAAAGCTTTTTAAAATAAATGCTTGCTCTGAAGAGGCCCAGTGCTATTGTATCTTCTTTTAAATAATAGAGAATAATGTATACTTCCAGAAATTTTAATTAATTTTAACAGTTCTGTACAAGTATAGTCTGAAATGTAACAGTGTCCTGTTTAGTATGAGAGTTAAATCCTGACTTACCTTGTAGTAGATCTGTTTAAATAATTGGGAGGAGTTAGTGTGACTACATTTAAGAAAACTTTCTGGCATAATGTACATTTCTCCAATTCTTTGCTATTTCTATGGGTCAGGCACACATGCACAGAAATACACAGCAAACAGTGTATATCATCTGTGCTGTTTGCTGTTTGCTGTTTGGCAAATTGCTTGGAGGCAGAGGCCTTTTTTCCTTGTTTTCCTCCCCCAAAACTAAGGTGCGTCTTATACTCCGGTGCGTCTTATACTCCGAAAAATACGGTAGTTATTGTCCTTAATTGAAGAGCATCTAGTTGTCAAATTGGCACCTAGATATTTAATTTTTTTAGTGATTTGTAGTCCCAAATGTTCTTCTAAGTTTTTCTTCCGGTTTGATGTCATATTCTTAGTTAGTAATTTGGTTTTTTGTTTGTTGATTCTGAGGCTTACCACTTCCCTGTACTCTTCTATTTCCTTAATTAATATTAATCCTGTCTCTTGTGGATCTTCCAAGAATTTAATTTAATTTAATTTAATTTAAAGTTCTTATAGGCCACCCAATCCCGTAGGACTCAGGGTGGCGAACAGCAAAAATAAGAACAATAAGAATATAATAAAAACAATTTTAAAAATTACAAAATTTAAAAAAACAAACCAATCATCCATGGGGGAATATGATCTCTTTTCACCCCGCCTGCAGGAAGAGCCATGTCTTCACGGCTTTGCGGAAGGCCAGTAGAGTGGCGATAGTCGGGATCTCTGGTGGGAGTTGGTTCCAGAGAGACGGAGCTCCTACAGAGAAGGCTCTCCCCCGTAGTCCCACCAACTGGCATTGCTTGGTTGACGGGACCTGGAGGAGACCAATTCTGTGGGACCTAACCGGTCGTAGGGAGGTATGCGGTAGGATGCGGTAGGATGCGGTAGAAGAAGAACACTAAGTTGTCGGCAAAGGCCTGTATTTTATACTCTTCATTTCTAATTTTGGTTCCTTTGATACTTGAATTGAATCTAATTTTGTTCTATAGTGTTTCTAAAGTCAAGATAAAAAGTGCGCGGAGGCTTGGGGAGGGCAAAAAATGAGCTTACTTAGTTAAGGAAGGCAGGAAACGGCCCGTTTCTAGCCTCCAGAGGGTCTCCGGAGCCTGGGGAGGCCGTTTTCACCCTCCCGGAGGCTCGAGGAAAGCCTCCGGAGCCCGGGGAGGGGAAAAATCCCCACCACCACCATGGTGCAGGAGGCCGACTAGGCCATGCCCACCATGCCCATGCCCACCCAGCAACTGGGCAGAGAACCCCTTGCTAAAATTTTGGAAGCCCAACCCTGAACCAAGGTGAGGATTTCAAAGGGTGGGGGAGTGGGGAAAAGGCCTCTAAGATTTGCTCCCCTTTTTCCAGCGTCCTTGTGAGTTGAGTTCTGGACCATGAACCTTCCCTGCTATTAGGGCTCACTGGCTGATTGGGGTCTTAGCCTCTCAGTGTTGTAAGTATTTGTGGGCTATTTCTTAATAAATCTTTTCTAAGCTTTATTAAAATCCCAGTCTGGTTCTCCTTCTTTGGTATCTAAAGAATTCTTGCAAATTCTAAAATGTCAACATTCAGATTGATGAAAACAGTTTGCTTTGCTTTTATGAATATTTTAAAATGTTCTCTGTGTCTAGCTGGGATATTTAAATATGATTTCCACAGATATAAAAGCATGTACTTATCTGTCCTCGTGAGCATCCTGTAGGACACTGTATGGAAAAAGGTCATAGTTTAAGAATACTAATGAATATCTCGCGTATTCTAATGAAGGGACTTAGAACTTTCATGGTAAGATTCGTGCAATTTTTCCGCTTCTCAGCTTGGAGATGTTTGATTGAATAAAATGGCTGTTCATTAGCTGTTTTATTATTCACAGCTCTTCCATACAATTAGCATGATGTGACCATGACATAGTTGGCTCTGCCCTACTCATGGTCACTTTATTTAGTTCTATTGTCCTTCATGTGTTCAACAATAAATGCATTGCAACAAGAAAACAATGGCAGTTGCTAAATCAGTTGCTTGTTCTTGGTCTCATGTAATTATTATTATTATGAATAGGAGATCCGTAGCCTGAATGTTTCACTTATGCATCAAACTATGTACATTAAAATTAATCATGTGTTTGACATCTTGAATGGCAGAACCTTTCAAAAAGGAACCTTATATTGTTTTGCTTTGTGAACAAAAGCTATAATGCAAATAAAGGTTACATAGAAAAATCTTAAGGGTTTCTGGAATCTTTCTAAGCAGTTTGTTTAGCAACTCTGAATAATAGACAAGGACCACATGTGGAAAAACAAGGACAAAGTCTAGCAAGTTCTATAACTTCCAGGTCAAATTGAACCACAAAGTTCAACTTGACCTGGAAAAGGTTATTTCACTTCCTAGAACCTTTTATGGTAGTGTTTATAATAAAGTTTAAGAGTCCAGTTATTCTGTTAAAGTTATCTAAATAAGAAAAAGAGCAATTTCAGATCTATTTTTAAACCTGTCTGTATTTCACGCCCACATACTAGCCCACCTCTGCTCAATAGAAAATACTGGTGTAATAATTCAATTAAGTAAGAAGTAAAACAGTGAGATCCTTGATGCTCTCCAAGCTTGGTTGTTTTGTTTTTTGTTTTCAATGAAAACAATTTAAAATTATTAAATTTAAATCTAAAAAATTATTAAACAGTACCGGTACCGTATTTATTCTACCGTGTTTCCCCGAAAATAAGACCTGTCCCGAAACTAAGCCCCACAGGGCTTTTTCGGGACATGCCTTGAAATAAGCCCCCCCCCGAAAATAAGGCCCCCCACTACTTCCGGGGGAAAGGGGGGGGGACATGCCGGGAGCCGCTCTTTTTGCGGCGGCACTCTTTTGGCCCGGAAAGAGAGAGATCCCTCAAGAAGTTTCTCTGCAAAGACCTGCTAAAAAGAGAAGCCGCGAACTTCCAGATGCTGGTAAAGTGAGCGCCTCGCAGCCCGGCCCTCCCCTGCATTCCCCCCCAAATTGTGCCTGATTATCTTACCAGCGTCTGGAAGTTTGTTTGGAAATAGCCGGAAGTGAATCTTTAAAAGGGGGATGCACCCCAAGTCCGATCGCACAATGAGCCTCCCTCACTCCAACAATGCGGAAAGCGGTGCGATGCAGTGGAAGGAATCCCCTTCGCACGCTCCGCCGGGCTCTTTCCCTACCCAGCCACCCGCGTTCGTTCCCTCCCTCCCTCCCTCCCTCCCTCCTTCTCTCCCATTGATCCCGGAGGCTGGGAAGGCAGCATCCCAACCAACGATCGATCGATCGGGCATAGCATCGCCAACCCTCTGTGCCCCTCGCAAAGTTCGCCAGTCCTTCGCCAGACCCGAGGACTAACCCGGACATCGGGCGACGCGCCTCCGCTCCTGCACCAATCGGACCCTGGGATAGGGCTGCCAGGTCTCCACCCATCCCCTGCATTCGTGATGCGACGCTCCGGCCAGCCAACCCGAGCCAAGCGTCCCTGCCTTAAGGAAGTTGATCCTGCCAGCCAGAGCGAGCTGGTAAAGGAGCAACTCGCCGCGATATTGCGCCAGCCAAGTCTGAGAAGCACTGCCCAGATCGCTCGCTTCCCCATCCCGATCCTTCTGCCGCTCCCGAGTTGCCGTTTCGCGTCTCTCGCCGGGACGGGAGCACATGTCACAGGGAGAATGGAAGGGGCGGGGCGGGGCAGGCGTCCTACCTTGGCTTGTCCTGGAACCTCCGTCATGTTATTATGGTCTTCTCTCCACGGCAGCCCATTGTAAAAGAACGTCTCGCGAGTTCGAGAACTTTGAACTCGCGAGACGTTCTTTTACAATGGGCTGCCGTGGAGAGAAGACCATAATAACATGACGGAGGTTCCAGGACAAGCCAAGGTAGGACGCCTGCCCCGCCCCGCCCCTTCCATTCTCCCTGTGACATGTGCTCCCGTCCCGGCGAGAGACGCGAAACAGCAACTCGGGAGCGGCAGAAGGATCGGGATGGGGAAGCGAGCGATCTGGGCAGTGCTTCTCAGACTTGGCTGGCGCAATATCGCGGCGAGTTGCTCCTTTACCAGCTCGCTCTGGCTGGCAAGATCAACTTCCTTAAGGCGGGGACGCTTGGCTCGGGTTGGCTGGCCGGAGCGTCGCATCACGAATGCAGGGGATGGGTGGAGACCTGGCAGCCCTATCCCAGGGTCCGATTGGTGCAGGAGCGGAGGCGCGTTGCCCGATGCCCGGGTTTGTCCTCGGGTCTGGCGAAGGACTGGCGAACTTTGCGAGGGGCACAGAGGGTTGGCGATGCTATGCCCGATCGATCGATCGTTGGTTGGGATGCTGCCTTCCCAGCCTCCGGGATCAATGGGAGAGAAGGAGGGAGGGAGGGAGGGAGGGAACGAACGCGGGTGGCTGGGTAGGGAAAGAGCCCGGCGGAGCGTGCGAAGGGGATTCCTTCCACTGCATCGCACCGCTTTCCGCATTGTTGGAGTGAGGGAGGCTCATTGTGCAATCGGATTTGGGGTGCATCCCCCTTTTAAAGATTCACTTCCGGCTATTTTCCAAACAAACTTCCAGACGCTGGTAAGATGAGCACCTCGCAGCCCTGCATTCCCCGCCACCCCCAAATTGTACCTGATGATCTTACCAGCGTCTGGAAGTTCGCGGCTTCCCTGTCACCGCCTTCCTCACTCGCGTCGCGCCCCGCCCCATCCTTCGCCCCAAAGCTCCAAACTCCGCAGAACCGCGAAACGCACCACTTACTGGAGTTTGACAGCTCTGGGGTTTCCCTCGGCTAGGGGAAAAAATCTTGCATAGTGCAGAAACTCTTCTCGCTTCGAGAACTTGCTAATTCTCGCGAGAAGAGTTTCTGCACTATGCAAGATTTTTTTCCCCCTAAACAGATTAGCCGAGAGACCACGGAGCTGCCGAACTTCAGTAAGTGGTGCGTCGCGGCCTGCCTGCACCCCAAAAATAATAAGCCATCCCCCGAAAATAAGGCCAGGGGCATTTTTTTGGGGTCAAAAAAATATAAGCCCCTGTCTTATTTTCGGGGAAACACGGTATTATTATAATACTCTTCCAAAAGAGGATCCAAATCTATCCCCATCCCCAAAGATTGGAAGGAACTGATGTTTCAAATTAAAGGGAAGTTTCATTATTGAACCAGCATGCTAAAATATTAACATCAATACTTTCTAATAGTTTTAATTTAGATCACTATGGATTCATCAAGCCCGGATTGGTTCCAATTAGAAAGCTTCTTAACATGATACCCTGGAATAAAGAAAAAAAGAAATGTTTGCTGATTTGCTGCAGACACATACAAGGACTTTGATATATTAAAATGCCTACTTTTATTCAAGATGCAGGAAAAATATAAATTAGGAATTAAATTTGTAAGTACAGTACAGTCTGGAAATTAAGTTAAATTATTAAATCAAATCATGGTTGCCCACCCTTTCCCCTTTGTTATAGAAGAACTATACAAATGAGCTTGGGGTACCTCTAAGATTTGTGTAAACAAAGAAAATGAAATGAAATTTAAACTCCTCCAAACAGTTCTAAGTTGGATATAGTCAATTATTACACAATGTTAAAGCTAGCTATAGTCATGGCACTAATTAAAGCTATGTCAGGATTATATCCTTAAAATGATTAGTACTGTCTCCCTAAATTATTTTTTCAAACATCTCCTCTCTCTTTTACTAAAAGATTCACAGCAAGAAATATTTATAAAATTTGTATTAAAAAGCATGCATAAATGGACCACTATTTTATCTTTAATCTCAGAAAGGAAATGGAGATTTTATAATATAATATAATATTTTATAGCTTTCTAACATTATTGCTGTTATATTGGAAGATAATTTTTCAGAAATGGAGAGGAAACAAAGAATCATTTCTTCATTTCAAGTCCTGGACACAATCCTATTTAACAAGAATATAGATTTAAAATGGAATGAAGAGAAACTTTGTTCGTTTCTTTGGAATATTGTTGTAAGGAATATCCTTCTGGGTTCAGTTCCAAGTGGGGAAAAGACACTGAATTCATGAAAGTTGCTTGGAAAGAAGGTTTTAATGGCGGACAGGAGCACATGGCAGGAGGCATCTACATGTACAGAAAAGATAGATTACATGCTTCCAGATGTGGGTGAAGAGGAAAAAGGGAAGAAGAGATGCTGAGTTCCTTGCTTTATACCAGTGATGGCGAACCTATGGCACGGGTGCCACAGGTGGCACGCGGAGCCATATCTGCCGGCACACGAGCCATTGCCTAGCTCAGCTCCAGCACGCATGTGCACGCCGGCCAGCTGATTTTTGGCTCACAAGGAGGCTCTGGGAGGGCGTTTTCAGCTTCCGGAGGGCCTCCGGGGGGACTGGGGAGGGTGTTTTTGCCCTCCCCAGGCTCCAGGGAAGCCTCTGGAGCCTGGGGAGGATGAAAAATGGGCCTACCAGGTCCACCAGAAGTTGGGAAACGGGCCATTTCCGGCCTCCAGAGGGCCTCCGGGGGAGCGGAGGAGGCCGTTTTTGCCCTCCCCAGGGATTGAATTATGGGTGTGGGCACTCGCGCATGCGCGATAGCACGCGCGCATGCACTTTTGGCACCCAAGGGAAAAAAGGTTTGCCATCACTGCTTTATACTCTCTCTTGGGCCCCTCCCTAACTGTTTCCTGTTCCTATATAGAAATGTATTCCATTGGCTGTCAGACCCCCAGGGGCATGCTGGGGCAACTCTTGTGGGCTGTCCCAAGTCCTAGGCTTGACTGATGTAATCTTCCCAGGTCCCATGTGGTGTAATGAAAAGGCTTTGGGATTCCTATTATGGTTCTTTGTTATGCAGAAGACTGCTCCAGGCTAGGTGAGAGGAATGTGTGAGCTGGGCCCAGTCCTTAATGGCCCATTGGCAAAGGGTGGGGGGGCAGGGAGCTGCAGGAAGCTGCTTTGTATTTAAACATGTTTCTCCTTTCCTCATTCAGGGAAACATATTCTTTCCTTTTTCAATATTTCCTAGGATATTTCATTTTTTCTAGGAGTGGATGGGTGCTAATTTTCTACAATATATTAGTATGACATTTAGTAAAAGCAGTGGCAGCATAACTTACCCCGATAACACTTCTCATAAAACAGCAATATTTTTGCAGGGAATTTAAAGTCACTACAGACCAAGAAATGGGAATCTATATGGATGAAAGGAAGGTTTTACAGATGGAGGAACAATATCCAATATGTTTATAAGTTGGTGATCTCACATTCTAGAAATAAATTGGGTACAATATGCATAAGTTTTATCATTCCCTGAAGACAAAGACGTAAAGGAAATAATTTTACACTTTATCATTGACTTTGAAAGAGTAATTCTTAATATAGAATACCAAAGATGCAGTGTCAAAAATGCATAGGGGATTATTAAAGGATTCTCAAATACAGATTTTAAAATATTTATAGAAACAATTATGAAAAATCTTAGACATAAAAAGTAGAGCACTTTCTAATGGCTATGCTGGCTGGAGAATTCTGGGAGTTGAAGTCCACAAGTCTTAAAGTTGCCAAGTTTGAAGACCTCTGGAGTAGACTTAGGAAAAAGAGTAGGGGTGATAGAAAGGACAAGCAAAAGCAAAACAAAGAAAGCAAAAATAAAATATTTTAGTTTCAGCTGTACCCATCACTGGTGGTGGATAGTCATTAAAAGATATTAAAGAAAAAAAATAGAGAATTGAATGAATCCCTTGGACTGAAACTGGTTCCCTGCTCCCTTTTATGGAGATGGGACATTTGCAGTCCTCAAAGACTGATTGTTAATCATAGTTCCCATTAACCCCATCAATGGTTGCGGCCAATCGTTAAGCAACACCTGGAATGCTAAAAGTTACCAAACCCTGTTACAGAAAGCTAACTATAAATAACTTGTTTTCATCTTGCTAGAAATTCACATGATTATTGTCCTGGAGTACACCTTTTATTGCAGCCCCTGTTTTTCATTCATGTTTCTTCTCTCTCTCTCTCTCTCTCTCTCTCTCTCTCTCTCTCTCTCTCTCTCTCTCTCTCTCTCTCTCTCTCTTTCTCTCTCTCTCTCTCTCTCTCTCTCTCTCTCTCTCTCTCTCTCTCTCTCTTTCTCTTTCTCTTTCTCTTTCTCTCTCCCTCTCTCTCTTTCTTCCTCCCTCCCTCCCTCCCTTTCTCCTTTCCTGTGAAGAACCCCAGAAGGTCTTTGGTAGCAGGAAGAAAAGCCAGACGTTTTGAAACTGAGAACATGCCCATTGATCATCTGGCATTCTTAGAGCTCCACTGTTGATTAGCTTAGCCTGAACAAGGATAGCTTAGCAGCCACTTACAATAAGCTCTCAACTCAAACTCAGTGCATGTGCGGATCCGCAAACAGTGAGGGTTTCTTTCTTTCTTTCTCCCTTGAAGCCCCCCCCCTGCACCCCTTTTGGGCCTAGCAAGCCTCCCTACAGCCCCCTGGGAGCCAAAAGGGGTGTGGGGGGATCCTGGAAGCAGGGGTGGGTTCTAACTTACCTCGCTGCTGGTTTGCTTCCTCCCATGCCACATGGCAAAAAAAAAAAGCTGAAAAAAAGATGGCGACTGCATGCACAGTGCCAGAACTCGGCTTCTGTGCATGCTCAGAAGGAAAAAAAATTTAAAAATGCAAAAAAAGATGCCGGCACCCACAGACCGGCACCTACCGATCCAGTTCGGTGACATCATCATGACGTCACCAGAGAGTTGCTACCGGTTCGGGCGAACCAGTCCGAACCGGGAGGAACCCACCCCTGCCTTTGAGATAGATCCCACAAGGAATGTGATGCTTGGAAGAAGACAAGACTCTTGGCCTCTTTGGAAAACAGATACAAAGCAACCAGTCTGGAAGATATACTGAAATACTGAGAGTATTCTTGACTTTGATTTAGCAGTTTGGATTTCCCATACGGCAGTAGCAGACAGTCTGAAAAAGTCGGCAGTGGCAGAAGGCACAGAAATCACAGCAGGGATGAGATGGTGGCTTGCAGCTTGCCCACGTAGCGACACAGTTCGAAGGGGGAGACGGTTTGGGTCGAGAAGGTTTTTTTTGTTGCCCAATTCTCTGAGGAGAGAAAAACAAAGCAAAACATACAAATAAAGCTTTTGAAAAGTGTTTGAGTAGCTTTTGCTGCCTAAGAGTCTAACTGAATCTTACTTCAGTTGCTCTAACTGAAGTAGATCTCTGCGTTTCATTTTGAGCACATTTTAAGTTACTTTATTGTATTGAGTTTTTCATTGTATTTTATCCTGCTGCAGATTTAAAGTACAGACAAGTGCTTGAAAAGGTGACGGGAAGAGCATGTTGGGTTGTTATATGCAGATTTAGCCATTGGTCACTGGTCAAACCAGGTATCTTTTTCATACTTCATATAAGAATAAAAATATTGTTTGTTATTTATCTACAATATCCGATCTTAAAATCTTAACTCTGTCTCCAATTAATTGTGGAGTTCCAAGCCCAAATTTGTAACAACATCAGCAAAGTAGAATTCCCAAAACTATTTAAGAAAATCATGACAATCCAGAAAAAAAATATAAATTGGTAATTTATTTATCTTTGTAAATATGCTAAGAACAATCACCCACCTTCATAGATTTTTTTCTCTCAGCTTCTTTCCTGCTTAACTTCATGGAAGTTTTGGTTAAATCTTTAGGGGGAAAAAGAGAAAGAATTCAGAAAATTGTATAATCTGCATTTTTAACTGCAACAGGTAGGACAATATACGAGGGTGAGTCAAAACGTAATGCCATTTTCTTTAGGACAGGTATAATAGCAACACAGGAACATGTAGCATACATCAAAATGAAGCTGGTCCTCTTTGGATAACATCCCTACTTCTCAACATAGTCACCGTTTCTCTCAATAGCAATGTTCCACCTTCTAATGAGAGCATGTATCCCTGCCTTGTAAAATTTTGAGCCACTTCTTCACTGCAGTTTTCACTTCCTCGTCACTGTATTAATAATCCTCCATACTCACCAGATTTAGCGCCTTCAGACTATCATCTCTTCGGCCCCATGAAAGAGGGTTTGAGAGGCAAACATTATTCCAGTGACGAGGAAGTGAAAACTGCAGTGAAGAAGTGGCTCAAAGAACAGTCAACAAAATTTTACGAGACAGGGATACATGCTCTCATTCGAAGGTGGAACATTGCTATTGAGAGAAACGGTGACTATGTTGAGAAGTAGGGATGTGATCCACAGAGGACTAGCTTCATTTTGATGTATGCTATATGTTCCTGTGTTGGTAATTATACCTGTCCTAAAGAAAATGGCATTACGTTTTGACTCACCCTCATAGAAGGTAATATATTTATTTCTGTTTCTTCACTTTATCTGCATTAACCAGCCTCAAAGTAAAAGCTGGAGGCTGAGAAAAAAGAAGGGATGTGTGTGAGGTACACTCTTTAAGTCTGCCCCTAAAAACAAACTCTTTTGCTTTTAGGACTAAATACTTATTCTTTCCTCATGGCTGTCTGATCTCATTTTTATTTATTCTTGTGCAACCCCGGCTCGAGTTGGAACTCCAAATTATTCTTCTGACAAAACTTATAAACAAAAATGAAAATTAAATAAATTTGAATATTTGAATAATTGACATTTAAATAAATTAAATTGAATAAATAAAAATTATGAGCATACATGAGGCCATGTAGCGGTTTCTTCCTTTTGTTTTTGCAGAAAGGGCAATTGGTGACTAGTACCACAGAGCCTGATAGCAGGGAGGAAATCAAGAACTGGAAAGCAGCTTAAACTCTTATTTAAAGTACAAAATAAAATGTTCTTTTGATAAAGTTGGAATGCCTACAGGCAGATTCAGGCCTTTGTTATTCTCTTCCATTAGTTTTTCACTGCCACATTAATAGCTATTTTATTCTAAGACAGATAGACAAACATATGGGTCAAAAAACTCTTTCAATGTCCATGAAGTTTTAATCTCTAACTGAATGCACTATCACCCTGTGCCTCTCCTTTAATCTTCGTCAATAAAGTCTTAAATAGAATACTGTCAGATTAGTTGCTCTCACCTGTAAAACAGCCTTACTCACAGGGTCCAACTGCTCTGATTTTTGAAAAATGATGTGTGAATTGCAGCCTTAGTTTAACGTTTACATTCCACATAACTTCCAAATTTTCACCATTACAGCCAGATGCGATTCAAAGTCAAACCATATATAATGTGGAAAACACATGTTTCATGTCCTTTCATAACAGGAGTTCAGCTGATGAGTACACAAAGTAAGACTTCTTATGACTAAGGAGGCAGACACCTTAACTATCAGGTTGCAATCAGGTTGGCTCCCGCTCTACTGAGCATTTCCAGATGCTTCCAAATTTCATCACATAAACCTTTGCTAGCTTTGAATTCACTTGCATGCTATTCGTTTGTTTTGACGGCTATTATATAACTAAGAGGCTTTGTTGTACCACATTCTCCCTTTCCTTGACTTCACCTGTGACAAAAACTGTTAAGGATGTGGTTAGTATAGTTAGAGTAACAGCGAAAGTAATCCTGCTTTTTCCTTTCAAAATTATGTGTTTTCTCCACCTCCTCCATTTTTCACCTCCTCTTCTGAATGTAGTATGATCTATTTACCAACTTTATCCTTAAACCAAGAGATGCCGTGGGAGAAAGAATCGCTGTTGTCTAATGGAGACATCTTTAGAGTGAAACCTGAGTTACTATGTAATGGAACAAAGTTAAATTTTGTCATTGTCTAAAGAGAGAGTATAAGGGTGAAAAATCAGGACCAGTAGTAATTCTGGTACAGATACAAAACGCTAGTTAGGAAGAGCTTTAAAACAAGCAATAAAAAGCAATAAAAAGCAACTGTTTCAAGATGTATTATTATTTTTTAAATTGAATATTGTTTTGAAGCTCCAGATAGCTAGCAAAGTGACTAATCCATAGTTTAATACAGATAGTCTTGACCTATAACTACAACTGAGGCCCAAATTTACATTTCTAAGAAGACAGTTGTTAAGTGAGCTTTGCCCCATCTTAACACCTTTCTTGCCACAGGTATTAAGTGAATCATTGCAGTTAAGTTAGTAACATTTGTTAAGTGAATCTGGCTTCCCCATAGACTTTTTTTTTGGTCAGACGATCGCAAAAGGTGATCTTCTTGACAAACCTGCATGACCCATCATAAATACATGCAAGTTGCCAAGCATCCAAGATTTGATCGCAAGACCATGGAGATGCTACAATGGTCGTAAATGTGAAAAATGGTCATAAGTCACTTTTTCCAGTGCTGTTGTAACTACAAAGGGCCACTAAATGACTGTACACTACCTGCAAATGATTCTATGTTGTCCCTTACAAATTTATGTAATTTATTCTCAAGGCTTTAGAGCAGGGATGTCAAACTTACATTGTCACAGTGGCGTCACATGATGTATCGGGACTTTTTCCCCCTTCACTAAATCAGGCGTGGGCGTGGCCAATGCGTGACGCATCCGGCCCGTGGGCAGGGAGTTTGACAGCCCTGCTTTAGAAGATCTGATGATTACTAATATTACTAGAATAAATTCTGACTTATATTAACTTTAAGTGATCATGAAAGCCATAATGATTTAATTAACAATATATGAGCAGATGGCTAATGGCAAAAATGTTCCTATCGATCCAGTAAGTCTGTGAATTAACCTTTATATATAAATTGGCCTTGATGTTTCAATTGGCTCATCTCACAAATCTGTGATGTGGTAACTTCGTATGAGTTCAATTTGAATAGACCAGCAATGTTACCTGTATATGTTTCTTTTTAAAGATGAAAAGATTTATGAGTGCGACTGTGAAGATGAGATTTGCAAATATAGGTGAGATCTAAATTGCTCAGTATCTAATCTGGAATACAGGTTTTTGATTTGAGACATTCAATTTGATTTTCTATTTTTCCCAGAACAAAATAAAATAACAATGTAATGACTAAATTGAAATTGAATTATATCATTTTTTATACTTGTAAATTTAAACTAGTAATTTCTGTTATGCTTATTTATGTAAGATGAGTGAGCCCTTATCTTGTTCCTTGCTTTTAGCAAGTTTAAATATATTTTACTCAACCATTTAGCTTTCACAAAAATTCAAGATTTTGAAATATTTCAGCAATGTTATGGGATTATGTTCTTTTGTTTATTTCTTTTTATAATTTTTCCATAAATATTCTATTTTATTCTGTTGGTTTATTGTATGCTGCCTAAGGGTCAGACTGCGCCTAAATTGAATAAATTAAATTCAATTTTCTAGGGGTCCTGGTCAGCCCCTTGCCTCCTAGGTGCCCACTTTAATCATATCTGTCATATTATATTACGGTGAGAGAGAACAATGTCCGTATGTAACTGGTTAAATTTGTTATCTGTTTATGTGGTATATAGTTTCATTGCAATGTTTGCACTCTGCTTTTTTATTCAAAAGCAAACACAGAGCATTTATCCTGGCACTAGTCCTCTGGAATGATATTCTTCCAGAGATCTGTATTGCTCTCAATTTGATGATGTTCCTGAAATCTTTAAATATTATCTCTTCTCCCAGGCCTTGTGATTTTCATTTGTGGAGCCCTTGCTTTTAAATTTTTTAAAAATGTAAGCCAGCCAGAGTTGTTCCAGAGTCAATAATACTAAACTAATAATAATAACAACAACAACAACTGGGAACATAAAGTGGAAAAAGTTGTCGAAAATGAGATGGTGAAGATCTTGTGGGACTTTCAAATACAGACAGATCCTCATCTGGAATTACAACACGCCAGATATCATAGTTGTGGAAAAATGAAACGTACAATTTATTGATATCGCTGTAGCAGGAGATGCCAGAGTCGAAGAAAAAACTGGAAAAATCATGAAATATCGTGACCTGGCCATCGAAACTACACAATTATGGATGAAACATGTAACACTGATACCCATTGTCATTGGGGCACTTGGTACCATGTCCAAGAATTTTATAAAATACATCAAGAAATTGCAGCTTCCTGCAATAACACCAGTGGAACTTCAAAAACCTGCACTACTTGGAACATCGTACATCTTAAGAAGATACTTGGTTGATACTTAGGATGCTGGCAGCAACCTGTATCAACCATTAGCGCCAGTCAATGACATTTGTGATACATTTTTGAATATTCAGTTGACTGAGTTTCATGTTTAATGAATAAAAGAGATAACAACAACAGCAGCAGCAGCAGCAGCAGCAACAACAACAACAACAAAAGCAGCCCTGAGATCTGTAGCCATTTTTCACCAGATATCCAGGAACTCCAACATCTAGTGCGGACCTTGTTAACCCGGGCAACATCCAAGTTGGCTTTCTGAAATTTACGTCTCACCATATATTTTTTTATGGGAGAGACACTCTTTGTCTGACTCCTCTGATGAGATCTGTCCAGTATGGTTGAACCTCTGGCACAGCTCTCATCTTCCTCAGAGCACACAAGACCCACAATCATGTCAAGGTACTGCCTCATTGGGGGAATAATAATAAACCTGAAAGGCTTCATTCTAGCTGCCCAAGAACAAGCCCTGCAGACCAATTCCATGAAAGAAAAAATTCAACATATCAGTAACAATAGCAAATGCTGCTTATGCACCAAGAAAGATGAAACAGTGGATCACCTTAGCAGTGGATGCAGCAAAATCTCAAAATTTTAACAGCTCTTAAGTTCTTGGTTAGAACTTGAACTGTTAAGTTTTAACCAGGCCCAGACTGTGAATCGAATTGAAGATTAAATCAACAACAACAACAACAACAACAACAACAACAATCTGCATCAAAATTGCACAGACTGATTATCTACAATGTCATGATAAAGTTGCCAAAATTATACACTGGAAGCTTTGCCATAAGTTTGGGTTCGAATGCAGCAAATTGACAAAGTTCTTGAAAATGAGCAAGTCAAGATCCTGTGGGACTTTTGGATCCAAACAGACAGACACCTGGCCCACAACATGCCTGACATCACTATTGTGGAAAAGAAAAAAGTATAGTTCGTTGATATTGCAATACCAGGTGATGCATGAATTGAAGAGAAAACAGTTAGAAAAAATAACAAAATATCATGATTTGCAAATTGAAGTTGAGTGACTATGGAGAAAGAAATCAATGATTGTACCAATAGTAATAGGAGCCCTTGGAGCAATATCCAAAGGGCTGCTTGGATACATGGAAATTTTGAACTTATCAAAATTTCTGAATTTTCTGACTTTGCAAAAAACCACTTTGCTCGGAACTGCCTATATTCTCAGACGTTACCTTAACAGCTATAAGGTTCTTGGTTAGAACTTGAACTGTTAAGTTTTTACCAGTCCAGGACTGTGAATTGAATTGAAGACAACAACAACAACAATAAGAAGCAGCGCCAGTCAATAATATTTGTGATACATTTTTAAATGTTTAGTTGACTGAGTTTCATGTTTAATGAATAAAAGTTTATAATAATGATGATGTCCAGTTCACTATTCCAGTCATTAAATACACAACTGGAATAGTGGACTGGACTCAAGCAGAACTAAAAGCAATGGATAAGAAGACCATGACATCCAGATCTGCCTATCCCAGGTCCTTGGTAAGGACTCTATAGGTAGACAAATATGTCAAATGCAGTCTGAACATCTGGTTGGCTCTGCGGATAATAATAATAATAATAATAATAATAATAATAATAATAATAATAATAATAATAATAATAATAATAATAATAATAATAATAATAATAATAATAATACCACCACCAATGGTAATAGCTGCCGTGGATGCAACCCCAAAACATCTGGAGCTTCAGTTGAACACCGTTAACACCATCAAACAACAATAGCTGTCTATCTCAGGTACTTGGGAGGGATTTGACAGATGGATAAAATATGCCAAATCCGGTCTAAACATCTGGCTGATCATGTGATCAACCATAATCATATAGTGGATACAGCTATATAGAAATCATACTTTACCATTCAAAAATAATTAGAACGATTTTGTGCCATGAAGGTGGTGTCAACTCCTACTAACTACATGATAGATTTTCTTCAGGATTATTAAACTAGATTAAATGATTAAATTATATCATTAACATCTATTGATAATTTAAAACTGATTAAATGATTAAATTATATCATTAACATCTATTGAGAATTTATAATTGTAAGCCACCCAGAGTCCCCTTGGGAGTTGGGCGGCATGTAAATTTTATTAAAATAAATAAATAAATAAATAAATAACGGGGGATTTTGAAGACAGTAATTTTGTCACTTTGAGAGACAAGTGTGGCGGTTTTCAAAAAGAAAGTTTTTGAGCAATAGCTGAAAAACTTTTTATCCCTCCATTTGTTCTATCTACAAATAGAAAGTAAAATAAAAACACAGATGTGCTATCATTATTATTGAAACATCCTCACCATTTAAATACCATTTTGATGACTCTATTCCATTTTATTCAAATTCCATCTGTTAGAAGAAAAATATAGGTATATGACAATGTTGCTTCACAGATTTCATTTCACAATACAGTAGTGAAATGAAAGAGAGGAGTTAGGAGAAAAGGCAAGGAATCTGTGTTCATTTCTGGCCTTAAGATTCAAAACAGGATTCATTTTTACCAACCTACTATAGAGATGGGAGGGAGATTCGGGATCTTGATTTTGTTGTTATTTATTGCATCGTTGTCAGAGTTCTGCTTTTCCTCAAATATCATGTAAGAATAGCTGGTTGTAAGCAACATGCAACAAAGAAGGAAGCTCAGGAGAAAGTTCTTATATTCCATTCTGGAAGGCAAAAAAGAAAATATGTTTTTGCTAAGGTCTCAGATACCTAAGGAAAAAAAAGGTAGGTCATATATCAAAAGTATAGCCATTTCTTTTAGCATCTGTGTTTCTTTGTCCTCCCTCTTCACTTATCATTCCTTCCACAGAATGGACAATTCCAGTTTTAGTCTGTTACAACAAAACAGAAAAGTGTAGAAAGGCGCATTCATCATTGATTAAAATGAGATGAGAACATATTTGATCAACCGAGTTAAATAATTAATGCATAAAGAAGCAGCTTTAAATCCCTTTTCATCCTTTCTTGAATATTCCAATGTGCCAAGTGTATACGTATCCTTGCAAGAAGCAGTTCTGAATCATCTAATAAATACCTCTGTGAACACCGAAGCTCAGAAACCAATATAAGCATCGTTTACATATTTGATTGTGGTCTCCATAATGTCACAAATTTTATTGCAGATAATTTCATAACTGTAATCTAACATCTGTGACATGTTAGATTACAGTTATGAAATTATCTGCAATAAAATTTCAACTAAATAATTCTGCAAAACACTTAAAGTCAGGAACAAAACTAAAATCTCTAGTTTACACCTTAGAGATAACTTTTGCAAAAACTCATATATCCATATCCAAACAAGATTGGTTTGGTAAAATATATATGGGTCAAATATGGAAATTCACAATTGGGTGTAGTTTACATATGTTTATTTACTTATATTTTTATTATATTATTTCTTTATTAGATTTATTTGCTGCCCATCTTGCCCTGAGGCAGCTCTGGATGGCTTACAAAATTAAAAGCTATAAAACCGTAAAACATAAATATTTCTAAAAACAATAACATAGAATTTAGCAAAAAAGCAAAATCACAGTTAAAATGTGGGGAAGGGGAGAGCAGGATGCATAATGGGGAGAGGTTTCATGTTTGGGGCAATGTTAAATTTATTTACATAGCAATTACATTTTAGGTATGTGACATTAGAGCAATTTCAAATTGCACAATTATTTTCTTAATTTAAAAACCTTGGAGAATGAAACATATCAGAAAATAATCTGTTCAATAGATAATGTTACAATGTTCATTCCAATATACCTTGTTTCCCTGAAAATAAGACCCTGTCTTATATTTTTTTGAACCCTGAAATAAGCGCTTGGCCTTATTGCCATGCACTCAAAAGCCCAATTGGGCTTATTATCAGGGGATGTCTTATTTGGGGGGAAACAGGGTATGATAAAGTGTTCCTTTTTCTATCTGGAAAGTAAGCTAATTTCTCCTCGGGACATCTATTTCGTTCCTTTTTTTTATTCTTGCAATTTTCCTTTTTGCCCCCCTCACACCTTCAAAATACTTTCAACCCTCTGGTAAAAGTTTTAACATATAGGCACTCACATATAAATACATAAAATAGACAAAATGTGTTTGTTAGTCAACAACTAAGATAACATATTGAGTGTCTAGAAATTGTAGTTCATACTTACTATATATCCAAACCTTTATTTCCTTTTTTGTGTAATAATATTCAGTTAAAAAAAGGAGGTGTTTTTTTAAATTATTTATGATAAAAATAAACAAAATGTCACCTTAATCTATTAGGAGGCAAATCTGACAATATTTACAGACTATTTTGAAATGCTAGTATTTTCTCTTCTTTTAGCATTGAAATAACTCCTATTAAACACTATCTCTATTGATGCAAACAATTGCTTCATTTTGTCTAGGTAAATATCCAAACATTAGTATAATAATTCTAGATTCTTTAAAGAATAGAAGTTCTAGAATAAAATTTAGATATTTAACATCCGTAGGATTAAAGATGCATGGAACTGCGCATGAGAAAAGGGTTTTTTTTTTTATCCATAGAACAAAATTGAGTAACAAGGCTGAAACCAACCAATTAGAAAAGAAATAAAATTTTGAACTTTGCTGATACAGAAACCAAAACACAAATCACGTATGGCATGTCTGGATTTCATTTCTTTCAGAAATGTGTTAATCACAGCCCTTAAAAAACTTTATGATTACATAGAAAAACAAAAGAACAACGCATAAAGGTAGGAAAAACAATTACTCTTACCTCCAATTGACATTTCAAAAATATTACATATATGCAGTCTTTATTGCAGAAAATACAACCAAATGGCAAAAAGCAACAAAAAAGAAATTTAAAAAATGCAGAATTTCTAAAGAGAGATTAAATGTATTTATTTACTTTAATCCATATTTTAATAATAATAATAATAATAATAATAATAATAATAATAATAATAATAATAATAATAATAATAATAATAATAATAATATGTTTTTAAAAGCCCCAAATGGAGATTAAAAATAAAAATAAACACTTCCCCCCAATAAATAAGCCACTTCTTACAATATTGGTTTCAAATATAAACATGAAAAATGAAAAGATGGATACAAAGATGATTCCAAATATTGTTTGGCTGGTTCTTAATTAAATTTTTCATGGCTACCTTAAAAAAAGAAGAATCCCAGGAAATTTTTACGAGTTAAGGGACAGAACTGAAAATTCTGATAAGAGAGATTTATCCTACCTCATTCGAAAATGACTATTACACTCACTACTCACTAGTAAAAACTAGAGCAGCTTTTCTCTATGTTGTCTTCTTGGCTCTAGGAGAATATGGGCAATGCTCCTAGATATTAGGTAGAGGCCCCTCCCCTTTTTTTCAGGAATCCTGTAATCCATATCTGTTTGTAGCATACCTGGGCTGGCTTGCTCTTATTATGGCCCACAATTTAATTTGCTGCATATGGTAATGTGATTTTACTGATGATAATTTATGTGTGTGTGTGTATACATAATACATACATATATACACATACATACATACATACATACATACATACATACATACATACATACATACATATGTAAAGTACTCTGCAGAGCAAATTTGAATTGATTTGATGTAATTTTAATCAAGAGAGACTTCTACTAATTTTAAGGAAAATGTCACCAGATGCATTTCAGATACAAATAATTTCAAATAATTGGAAAATATTTACTAATACTTCCAGCCCTGATTTCTTTTAATAAGGACTAACCCTGTTTGCTGCCTAAGAAGAAAATTACTGTGCAAAATAAACACAATTATTTTTTAGCCTTTTTCTTGTATTAATTTGGAAAAAAAATTACAAGTTAGTGATTGGCTACAAAGGAAAGAGCAAATAACCTACCTGAAACATTTATTTTAAAAGCCTTTTGTCCCTAATATTGATCAGCAAGATACATTTCAATATATTATAAAACTGTTTTAACAGCACTCTTTTTAAATAATTTCCCATGTCTAGGAATAATTTTCAATAATTCACTAACATTTTTTGTTTCGGTAAACAAAAAATGTTTAGCACCAAGTTAAAATAATGTGCTATAGTTCCATTTGGAGATAGTAGGAGACATTTGAGCATTTCTGTTAAGTACCTGGAGCCGAGGCAGCACAAGGAAACAACAACCAACTTCTTAATAGCTGGCCATCAGCACCCCAATTAACAACTAAAAGCGACACACAACCAGGAACCACATAAATACTACATTCTGGAGAGAGAGAATTTCCCTGAGGATGGGCTCCAATGTGAGTCTGAAAGCATGGAAGACTAAACATCTGGTTCTAGTGACTGGCTCAAATTAGATCCTGCAACATCATCCTGAGACCCGTATATTTGCATTCATTTGTAAGCCCGGGTTTCTCTCTCTGTTGTGGACATCAAGGAAGCTTTCATAATGCCTCTGATCTTTGGATGTCTCTGTATGGATTATTAATGGAGTCTTTAATTTTCCAGAAAACAATTCTGGGAAGAGAATTTATGGAAATGTTTCAGTTTGGGATTCTCGGATATTGACAATGGCAGTGCTTCTCCCTGTTTTTATCTTCATCCTGTTGCATGATACTGTTTGTTTATTACTTTATACATAGTCACTTTTTTTAGTGCCGTAGTAACTTTGAACAGTCATTAAACGAACTGTTGTAAGTCAAGGACTACATGTACTCAGTCAGGAAATATCAAATGAATTGAAGAATTGATATTTTTTTTTTGTCCCTTTGAGTCAGTGCTGACTCCTGGCGACTGTCTAGTTCAGAGATCTTCAAACTTGGCAACTTTAAGACTTGTGGACTTCAACTCCCAGCATTCTCTAGCCAGCTGGCTGGAGAATTCTGGGAGTTGAAGTCCACAAGTCTTAAAGTTGCCAAGTTTGGGGACCCCTGGTCTAGTTAAATCCCTGCAGTGTTCTCCGCAAGATGTATTTTTATTTTATTTATTATTTCATTTATTAAAAATTTTATGCTGCCCACCTCTCCATAAGACAACTCTGGGAAGCTTGCAGATTTTTTTAGGAAATGGTTTAGTATTGCCTCCATCCTAGGACAAGAAAGAGTAACTGGCCCAAGGTCATCCAACTGGCTTTGTACCTAAGGTGGGATTAGAACCAGGGGTGGGTTCCTCCTGGTTCGGACAGGTTCGCCCAAACTGGTAGCGACCCGCTGGTGATGTCACAATGACATCACGGATCCGGTTCGGTCGGTGCCGGTCCATGGGCGCCACCATCTTTTTTTGAATATTTTTTCTTCTGAGCATGCGTAGAAGCTGAGTTTCTGGCACTGTGCATGCGGTCGCCATTGTTTTCGGCTTTAAAAAGATTTTTTTCAAAATTTTCGGCACTGCGCATGCACGCACGCGCAAAGCACACGTGCCCACGTGGCATGGGAAGAAGCAAACTGGTAGCGAGGTAAGTTAGAACCCACCCCTTATTAGAACCCATAGTCTCCTGATTTCTAGCCTGGTGCCTTAATCGCTGACTACATCAGAGTGGTTCATACATCTTTTTATGAGGAAAAAAATTAGATGCCACTCTCTGATTTATTTTTACTTCACAGGAACATGTACAATAATTCTCACATATGAAATATGCTTTGGAATGAAGAGACTGTAGGACAACATACTTCTAAGGTGATCAGATAAAGATTGGCATATCTCTGTTGATTGATCATGGGTATTGGCATGTTCAGTAATATAGAAATTGAACTAATTAATGTTTCAGTTTATAGATGTGTCAAATAAATTGAGATGCAAGGTGTATCTGCGTAATATAATATTTTTCTGATTATACCAAAGATATTAACCCTTTCATTGTTCTCCACCCCATCTGCTACTTGTTGGCGCTTAGTACAAAAACTAGCATTAAAGAAAATATAACAGCGATCATCTTTCCTTTTTCAAAAATCTACAACCATCTAAATAAAAATATTGTTTAGCAAACAGGGACAATAATGTTTAAGTTTATATCATGAACATTTACATTAAGAAAGTTTGTTTCAGGAAAGTTTACATATCAAAGAACAAAAGCAGGATAATTTATGCTTTTTAAGAAGTTCTCAAGTCAATTTACATCAACAGTTATATAAATAAGAGAAAGTAATATACTATATATGAAAGCTCTATCTATATGGATGAAAATAATCAACTAAAACAACAAAGCAGAATAAGCCCTAGTAACATGGACAATCAAATGGAATGGAATTTTACTAATCTGTATACTTTTATTTATTTATTCAATTTTTATAGCCACCTGTCTCAAATAATGACTCTGGGCGGCTTACAATTCAAAAAAATACTACAATAAAAACAATAAAAATATTTTAAACAATAAAATTATCCAAAATAAATATATACAGCAGCCAAGATACTGGGCCAATTCACACTAAAACCAGGGAAGATATACCGTACTTTGATATGAACATCTGGGCTTATTGCAAATTTTTATCAAGGAAACCATGGATTCAAAAGGTACTATCATGCATTTTTCTCCAGGCTGCATTCAATGTACAGCAGTCCAGAGGTGGGTTCCTGCCGGTGCGGTTAATAGCTGTTGTTCGGCGCAGAGCCGAAGACGCTGCTGCCGTTCGCGGCGCGGGAGCTTTCCCCGGGTGCTTTCCCTGCCCGCATGGATGCCGCCGTTTGCGTTCTTTTGCCCTCTGCGCATGCGCAAAGCGTTCTGCATGCGCAGAGGGCAAAAGAAAGCAAACGGCGGCATCCATGCGGGCAGGGAAAGCACCCGGGGAAAGCTCCCGCGCCGCGAACGGCAGCAGCGTCTTCGGCTCTGCGCTGAACAACAGCTATTAACCACACCGGCAAAAACAGGCAGGAACCCACCTCTGCAGCAGTCCATTGTGTATGTAGAATACCATCATTATGAATATATTTTCTCTTTTATTTACATATCTCCTCTAATCATTTATTTGTATCATTTCCCTTCAGGCATTCTATAATGCCTTGCAAGATATATTACTCTTATATAGAAGCCAAAACAGAATCAAATATAGAGTGCAGTTCTATGCATGTTTCCAAAATCATTAAAAGTCATGAGACTCAAGGAAATTGATGTAAGATTGCACTCCAGCAAGATTTCAATTAAATTATTTTGGTCTATATTGCTGTGGTCTCAGAGAAAGGGTGCTCACCGACAGGAGGATGCACCCAAGCCTGTTAATACTAGAAACATACATAGATATTGTGAATACTTTATAGATCTCCAACCAGTTTCACAATAGTACCATCAGACAATTTTTTTATTTGTTCTTTTGGAAAGTATATTTTGAAATATATGATTTCAATTAGACTATTGCCCTTTTTACTTACTAGTACCGTAGCAGTTCTTCTTTAAGCATGTGTTAGATATCCATGTAACTGTAGCTGGAGATACTACAATTTTAATTTGGATCTTTTGCATTTGACATGCATTCTATCATTCAGTTAAGGTTTTTCGCTTCAGAACCACCTTTCTAAAATACATACATTGAAAACAGATGCCTTTTCTTTCATCTTCCCACTCCATAAATCATCTTTACAGTCTACCTCAGACACTGCAGCTGACTTAATTGTTTCTCTTGCTCAAGGAAAGCCTTGGGATGGGTTAGAGTTCAGCTGAGATTATGATTAATAACTACCTGCTCTAACATATGCCAGTGAAACATGGACACTAACTTCACAATCGATACAAAAGCTACAAGTGGCACAAAGAGCCATGGAAAGATAGAAAGACCTGTACATGGATTAGAGAACAAATGAAAGTATACAATATCATAAAGAGAGTAAAAGAATTGAAATGGAAATGGGCTGGTTGCATAGCAAGAAGATGGCAGGTAGACCAAGGCTGTCATAGAATGGATCCCACTTGATAAAAAGCATCCATGAAAGACGCTTGAAACAAGACGGATCAACAACATTAGCAAGTATTGTGGGCCCAATTGGCAAAAAAAAGCTCAGGACGGTATTGGTTGGAAACATGAGGAAAGAGGCCTTCATTCTGCAGTGGATGGACAATGGCTAAAATGATGATGATGATGATGATGATGATGATGATGATGATCAATAGTAGTGGTAAAATATACCTTCAGGTGAAATGGTGTTGCTCTACTTGCCTGATGCCATTAAATAGTCTCAACACATCTACCAATGTTATAAAAACAAACTGGGAAAAACATTTGCGTGCACTTCATTAATTGCTACAGAGAACAAGAACAGAGGCAAATTTCATAAAAGATGACAATTCTGATTTGAAACATTTTCTATATTATGAAGAAAACTATGTGTATTCCATTAGAAGGCACAGATTCTGTTTTTAGTAAAACAAAAATAAAGAAACAGATCTTAAATGTTACGTTTTAAAGCAAGGGTATAGAAATGTTGACTTTTTCCTCCATTGGTGCATATATGCAAAGTACTCAACTCTATAAGTCATTTGGTGACATCAAGTGCTATAATAAACTCCGTTAAATGGAGCTAGTGATGCTTGATAATTTCAGTGCTGCAAAGTACAAATGGTCTTAAATAAAATTGAAGTTAATTTTATTATGCATTTGAGATTGTGCATTCTTTCTCACCTTTTTATCACGTTTACACTGGAAAGAGCTAATTACATCACATTCATGTGGTGCTAAGAGAAGCACAAAAGAGACTAGATATTTTAGCAAGAGTGATTCAAATCAACCACAAAATATTTATATGAAATGATGTATATCATTATCAAACAGGCTTTAGACTCCCAGATTTGACAGTGTTCTATGCAACTATTTTATCCTGAGGTCCCGGGCTGCTACATTCCCAGCTGTTCATAGCTGTCATTTTTATTATTATAGTTGGTCACAGAGTAGACAGATGTTTGGGTTGGATTTGGCATTTTTAACCACTGATCAAGACTTCCCCAAGGACCTGAGATAGACAGATGTTGTGGTTTAATAATATTAAAGGTATTGTTGCAGGTTGTAGGGTGTTCCAAGTAAAGTTGCCTTTTGCAATTGACTGATGCTGATGTTGTCAATGCTCAAGTAGTGCTCCAGATGCTTTAGAATTGCACCTTAGGTGCCTATTACTGTTGGTATTACTATCTCTGATTTCTTTTGCCATAATCATTCTGTTTCTGTTTGCAGATCCTTATATTTTGCATTTTTCTCCAGTTCTTTCTCTTCTCATGTCCAGGTATTGCAATGTCCACTATCCAGACATTTTGTCTTTTTTTTTTAATCAACAAGTGTTAAGACTGGTGTGCTTGACAGTTTGAATTCTAAAGTCCCAGAACATTTTAGCTTCTTCATCTTCTATTATTTCATATATTTTTTGATCCCACCAGTTCTTGCTTGCACGTAAGTGATATTTCTTACAGATACTCCAATGCACCATTGTTGATATTTTGTCAAGCTATTATTTGTAATCAGTGTGTGGGACCTTCTTGCAGCAACTAACTAGATCATGTGTTGTTTCCTCAGCATCTTTGCATAGACACCAGTTGCTATCTGTTGCTTTCTTCTCAATTCTGCCTTTGTATCAGAGATAGGTTCCTGCCGGAGCTGCCCGGTACGCAGCTCCGGTAGGGAGCGGTGGATTTCGCAACCGCTCCGGAGCCCTCTCTGCTGGTCCACCTGGTGCGTTGCCAATTTTTTCGCTGATTTTCAGTGATTTTTGGGCGATTTTGCTTCTGCGCACGCGCAGAAGCAAAATCGCGCCAAAATCTTGCGAGGGGACGTGCGTGAGAGATTTCGGTGAGATTTTGCTTCTGCGCATGCGCGGAAGCAAAATTGCACCAAAATCTCATGCGCGCGTGCGTCCCCTCACGAGATTTTGCCGTGATTTTGCTTCCGCGCATGCACAGAAGCAAAATCATGCGAGGGGGCGCGCGCCTGTAGCAAGCGTGCGTGCCGCCAAAGCGTGGAGATGCACACGCATGGCTCTGGCAGCGAGGTAAGTGAGCAACCCACCCCTGCTTTGCATCCATTTGTTCTTAACACTTGGACAGCCAAAATTAGTCCCTCTGTCTCTTTCTTCAACTTTCCTGCTTGTAGCCATTGCCATGGTCTTTTTTATTATTAGCTTTATCTGCTAGGTTTTTTTTTTTGCATACTTGCTATTATTGTTACATATAGAAAAATGTGAAATCACAGCTGCCAGTTTTTTAGATGATGTTGGGCTTCAAATGCATTGAGTTTTTCCCAAGAAGCTAGGATGTTGTAATGTATCATCAGCATAGTGTATGTGTGGATCCCAGCAGTGTGGTCTTTTGTAATTGACAGTTGGCAATTTTGTCAATACACATATTTTGTAAGAGCCATCCAAGCAGGGGTGGGTTCCTCCCGGTTCAGACCAGTTCGCCCGAACTGGTAGTGACCCGCTGGTGATGTCACGATGATGTCACGGACCCGGTTTGGTCGGTGCTGGTCCATGGGCGCTGCCATATTTCTTTTTGATTTTTTTAAATTTTTAATTTGTTTTCTTATTTTTCTTCTTCTGAGCATGCACAGAAGCCGAGTTTCCTGCACTGTGCATGCGATCGCCATCTTGTTTTTGGCTTTTTTCTCCCCAGATTTTTTGGCATTGCGCATGCGTGCGCGCACAAGGCGCGCCCACACGGTGCGGGAGGAAGCGAACCGGCAGCGAGGTAAGTTAGAACCCACCCCTGCATCCAAGATGTTTCTTCTTTTCAACCACATTTATATCTGGTGTGTTATGAACCAAGATTTTATCACTCTGTATTTGGAAATCTCAATATTTTAACCTGTTTGTTTTCAGCTATTTTTCCAACTGAGTGTTTCTAACAATTTTTCATTAGTGGCACATGACAATTTTAGAGGTATTCTAGTGAAACATTTTGGCAACTGTGTTATCTCATTGTTTATAATTAATTTGTGTGATTTTCTGGCACAAGCTGAGTATATGATCTACTGTTATTATATATTATTATTTCGAGGTTGATCCAACAATGTCCTGTTCAGTCAATAAATATGTATCAGCCTTCCACCCTTCTGAAGTCAGTAAAATGAGGATCCAGATTGTTGGGGGCAATATGTTGACTCTGTAAACTACTTAGAGAGGGCTGTAAAGCACTATGAAGTAGTATATAAGTCTAATTGCTATTGCTATTTTGTAATGACACTCATTAGCTGATTTTATAATTGGATATGTTGAAATTAGATTGTATTTAACATTGTATGGAAAAACTTTAACCTTTTCTATAGAAATAGTTGGCAACTCTTTCTGAAATATTTCAGGCATGGCATCCCTCACAAGGCTTATTATGGGGGCTGCTGTGAAGGCTTTTCCCAGACATAATTGCCTATGAATGCTCTCCTGGTCTTAAATGTTTTCAGTCTGAAATTGTTAAGTAAAACCTGGATTACCAAGGAAGTGGATTGGACTTAGATTCTCTATTATATTCTATTAACAGTATTAAAATATTTCAATTCATATGTATAATAATAATTGATCATTGATAATAATAATAAATAATTGCATATTAACAATAATAAAAGGGCCAAGAGAATGTTATGTGGTATGTACAGAATATATAGTTAGAACATTAGAAAAAAAATTGTAGGCTCTGAAATTTTACTTCTTTGAGAATTATGTTCTTTGTAACTAGGAAAAGAAGATGCATATTTAAAAAGATGGTCAAATCTGCACGTGGAAAAATGTTTGTAGTTATAGCTTTCCTCACATTAAATGAATCAAATGAGATTCAGGCAAATTACTGCGCTTTTAATTTCAGCACAATTTATTATTTTGGTCATCTTTTATTCTGCAAGGGACTGGAAGAATATATCATTCCTTTAATATGTCAAGAAAATATTTTTTCTTTTGCCTTAACTCATACTTTCTGTGGAAACTTAGATTTCACCTTTATTAAAATGTCAGCATGCAAGATAGTAATTTACCATTTAAAGAAAAAAAATTAATTATTTATATATTTTCAACCTGCCTTTTTATTCTTTCCCAAATATTCTCCAATTTAAGATGGTTGCTCTATGTTACTGAATGGGATACCAGATGGGATCAAAAGTTTATAGTTAAAAAAGGACAGAAGCAATTTCATCTTACTTTTTAGAATGGAAAAAAATTGGTCTTAATTATTATTTTGTAAAGTAAAAAATGATTTCATGGGGACATCAAGAAATATCATATCTTGCTATTTTATCTTTTTAAAATATAAATATTCTACTCGACTGTTTCTTTCTCCTGTCACCTAAAAAGTAAATTATCTATCTGAAGTAGGAGACACTTGGTTTTAGTAGAAACTTTGCATTCAAAGTAACCTAATGCCTGAAGTTGGCCTCGGACTACAATTTTATTCCAGTTAGTTATGCCCACATAACATATAATTGGAAGGAAGAGCAACTTGGATAAATTCCATTGAAATATTTTGGAATGGATAATCCAAAAAAATAATTAAAATATTTTAGCCACGTACATTATAAACGCACACAAAAAAATTAGTTTGCATCTGAATATCAATTTAATTTCACATTTTGGGACTAGTACATGCAAATAAAAACTCATTTTATAGCTTTTAGTAAAGCTCTTCAAATTTCACAATACGGTTTATCAACAATTGCAAACAAAGGGAAGATTGTTTTTTAAAACTTTGTATTATTCAAAATTTCAAAGAGACATCAAGAAATCAATGCTCCCGCAAAAGCATTTCAAAATAGAGGGTTGGATTATATAAGTGATTTATGAACCACACAAACATATTGCACACATTTAATTTTCCATGTCCTGGCAAAAGAAATAGAAAATGAAGGCAAAGAAGAAAAGAATACATATTATTCAAATACCTCTATTGCCATATGAGCTTTTAAACCAGCAGGCCCAATCAAAACTATGCTTGCATTTAGGCTTGTAAGTATATCTATCTATCTATCTATCTATCTATCTATCTATCTATCTATCTATCTATCTATCTATCTATCTATCTATCTATCTATCTATCTATCTATCTATCTATCTATCTATCTATCTATCAACAAGTGCAAGGAAACAGGATACATGAACAAATGGCACAAATAAATGGATATAACAAAGCAAAACATAGCCATAAACACATAGAATGGGTACATACAAATGGGTACAGTAGGACAGGGACGGTAGGCATGTTGGTGCGCTTATGCACGCCCCCTTAGGGACCTAAGAAACGTGTAAGGTCCACGGTAGACAGTTTAAGGTAAAAGGTATGGGGGTTAGAGAAACTAACAACAGGATCAGATAAAGTGTTCCAGACATTTACTACTCTATTGCAGAAGTCGTATTTTCTGCAATTAGAGCGGAATACATTTAGTTTGTATCTATTGATAGCCCTAGTGTTATTGTGGTTGAAATTAAAGTAATTGTTAACAGGTAGGACATTAAGGTAGATGATCTTGTGTACTAAGCTTAGGTCAGAATGTAGACGGCTTAGTTCAAGGTTATCCAGGCCTAAAATTTCAAGTCTACTGGAATAAGAAATTTTATTGCGAGCAGAGGAGTTGAGTACTCTCAACTCCAAACACTTGTTTAACTACTGGCAGACACAACATTGATATATTTTCAATTACTTTGGTAATTGCAGCTGGAAACAACTCAAGAACTGAATACCCAACACCTGAATAGCCATTCAGTCAATTGAAAAAAATCAGATTTGTGTTATCTATTTTGGATGTGTCACAATAGAGATTGCCCTTTTAAAGATTGCTGTAGTAATTGTAAGGCTCATTTGGAAGTCATATGAAAATATGATATATTTTTATTTATTTATTTATTTTTATCAATTAATATTCATTTATTTCAGTTATTTATTATATTGGTCCTGGCATTTATTTTGTAGTTTGTGTCACGTGACAACATTTATTGTTGAGTAGGGGAAATCTCCTGGATTGGCTTCAACTAGACTTGACAAACTAGACTGCTCAGGTAGGGAAAGTGGACACTGCTAAGGATTGTGATTTATTCTGTCTACTTTCCCTTTTTTAGTGGAATCATCTTAAATTCCAGATCATCTTTCTTTCAAATAAATGCATTGTTTTTTGTTTAACTGTTTTGGCAGCAAAATTCTATATACACACAATAGGATAGAAGTCCCATTATATTTAAGGAAATTTACTTTCACACAGGTTAGTATAGAATTATAATGGTACACTGCAAACTATGCTCTTTTCCTTGAAAGTAAACAATAATAAATTCAGTGTGAGGTATTTCTGAAAAGTTATCTATAGAAAATTATAATTTATTCATAATTAAAAATTGTGTCTATATGTTGAAAATTGCAAATATTCATAAACCACTTCAATTGCAAAAATGCAATTGCCAATATTTGAAAATGTTCAGAAAGTTATTTAGTGATATTTTGATGTATAATTTCACTAAAATACTATTATTTTAATAATAGATCAATTTTCATAAGCCATATAACTCCCTGATTCTGAATGTTTTACATAAAATAGAAAATTAAATCAATGCAAATTTTCAGGTTTGCCAAATAAATATAACTTTTCTGTCAAAATTCAGACATTGCCCTGGTTATTCTTACATATTTATAAAAGCTTTCTGGTTAATTTTTGTTGATTTCCAGCATTATATATCTGTGTTTTTTTAATCTATTCAAAATGAATGAATTTTAGTTTTTGTAATGATAAGATTTTTTAAAGTATAACTTGTGGTAAAAAGACATGGCATTTCTAATTTTAGCATCCTTTTATTTGAACCCAGTTCAAAAAAGAAGAATTGTCTGAGTGATATATTCAAAAGTGATAACAGTAGAATGCAAGTATTTATTTTATTTGTCATTGAAGACTGAAAGGTGAAAATAAATTCTATGTACACAAAGACATCTGGCTACCATAAATATCTCAGAGCTTCCACATACCTTTGTGTTGTGTTGGATATTAGATGGTTTGAATGCTCTGCTTCTCCTTTTTCTTCTTGCACGGTAGCAGCTAAGCATCAAGTTGTGATTTTAAAATGATTGTGGCCCTTTTTATAGTGTCAGTGAGGGAGGGGGCGGTTGGGCACCACACCTCATCCATTACTTTACCCACCTCTTAAATCCAGTACCTACTATGTAGTTTCTGGTTGTGTCACATGATATTTGGAAAGATTTGTCCTACCGAGATTTTAGAATGTTCTATTTGCTTTGCAGGAGAAAATCAGGAGATACAGAGGGAAAGGAAATGGTGAGCAATGCAACCTAATGAGCTGACAAGAGAGGCATTTCTCAGATCATTAAGTACAGACCAGCCCAAGGCATTTGCCCATTGACAGAAAGGGCAAGAGTGCATCCCTTTTATATCGTTATCTCTTCCAAAAACAGAACCCAAACCAATTTCTCTGCATTTTGCTTCCTCCCTGATGAAGATATTTTTTTTCATTGTAGCAGACAGTAGCAGACTAGTTGAGGGTACTCGGGGAAAGTGGCAGAGCTGATCCTTCTAGTTCCAAAACCTGTTTCTTGGATCAGCCACTTTTCTCTGTGTATTGATAGGATTAGTCTTGTGAGATACATGATCACTTTCTGTACAAGTTAATACTTTGAAGGAAAAGAACAACCAACAGACTATGCTTTGAAAGAATAATTATTCCCTTAATTTTTCATTTGGTGGATTTGAATAAACAGAGAACTCCAATCTTTTTCTCAAAGCCTCTTTTAACAGGAGATTGTACCCCTCCTGTGTTTATTTGTGTGTGTGTATGCGCTTGTGTGCGCGCATATGCACTTGCGGTTATATAATGCTTCTAAATGGAAAGGAATCTTTCAGAACTCTAACATTTTGATATCCATGACCCTAGTCCTTTTTTGTTTACTTTTGTTTGTTGTTCCTCTTTCTTCCTCAGTTCAGTTTCCCTGGTTGCAATTAGCCCATTGCTGATTCTCAAATTTTGACATAAAAAGCTGGAGGTGCATGGCATCCAGCGGTGGGTTGCTACCGGTCTGGTCCCGTTCTATGAACTGGTAGTGGCGGCGGGAGGCTCTGTCCACCTGCCCCAGATGCTTCTGTGCATGCGCAGAAGCATCGCGTGTGCGAGAGAGAGCCCACACAAACCGGTAGCGATGGGATTTAGAATCCATCACTGATGGCATCTCTCCTACATTTCCAAGTAGTTGTTCTGTTTCTAATTTGCATCAGGTTACAAAACGCCCAAATAAACAGCAAACAGGAGTTGGAGGAAAATGTGGTTTCATCAGTTAGGCTAGGAAAATATAAACAGCCATAGCGAAGTATTGCTTACCCAGAATAAAGGGTAAGCAATTATATAAAATGTTACAATTAAAAATACAAAAATAAATAAATAAAAGAGTAAAAAGAAAAAATAGAAAGCACAGGGGGAAAAAAAGAAAAAAATTAGTACAGTATATAGCAGTGATGGCGTACCTTTTTTCGTTTGCATGCCAAAAGGGGGGGAGCACAAGGGGGGTCACGTGTGTGTGTCTCACACCCATAATTCCATGCGCCCCCCCGCACATGCGCACGTGACCCCCCCCACTCCCGGCATGCAATGGCACGCCCATTTTTTGCTCTCCCCAGGCTTCAGAGCCTTTCTAGGAGCCTGGGGAGGGTGAAAACGGCCTTTCCCCCCAGGATGCCCTCCGGAGGCAGAAAATGGCCCATTTGCCAACTTCCGATTAAACTGGAAGGCCTGTTTTTTTGCTCTCCCCAACCTCCAGAGCCTTTCTAGAAGTCTGGGGAGGGCAAAAATGGCTTTCCCCACCCCCCGGAGGTCCGCCAGAGGCCAGAAACATTCCATTTGCTGACTTCCGGTTGGACCAGAAGTTCTGTTTTTTTGCTCTCCCCAAGCTTCAGAGCCTTTTTAGGAGCCTGGGGAGGGCGAAAATGGCCTTCCCCAACCCCCGGAGGCCCTCCGGAGCAGTGGTGAAATGCTGCCAGTTCGGGTGGGCCAGTCGGTCGTTGCAGAGCCGATGGAGCTGGCAGCGGTCGCGGCGCGGGGCTTCTCCCGCCTGCTTCCCCTGCCCGCCTGGACACTGCCATTTGGGTTATTTTGCCCTCTGTGCATGCGCAAAGCATTCTGCACATGCACAGAGCATAGAAGAACTCAAATGGTGGCATCCAGGCGGGCGGGGGAAGCGGGCGGGAGAAGCCCCGTGCCGCAACCGCCGCCAGTTCCATCGGCTCTGCAACGACTGACCGGCCCACCCGAACTGGCAGCATTTCACCCCTGCTCTGGAGGCCAGAAATGGCCCATTTCAAGTTGGGAGGCGCCGGACCTGCACTCCTGTGCCCACCGATATGGCTCCACGTGCTACTTGTGGTACGCGTGACATAGGTTCGCCATCACGGGTATATACTGTAGTAAAGAAAAAGAGAAGATATAAAGAAACAAGTTCCTCTTCCATCACAACAAATATAAACATTTTTAGTAACTTATCATCTTCTCTTAAAATACAACAGATGATCTCTTCTTATATATCATCTCTTATTTATAAGTTGGCCCTGGTCACTGAAGGAGGTTGTGAGAGCTTCATCACTTGAGACTTTCAAGAAGGGATTGGGCTGCCATTTGTCAGAAATGGTGTAGGGTCTCCTGCTTGAGTGGGGGGTTGGACTAGATGACCTACAAGGTCCCTTCCAACTCTATTAATCTGTTAATCTGTTAAAGTAAGTAAATTAAATTAAATTAATTGAAATTTGTACATTAAACTATGCATCTGATCTGTGATGAATCTGTGAATATATGTTCTTCTTTTTAAAACTTTATTTTGTTTTATTTTGTGTTTTCAGGTACAATTTAAAGTTTTGAGTTTAATCCTTTTTATATCTTAGTAGTTAAGCATCAATTCTAAGTCTACCAATCCTCATACAAGCCTCACCAATCTTCACTTGGTTGTGCCTTTGTTATGAAACTCAGAAACCTTTAATAGTTTACCTTTCCCATGCCATGAAAATATTTTTTGTGAGCAATACTTCTTCCTTATTTAATAAGATTTAGTATTGATAAAATAAGAAATTGTTCCTTGACATCAAGTAGATGTCAAGTAGAAAACCTACTTGTCTCCTGCTGTTTCTCAAACCTGTATTTAATTGCTGAAGTCAATTGGTACACAGGTTGGGAATTAAATGGGCATAGTGCAACTTGCCCAACACTGCTCCCCCTGCTGCATTTTGGCCCATCTGAATGGGCCAAAATTCCGGGGCCCCTCTGAAGAGTACATTTTACAGTTCATCAGTGAAGTGACCGAGGCATAAGCAATCGTAAGTAGGGGGTGCAACCGTCCCACTCAGTCATATAGCAAAGAAAGACTCCGGGGCCATTTGTTTTGCCAAGAGTCTACTTTACTGAACTTAAGTGGTTACAGAAGTAGCGTAAGCTGAATCTGAGGTTTTCCTATGCAAACAACACAAAGGAAAGTCCACCCCACCCCCGCTATCCCGATAATCTGAAAATGTCCAATCAGGTGCTTGTATATTGTTTTAGTAAACAGGTGCTCAGTTCCCAGCTGTGCACCTCATTATTTGACCTGGCTGGCTGTAGCTTCTCACACAACTCAGCTGGGCTTCAATTCTCCCCTTCTTCCTTACATTCCAATCTCTCTCTCCCCCCATTCTGCCCCCCACCGCAGTGGTGGGTTCCTACCGGTGCGGTCCACTCTATAGCACTGGTAGTGGCCCGCTGGTGACGTCATAGTACCGGTGCGGTTGGTTGCCGGTGCCTGGGCGCCGCCATTTTTTTTTAATTTTTTTTTTTAAATTTTCTTCTGCGCATGTCCAGAAGCCAAGCTTCCGGCACTGCGCATGCACTGCCTTCCTACCCCACAGTGAGTCCAAGCAGGGGAGGATGGCTGAGGGAGCGCGTGAGACGCTGAAAGAACGGACGGCAGGAGCTATCTCCATTCCTCTCCCTTCAGCAGTCCGAGAAGCCATGAACGCACGGTGATGATCCTAGGCATTTTTGCACGTTTGAGGCTTCTTGAGCTGCTGAGGGGAGGGGGAATGGGTGGCAGGACCTATCTCAGTTCCCCTCCCTTCAGCAGTCCGAGAAGCCACGCCCACCTGGTCACATGGCCAGCAAGCCATGCCCACCCGGTCACATGGCTGGCAAGCCACACCCACAAAATAAGCCATGCCCACAGAGTGGTAGTAAAAAATTAGGAACCCGCCCCTGCCCCACCCCCACCCCCGCACTGCTAATGTCAGACTGTCAGCTCATGAAGCTTGGATAGGTGAGATGCAGCAGTGACAAAGTCCAGGAAAGGATGTAACGAGTCCACAAGACAAACTTGCGAAAAGCTCTCCAGAGTCTCTACCTGCTCCTTTAAGCGGGAACTTTGAATCCAGAAGGACCCTCCAGATTGCAAGCCTGCGGTTTTATTGGGGAAGACCTACCATTTAGACTTTAGACTTTACCACTAGGAGCAGGACTGCTATAACACCACTTCTCCAATTTACAATCCTTATATAGTAGGCAGTTCAGAAGGATGCCAGGAATTCTCAAGCTTAAATCGTGACTGTGCCAAATCCTCCTTTAACTAGCTGTCAAGCCACATTCTGACTGGGCTCTCTTCCCTAATTGTTTTTTTTTAAAAGGGATTCTAATGGTTGCAAAACAAAATGTCAGCATCCAACATTTTGGGGTCCTTAGTACTCTCTGAACTTCGTTGTTTTCTTGCAGACATTTCATTACCCAAACCAGGTAGCATCATCACTGAGCACTGACAATGTTACCTAGTTAGAGTAATGCAACATTTGCAAGAAAACAACCAAACTCAGAGTACCCCTCATTGCAACCCTGAGCTACAGAAATTCTCCTTATCATTAACAATCAGTCCAAGGATGACCCTAAAGTGAGGTCTGAAAAGGTTTTTTAAAAGGAAATGAAACAGAGGATAGGTGCTGAGTGATTTATTAGGAAATGTACTCACCTGTCCAGAGAAAAATGCAAATGCCTGTATTCTTGTATAGAATAGGGAAAGGGCTGGAGGATGTAACAAGCAGAAATTAAATGATTTTGGTATGTTCTTCCATGAACATTGTGTTGCCCAATTTGTGAATGAGCAAACCCACTTCCAGGAGTCATTTTTCAGAATGCACAATATGTTCTCAGTCTGTAAATCAAGTTATGTGAATCCAGTTAATTGTGGTATTTTTATTACGTACCATGATTAATCAAAACCAACAAACAGCATTAATCTGAGCCTCTACTGCAGGATAAATTTCTACCATCTAAAATAATAGGGAAGGAATATTGACTGTAGTATATAGTACTATACAGTTTTACTGAGCTAAAATGCCATAAATTTGAAATGTGATGAAATGTGATGGACTAAAGACTATAGTAGTAAGAGACCTAGCAGACCAATAAACCTAGTAATAGCAATAGCACTATAGCACTTAGACTTATATACCGCTTCATAGTGCTTTACAGCCCTCTCTAAGCGGTTTACAGAGTTCAGCATATTGCCCCCAACAATCTGGGTCCTCATTTTACCGACCTCAGAAGGATGGAAGGCTGAGTCAACCTTGAGCCTGGTGAGATTTGAACAGCTGAACTGCTGAACTAGCAATCAGCTGAAGGTCGCAATGTTGCTTTTAACCACTGCGCCACCTCGGCTCCTAACAGTAGCCGAGGTAGTAGTAGTAACATCAACTGCAATAAAAATATAAAACTTAGTCACACGTGGATTAACAATTTGTTCACAAAGTAATTAATGTTATTAATATTATATAGCCTGAATTATGATTTTTATTTTTCATTAACTTTTATAATGTTATGATTTATAATTTATAATTTATGAAGTAATTTATCAAATTTAGCAAGTAGTCCTTCCAGTAGCCTGTGCAGATTACTCCAGATTTTTAGACAACACTGCCCTCTTGTGCACACTTTTAATACTTTGAGGGGGGGAAATTATCCCAGGACTATTAATTTTTCAAGTCTTTTGTGGGCAGACATGCATAAATGCATTTATACATGCAAATAAAAAATGTTTAAAATGCTGAGGACGTGTCCCTAAAGGATCAATACTTTACATGAGTAGATTTATAATTGATGTTTTAAAGATTTTGAAAGATTGGGCTATGAAGATGCTTTGCTTATAACATTTGGTTAGCAAGATATGCAACATGGCTTGGATACTTTAATGCTTTTTTATGTATCTTCAATATTAGGGTCCTTAAAAGAAGCAACACTTGAACACTTGAATTATAATCAACAAAATCACATTTCATAAAGTACTAAAATGGAGAATGAAAATTAGTTATATACTTGAACTGTGGAACAAAGAATTGGAATCCAATCCTTGGAAAATCAATGATCTCTAGGCTTTAAGAAATATAAAACATATTTCATATAATTGAAAAATGAAATAAATTAATCAAAATAATTATTTTATATCTATTGTACGGTACTTCTCAAAGAACCTTTAAAAAGGTTGGACATTAGATATTTTTTTGGCGCTGGTGTTATAATAAAATGGAGTAGTCTTTAACTGCTATGACTTCTGAAAATAAGAAGAGGCAATATATTTTTATGTGATCTAGATTTAATAATGAAAACGAATTTTATAGTGATATAATATGGAAACTATAGGAATCTTTTTTTTATTGTTAATTAGTTTTTCCTTTTCTGTTAGTTTATTTTAATTGCTATTATATTTTTTTCCTCTTTGTATAGCTACTATACAGAGTGTTGATTTGCCTGTATTTTCATTATTTAAAAAGTATGGCGGGTTGCACAGCCCAGCCAGATGTTTAGACTGGATTTGGCATTTTTATCCGCCTATTGAGTCCTTTCCAAGGACCTGGGATAAGAATAGATGTTGTTCCAAATAAAGCTGACTTTTGCAATTGATTGATGGTGATTTTGTCAGTGCTGATGATGTTCAAGTGGTGCTCCAGATCAGGGGCTGGTTCCTAATTTTTTTACTACCACTCTGTGGGCGTGGCTTATTTTGTGGGTGTGGCTTGCCAACCATGTGACTGGGTGGGCGTGGCCCTCGGGAACTTGGCAGCGGCCGGAGAAGCGGAGGGGTATTGCCCACCCGCAACACAGCCCCCCGCAGCGGGAGCAGCAAGACCGCGGCAGCGGTTCTTCTGGGAGGCTCTGTCCGGCCTGAATGCTTCTCCCCATTCGATTATCCTAGGCTCCTGCAGTCCGTTTCCCCTCCCCTCAGCAGCTCGAGAAACCTCGAACGTGCAAAAATGCCTGGGATCATCACCGCATGTTCGTGGCTTCTCGGACTGCTGAAGGGAGGGGAACTGAGATAGGTCTTGCCACCCTTTCCCCCTCCCCTCAGCAGCTCGAGAAGCCTCAAATGTGCAAAAATGCCTAGGATCATCACTGTACGTTCGTGGCTTCTTGGACTGCTGAAGGGAGGGGAATGGAGATAGCTCCTGCCGCCCGTTCTTTCAGCATCTCACGCGCTCCCTCAGCCATCCTCCCCTGCTTGGACTCATTGTGGGGTAGGAAGGCAGTGCATGCGCAGTGCCGGAAGCTCAGCTTCTGGACATGCGCAAAAGAAAATTTTAAAAAATAAAAAAAAATTAAAAAATGGTGGCGCCCAGGCACCGGCAACCGACCGCACCGGTACTGTGACATCACCAGCAGGCCGCTACTGGTGCTATAGAGTGGACCGCACCGGTAGGAACCCACCACTGCTCCAGATGTTTTGGGATTGCATTCAAGGCTCCTTCCGTGCTACCTTTGTTTTCTTTTGCCACAGCCATTCTATTTCTAATTGCAAGTTTTGTATTTTGTTATCTTCTCCAGTTGTTAACTTTCTCTTATTATCATTATCATTTATTATTATTTAAAAGGAAGTCTTTCATTGTATTATGACAAGAATCTTTCTCTTCCTCCTCTGGTACTCTAGTTTCCTCTAGTGTTTCTTTGTATGTGTTTAATTATACTATTTGGATTCAAATAGTTTTAATGTTGCTCATTCAATTAAATAATTCACGAACACATTTATGATTGAGAGCTATTTCCCAATAGGCCTTCATTTCACATTTTAGCTGACATTTAGATGACTAAATAGCACATGAGAAGAATGGCAGTCAAACCAGTCTGCAGCAGTCAAAGCAGAATCCTAAAATTGCTGGTGTACACAATGATGTCAATCTCACACATTCATGCTACAGGAGTATATTTTCTTAGAAGATAGAAGATAGAATTCTTTATTGGCCAAGTGTGATTGGACACACAAGGAATTTGTCTTTGGTGCATATGCTCTCAGTGTACATAAAAGAAAAGATACATTTGTCAAGAATGGTTGTCATAGGGTTCAAGTAAGCAATCAGGAAACAATCAATATTAATATAAATCGTAAGGATACAAGCAACAAGATACAGTCATACAGTCATAAGTGGGAGGAGATGGGTGATAGGAACGATGAGAAAAACTAATAGTAATAATAATGCAGCCTAAATTTTCTTACTAGTTCATGATGTGTTGAAGGTGACCAAAAGTAATGATAGGGCACAAAAATAATCAACTTGTCTGTAATATAGCTACACACACAATTCTGAAAAACCTAAGGAAACACAACAGATGTCAGAGAAATAGGATAGGAATGGACAATGCAGAAAGCCGGTTGTTTTGTGTTAGCAGAGGAATTGGGCAGAGGAGGGGGTCTCAATAATGGTGAAATTATCCTGAATTGGGACAGGAAAGATATCTCTTCTTTTTGTACTCAACTCTGACTTTGTACATCTAGAAACTTGAATGCGGGTATGCAATACAAGGCAGTGTTCCTGATTTTTCAGAGGCTGTTTACAGTGAAAGAAAAATGACTATATTAAGGGGGAAAAGGTGAAAGGAAAGAGGAGAAAGGGATGATCAGCAGTAAGACTCAAGTGGGAATGAAGGACCAGGGTAGGGATAGATCATGGAGAAAATCTATATGGGTACTAGGCATCAAAAACAACTTGACGGCACATAATGAACTAATCAGCTACAGAAAACATGCAAACATACAAATCTGAAGAAAAGGATGCATGAAAATGAGCATATTATTTATTATTTATTATTAGGTATATTTTAAACTGCCCAGAGCTTCTCTCTAAGGGAGATAGGAGGTTAAGAAATATGAAATATAAATAAATATTATATCAAAATGGGTACAGAGCACATATTTGGAAAATGTACCTGAAAATGCAGACAAAATTTTTGTTGACTTCTTTTTTAAAGGTAAATTGATATAAAATAGTTGAACATTATGGAACCAAGAGAAACCAAAATCAACATCCTGTATAAATCCTGTAAGAATTAATACTCCTTACAGAAGCTGGTCATTTGTATTCTTTTAGCGAGTCATTATTGTGGCCAATCTCTACAGGGAAGAGGTAAAAACCAAAGCCCTAGACTCCTTCACAGGAATTTCACCCACTAACTGGTATAGGTATGTGGACCATACTTGGGTCAAGATCAAAACACAGGAATTGGAAACATTCACCAAACATATCAATTCTGTGGATAGATACATCAAATTCACACGGGAAGATGTTAAGGAAAATTGTCTAGCCTTTCTGGATTGTGCACTACACATTAAGGAAGACAGAAGCCTTAACATTGAAGTTTACATAAAACACACTCACACAGATCAATATTTACATTTTGATTCCCACCACCCCAGTGGTGGGTTCCTACCGGTGCGGTCTTGGCTGTCCGTCGCCGCCGAGCCGAAGCAGCTGGCGGCGTTCGCGGCGCGGGGCTTCCCCCGCCTGCTTTCCTGGGACGCCGGGATGCCGCCATTTGCGTTCTTCTGCCCTCTGCGCAAGGGCAGAAGAACGCAAATGGCGGCATCCCGGTGTCCCGGGAAAGCGGGCGGGGGAAGCCCCGCGCCGCGAACGCCGCCAGCTTCTTCGGCTCGGTGGCAACGGACAGCCAAGACTGCACCGGTAGGAACCCACCACTGCACCACCCACTGGAGCACAAAATGGGAATCATTAGAACCCCACACCACTGAGCTGAAGGCCTGCTTAACAGCAAAGATGAGAAAGAAAAAGAATGAAAACATATCAAGGAAGCCCTCAGAATGTGTGGCTATCCCAAGAGGGCCTTCATCAAATAATAATAATTTTTAAAAACCCTACAGGAGCTCCTCCATAACAGACAATGAACAGAACAATAAACAAAGCAACATTGACATTCCATATGTTGCAGAAATATCGGAAAAGCTCAGGAGGATCTTCAGCCAACACAACATACGTGCACATTTCAAACCCAAGAATACAGTAAGGCAGAAGCTTGTCCACTCCAAGGATAAAACACCCAGACACAAACTGAGCAATGTGGTATATGCAGTACAATACAGTGAGCCATGTGCAGATTTGTACATTGGGGAAATGAAGTGACCTCTTCATAAACACATGGCAAAACATAGGAGATCAAATCCATCAGGACTAGATTCAGCAGTCCAGCTGCATTTAAAAGATAAAGGCTACTCTTTTGAAGACAGCAAACTCCACATTTTGGACAGAGAGGACCGCTGATTTGAAAGAGGGGTCAAAGAGGCCATCTATGTCAAAATTGAACAGCTCTCTCTCAACAGATTGGAGATAGACATCATCTATCTCCAATCTACACACAGTCCTTTCAACAGTTCCAAGAAGGCGCCACACCCATTTGCACCACTCAGATTATCCTGATCTGATATCCTGATCTGAGATAAACCTCCAGGTGGCCTCAACAATTCTCTGGAAGAATGCAAATGACCAGCTGTCTGCAAGGAGTATAAATCCTTCCATACCCCCCCACCATCCAGTCAGAGCTGAAGAAGCTTCTTGGATGAGAAGCGAAACATCTTCAAAGGAAAACCAGAAAGTCCAGTTGCCTCTTGAAAAAGCACCTTTGGGATTCACCTTTCTGCGCTAAAATTTCCAAATCTTTCTTTCTGTTCTCCATATTTGGTTTATCTACATAGAGACACTGGTTTGTACTCCTTCCTGTATTCACAGTTTCACGATCTAGTGTAGTGATGGCTAACCTTTTCTGGACTGAGTGTCCAAAGCGTGCACATGCGTGAAGCTCCAAAATGAAATGCACGCACAGCCCCGTGCATGTGCCCTGCCCCCCATGAATGCATGTGACCCCTCTGCATGTGCCCCATGCATGCGTGTGACCCCCCGCACATGCCCTGCTCCCCTGCGCATGCATGGCAGAGACCCGATGACCAGCTAGCCTGCAGGAGGTGCGCACGCATGTGTGGCAGAGCTGAACTGGAGTGAGGGCTCGCGTGCCATCAGAGAGGGCACTGCGTGCCACCTCTGGCACGCGCGCCATAGGTTCACCATCACGGATCTAGTGCATCCGTATCTCTAAAGGTTGATTTCCCAGAGTGATAAGGATTCAAGTAATCATTGTATAAACAACCCACAGTTGAAAACTTCACCAGTAACATGGAAGAGACTACTGTACCTATTCTCCATTACATCATAATGCTGTGATGAAAAGCATAGAAACTCCCTGCCCTAATATATACAGAGATAAATTAGTTGTAAATTGAAAAAAAGTTTACTTGTTGATATTCTTGAATCACTACTACTTTTATCCTAATAAATCTTGATACGGACATTCTTAGATTTGTGCTTGAGAAAATTGATTTTCAGACTAACAACATCCAGCGCATCTTGCTGAGAACTTGGCATTGTACTATTTTCTAAGCAATATTTTCTTATGTTCACATTATTCAGTTTGAAGACTTCCAGGTTAGGATTGCAAACGCCTTCCTTCCATTTCTTGTGAAGTGCAACCACTCTTGCCAGGAATTCTCTCAGTTTGTAAATGTGCCCCATTATGAAACAATCCAAATCATTCCTGTTAGCTATTTTAGTATTCATTTTTCCTGGGCCACATTTTTCAACAGGAAGGAGAGAAGACCTATACCCATTGCTTCTTCATCCTCCTACTCAGTGCTTCATAGTTTATTTTATTTATTACATTTTTTTATCCCGCCTTTATTACTTTATAAATAACTTAAGCAGGGGTGGGTTCTACTTACCTTCCCTGCCGGTTTGCATCGCGGCGCGCATCCCTTCCTGGAAATGACCCTCTGCGCATGCGCAGAAGCCTTTCCGCATGCACAGAGGGTTTTTTTGGCAATCTGCGGCAACAGGAGGACTGGTTTGGGAGCGTGGACCGCCAGTCATCGCTGCCGGTTTGGTGAGTGGCGGGAAATTTCTGCTACTGGTTCTATAGAATCTGTCCAAACCTGTCTGAACCTGGCAGCAACCCACTACTGAACTTAAGGTAATGGACATGCATACTACACCTTCCTCCTCCTATTTTCTTCACAATGACAACATTGTGAAGTAGGTTGGGTTGATAAATAGTGACTTCCCTGCATGATGTTGTGCATTAATTCTGGTTGTGTTATTTATTCCCATTTGTAGAGTAACAATCAGTAAATAAAACAGCCTGGGAAAACTTTCATCATATTCTGCATGTCTGACTTGAGAAGGCAGCATACTTCTTTTGGTAGACTGTCTGGTTTGAATATTGCTGCTTTAGTCTCTCTCTGTATGGAGTCTTCTCACTGCATGTTGTCTCCTCCTCTACAGGGCAGAAATTCTTCTTTTTGCAGAGTCCTCTTCCTTGGTTCCTGAGATCTGTGGTAGCTGTTTTTTATCTAAAGGCTCAGCAACAATATCAGCATGGGACCCTATAATCTAATATGAAGTTCAATAATATAAGATGCTTCTTGATAACAGTGAGCCTTTAAGTCACATTCCTCTATCTCCTAGTCTCATTTTCTTGCTGCCCCCCTCAGTTCTGGGGTTGGGGGTTTCTTGATTAAGTGTCTCTTGCTTTCCACTCAAGAATAACCTACTTTGATTGCTAAGTTTGGGGTGGACAGCAATTTTGCTTCTGGTTCTTCATCTCTTCCTGGAGAACATTTGACTTGCATTTGCAGCAGAGGTGGTGTTCAGCAGGTTCTGACCAGTTCTGGAGAACCGGTAGTGGAAATTTTGAGTAGTTTGAGAGAACCGGTAAATACCACCTCTGACTGGCCCCACCCCCATCTATTCTCTGCCTCCTGAGTCCCAACTGATCGGGAGGAAATGGGGATTTTGCAGTATCCTTCTCCTGGAGTGGGGAGGGAATGGAGATTTTATAGTATCCTTCCCCTGCCACGCCCACCAAGCCACGCCCACCAAGCCACACTATACCCACCAAGCCATGCCCACAGAACCGGTAGTAATTTTTTTGAATCCCACACTGATTTGCAGCATGTATAGTTCTTATTATTGCCAGGGTTTCAAATAGCATCGAAAACTAAATCAGAGTCCTAGTAAAATGGCTTCGGCCTGACAACTGTCTTCAAAAGGAAAATAAACATATCCCCAGGAGTTCATAAGATCTGTGTTATTCACCCCCCTTTGATGAACATCCAGGTAGAAAGTGTCTTTGCTATTAGCTATGGCAAGTTCCCCTGCCAAATTCCTGCTTGATAGCTTTCTGGGAACTGGCTTCTTTATATGGCCCTAAAATGGGTGGCAAGCAATGCTACAGACAAACCCAATGGGCAATCAGGATTACAACAGGTGATTATCATCAGCAATCAGGAAAAAGCCAGCAGCAACAGTTAGCAATCCCCACTTCCTTTCCTTTTCCTTTTTCTTCCTCCTCCTCTTTCTTCTGTCTCTTCCCTTTCCTTAGATTACCTCCCACTCAAATTCTTGCTTATTCTTTTTGTTAATGATGATCATCCCCAATACTTTCATGTATACGATAAAAATTTCTGGAGACAGAATAGAAACCTGAAGGACATCATGCCATACTTTCATTTTGAGGAACAACTATTTCTAAGTGACACCATCTAATACCTAGTAATGCTTCCTATTCCCATTGTTTCAAGCTTTTTCCAGAAGGAAGCCATATTGGTTGACCTGAAAGCTGCTGAGAAGTCAATAAGGAAGAAACCAGAATAATATTTTGTCAGATTGCAGACAAACGTGTTTCATCTTGAAAATTGAGAGACTTTAACTCTCAGCCTGCTAGTAAAATAGCTTGAAATAAATAAAAATAATTCCTTACCTCTAGGGCAGTGATGGCGAACCTTTTTTTCCTCGGGTGCCGAAAGTACGTGCGCACGTGCTATAGCTCATGCGCGAGTGCCCACACCCATAATTCAATCCCTGGGGAGGGCAAAAATGGCCTCCCCCACCACCCTGGAGGCCCTCTGGAGGCCAGAAACGGCCCATTTCCCAACTTCTGGTGGGCCTCGTAGGCCCATTTTTCATCCTCCCCAGGCTCCAGAGGCTTCCCTGGAGCTTGGGGAGGGTGAAAATGCCCTCCCCCACCCACCGGAGGCCCTCCGGAAGCTGAAAACACCCTCCCAGAGCCTCTGCGCAAACCGAAAATCAGATGGCTGGAGTGCACATGCACGCTGGAGCTGAGCTAGGGCAACAGCTCGCGTGCCGGCAGATATGGCTCCGCGTGCCACCTGTGGCACGCGTGCCATAGGTTCGCCATCACTGCTCTAGGGTGAGTCCACCTGAGAAGACACTATTTTCTTAATCAATATATCCAACTATGAAAGTAGAAAGTGATTTATAATTGACCATCTCTGAAAAATCTTGGAAATGTTTGTGCATTTTTTAAAATTACAAAATAGCCCAAAACATTATCAGTCTAGAGCAGGGGTGTCAAACTGGCGGACCACAGGCCGGATGTGTCACGCACAGGCCACGCCCACCCCAGCTCTGCGAATGGGAAAAATGTCGTGAAACATCATGTGACGGCAACATGACGCAGCAAGTTTGACACCTGTGGTCTAGAGAAACCATATAATCTAATTTCAGTTGCATTGATTGGTTGAGATTGTAAAATTGATGAATTTATTTTATTCTAATTAGGATGGGTTTATATAGGTAACTGATATTTCATTGTATTTTTCTCAGTTTTTACAATGCTATTTAAAAAATATCAGTATGTTGAATTAAATCAAGTTTTCCCAAGCTAGCATATTCCATGTCTTTTTAGATTTCAAATCCAATAATTCACAGCCATAATTAAACTCACCCATATGGATGTTAAGGTAATTTGGGAAATAGAATTAATGTAATCTTATTCTGCTATCTAGTTTCCACATGTTCATATTCCCTGTTATTGATAGCAAAAAAGAATCACATGCTAAGCAAGTCTAGTTATAGACCTGTTGAATTTTATACCATAAATTTACAAACAGTAGCAAAAAGCAAAGAATTAAAGAGAGAGACTTAAATCCATAGTAACTTTTCTGATACTGTAATAACTTTTCTTCATGTATTTCAAGATAAAACAAGTTTGCTTTTAAAATCCACAAAAAGAGTTTTATCAGTTCTTATGACTTAGGGAGAGCCACTTTGGTGTAAAGGTTAAGGAGCTATGCTAGAACTCAGGAGACTGAGTTCTGGTCCCACCTTAGATTCACAGCAGCTGGGTGACTTGCTATGAGCAGTCTGAAAGATGTTTAGTGCAGAGGAAATGCATGAGACTTTTCGTATCATCTACTGAAAGGCTAAACAATGCACCACCCAGCCACCTCCTTTTGTCACTGTCAGTCAAAGATTTCTGGTCAACTGGTTCACCTAAAATATATAATGGCAGAGAAGCAAGTGGATTGTGCCAAAGTCCCTCGCTACTTGCATCACCTGGAGAAGGGGTCCTCTTTTAAAGCTGCTACAGTTATACATTCATCTTGCAGAGAGATGGCCACCTAGAAAAAAAAATAAGAAGTTTGAAGAAGGTAAACAACTTACATATTCTGTACTGTGGTTGAGCTATCTCTCTGAGATAGTTCAGAGTGAAGAAGCAGTTCAAGTTCAAGCAGTTCAAGTTCAGAGTGAAGAAGCAGAGAATGATCCAAAGTTCAGGAACCGTAGAGAAGTATCACAGAGCATAGAGCAAGGATTTTAGATGCAATTGGTCATGAAAGTAAAGAATGAGTCTGCTTAGTCTGCTGAGCTAGGCATCTTCCCAGATGTGGGTTGATTAATGAGCCGGGCAATCATGCTCTTGCCAGCAATTAGGTTCTTCTGCTCAGTGTGTCTCAGCTCTGGTAGCTTAAGTAGTCTTCATTCTCTTGGCTTTTTGGACAGGGATGTGAGCTTCAATAACTCCTTCTCTAGTTGTTTCTACTTTTAGAGAAGTGCTCATCTCCAACTTTTTCCTAACAAGACTCCCCCATCTTTATAGTTCCTGGTCTGGAAGACACAGCATCTTTTCCTCATCAGCGGATCATTCTTTAGAGGCAGTCTTGACAGAAGGCAAGCTGGCAGGCAAAATCTTCGGCCAGGAGGTATCAGAGGGCTTATGTGGGTAGTGGGCAAATTAGCACCTCTGTCTTGCCTCCTACCTTTGGTCAGTTCGTCCTGGGAAGGATATCTAATAGGCAAGCTTAGCAGTCAGCAAGCTAGATTTTGCTCATGAGTCTCACCTCTGGCACTGAAACAGATTACTAACTTGTCAATTGGCAGTGCTAATTTGCCTACCTACCTCCCATTCTCTTTGGCTCCTTCTAGGTAGGAGATTTTGCTAGTCAATGATGAAGCAGGGTCATACAGCAGTCTGGATATTAGTGGGCAAGTAAACTTTTGGCCAAATGTCCTATCCCTACTCACCCACTTCTGGCATCTGTTTTTTTTAAGCAGAAAATTTCTAAGTGTGCTATCCAGTTTGATCTGGAGCTGTCCAGCCTGGGAGATCCATAAGCCAGTCTTGCATGAACTTTCTAGTTACATGGACAACAAGGAGGCTACAATCATTTTATGTATTCTTAGAAGTGACCGAACATGAAATAATCCTAAATCCAATATACTAATCCTTAAAATGGTTGGGGTGATGAAGAGAACAAGTTTATTAGATAAATTATAAGTGGTAATAAACAAGTATTGGCATGTCATGGGGATTATCTGTGGGAAATCCATAACCACTCTAATATAATTATGAGAATCTCCATATTCCATTGTATTCCAAAGTCTATACTTTGTAATTCAAAGAAATGTTGCTAATGCATTTTGTAAAGGGTGTCAGCATCAGTCCATATGTTCATTGATAGTAAGAGAATAATAAAACTTAGTATGAGCGGAGAAGCCAATCAAAGAAACCTGAAGTTTAACAATGAGTAGGATCTTCTTCAGGCAGAGGGGGAAAAAATCTAGAAAAATTATTCCCATGCTTGTCTATAAAGAAAATAGTTGGGCAGTTAGTAGAAATGCTATTAAGCAGGTTGGAAAAGGCATTCCAGAATTTTTGACTTCTTAAAAACTGAGTTTTCCTAGATAGTTTGACAATTACACAAGGTGGCTGAAATCTACGTCTTTCCTAAAATCTGCCCCAATTGTGTAGAGAAAAGGAAAAAAAGAATCCAGTTTTGAAAAGAAAAGAAAGTTTTGAAATGAAATGTCTATATGTTATCACTCTGATGTTTCTTCTTTCATCTTAATACTGTGGATGAAATATGAACCAATTCTGACTTACAGGTTGCAAAATATTTTAGAAATTTATTTTGCTTTGTAATCCTTGTTCTGTGTGCTACTTGGATCATGTGCTCAAAATCAAACTGAGCACACAATAGCCTTTTTCTGGATTAAAACCAGAACTCCATCTAGACTAGAGTAAAAGAACTGTGCAGTATGGAGCAGTGGTGGGTTCGCCCCGGATCAGGGAAACCGGTAGCGGTGGAAGGCTCCACCTACCTGCCCTGACATCTCTGCGCATGCACAGAAGCTTCTGCAGAAGCGCCCCCCGTGTGCACGCGCTCCCAATAGCAAACCCGTAGCAAAGGTAATTGAAATCCACTACCGGTTTTAATTGGAGCTAATAATTCAGTCTGTCTACTCAGGGTCACAATCATAATATCACATCATAATCATAATAGTGATCCAGGAATTGGATAGAGATGAAGCTTGACATCTTTGGGTGTTTTTATCCTTTCTCACATCTCATAAAGTGAGAATCATAAAGGAAGCTAAGTCACACAAGCATATGCACAATTCTATGGATGTCCAATGCATACCCATATTGATTTACCCTAGCTTTGGAGTCAAGGGAGTGTTTTCCACATTGTGCAAATACAGCATTGCATAAAGCCCGAGATAGCAGTTCAGGAGGACTAGAAGCAACAGTAAAAACAGAAAGCCTAAAAATGCTCACTGTAAGCTCCTCCCTTGGTCTGGAACTGTAGGAGAATATGGCTCAACACATGGTTGAATCAGCCTGAAATGGCCAAAAGTGCCAGGTTGAATTCACTTACTTCAGGTAATCTACCTTTCCTGCCAACAGAATGGACAGTGAAGAGAACTGAACTTTACAGATATTGCAGCAGATGGTGGAATTTTCAAGAAGGGAATTCTTCTTGAACACAGATCTAGCTAAGGTTAATGTAAGCTTGTTCATGGGCTGTGGATAAGATGGAGGCAACTTCACAGACACTGGGTAGAAAAAAAGATGCATATGACATGTTTATACCATGCTTAGCTATAAACGGTGAAACTCTTTAAGATCTACTAGATACCATTGATTCTAAATGTCTGAATACTTTCACAAAGGCACATAATAGTGCTTGTATTGGATATACTATTTCACTTGGAAAGGATTATAAGTAAGGGTCTGAAATAGTTGGATTGTGATTATATGCTGGTTCCCTCTACCAGTCGGGAAGCCGGGTTCAGTCCGAGCCGGTCACCGCCCAGCCCGATGCCAGCCCCCCCTTGCCTACCATTTAATTTGCTGTTCCAGGTCAGCTCAGCTCTTGGCGGGTGAAGAATCTACGGGCAAAGTGAGCCCCTCTGGGCAGGGCAGTGGGGAGCATCTGCTTGGGAGGACCTGCCCCCCTCCCTCTCCGGCCATCATGTGGCCAGGCTTTCTGGAGGATTAGGTGCCCCCAAAAGTGCCTGTGTCGCCGAGTCGACCTCAGACCCCACAAGGCAGTGGAAGCCGGAACGCCACCACAATCTGAGCTCCCTTTGGAGTGGGTTGCAAACAAGATGCAAAGCGGCACCCCAAACAGAATGAAGCGGGCATGGCACACCCAGAGCTGCTGCGTCTCTGCAACAGCCGAGGATGGAAGAGGTGCCTCTTCCATCCTCGGCTGTTGGAATAAGCGGCGGCTTTGGCATGGCTGTTTTGTTCTCTGGTCCCTTTTCTTCCCTCGCTTGGCTGCTACTGTTGGGGTGCTGCCAGGCCAAGCGGTGTGTGTGTGTGTGTGTGTGTGTGTGTGTGTGTGTGTGTGTGTGGTGGCGGGGAAAGCGAGGCTTTTTTGCCAGCCTCCCAGCTGGCAAAACAGCAATTTTTGCCGTGGCTAGGTCTGAGGTGGGGAGTGGCACCTGCTGCAACAGCCGCGGGAGGAGTGACCCTTCTTGCTTCTGACGGGCCTTCCCCGCTGTTGCAGCCACAGCACACCGCTCCTGCTGGTGCTGAGGTAAAAGCAGCTACGGCAGCGGGGAAAGCGAGGCTTATTTGCCAGCCTCCCAGCTGGCAAAACATACATTTTCACCGGTTCTGTAGGTGTGGCTAGGTGATGGGCATGTTACTGAGGGCGTGGGCATGAGTGACGTCAAGTTGGCCATGCTTACTCGGTCACACGACCATCAAACCACACCCACAAAATAACCATGCCCACAGAACTTGTAGTAAAAATTTTAGAACCCACCCCTGGTTAGAACCCACCCCTAGTTTGTATAGTACATTTTTCTCCCCAAAAGATTAAATGATTAAAAATAGTTTCAGGATGTATTTTGTCTGGTAAAGAGATGCACATTTTTGCTAACTACCATTGATTAAACTGACAATATTAGGACATGGGTTGTGAGAATGAGGATTAGAATTAGTTTTTCTGTATACCACTACTGTATTTAGGACTTTCAAACTTTCAATATTTTTGTTCGTTTTTGGTTTGGATCCCTTTCATCTATCAGTCAAAAAAACAAAAAGGGAAAAAAATGAAAAGCAGGTACAAAATATAAAAAATAGATGAATTACTAAAGGATGATAGTGTCATCTGAATTATTCCTGAAATTCTTCATGGAACTTGCTTCTGATTAAACCTTTTATTTGCAAATAAAATTTTTATTTCTTTCCCTCACCAAAAAAAGAGAAAAGAGAAAAGAGAAAAGAGAAAAGAGAAAAGAGAAAAGAGAAAAGAAAAGAAAAAGGGAAAGGGAAAAGGGAAAAGAGAAAAGAGAAAAGAGGAAAAAAGGGAAAGGGAAAAGAGAAAAGAGAAGAAAAAGGGAAAGGAAAAAGAGAAAAGAGAAAAGAGAAAAGAGAAAAGAGAAAAAAGAAGAAAAAGGCAAAAGGGAAAGGGAAAAGGGAAATGAGAAAAAAGGGAAAAGGGAAAGGAAAGAAAGAAAGAAAAAGAGAAAAAGGAAGGAAGAAAGAAAGAAAGAAGGAAGAAAGAAAGAAAGATAGAAAGAAAAGGAAGGAAGGAAGGAAGGAAGGAAGGAAGGAAGAAACTCAAATCTAAGGACAGTAATAGAGACAGATGAGAGACATCCTTGAGAATCATTTGGACTTCTTGTGACTTCTGGCAATGTCCTGTACTTTTTTTCCAAATGAGTATTTTGTTTTCCCCCCTAGAGACTCTGGAAGAACTTGAGAGCTGCTTATTTGTTAAATTAATGCCATAGGGACCGTTGATTTTCACAGTACATCTGGAGGACCACCACAAATAAAACAAGTGGATAGTTGGATGTCAGAGAAATTAAATCCATTGGTGGAAAATATTGTTTGTTGCAGTCTTTATTCAAAGCTGATGTGGGTTTCCAGAATGTCATATTCCAGTTTGTTAAACATCTGGTAATACTAACAAGGACCACCTCTCTCTCCCCAAATATGGAATCTTTTTTCCAGAAGGAATAAACTGTTCCCCCCCCCCCCGGAATTTAAAGCTATTCAAAATGGTTTCAGTGAGGTTTCATTTATAATATTAATCATTTTTTAGCATTCTCCTCATAAATGTTCATCTGGGGTTACCTCGGAGCATATTAGTAGCAGTTTCAGCAAGAACTAAAAATGTATGGCATTATAAAGCTGTCAATGAAGAAGCCAAATATTAGTATAAGCAGCAGTGTCTACACTGTGTGTGTGTGTGTGTGTGTGTGTGTGTGTGTGTGTGTGTGTGTGTGAGAGAGAGAGAGAGAGAGAGAGAGAGAGAGAGAGAGAGAGAGAGAGAGAGAGAGAGAGAGAGAGAGAGAGAGGGTGGTGGTGGTGGTGGTGGTGGTGGTAGAGACTGAATATGGGCAAAATGGTAAACGTCCTGTTTTGGAAGACTCATCCCTTTGAACATGCATGCGACATCAGTACACATACAAAAGTGGCGGGGCTTGCATTACAATAACACATCCACCATTCTGTGTGTTATAGTAAGCAATATAATATTTAATAATAGTGTAAATTAATAATAACATTGTAAAGAGTAGATTGGAGATGTAAAGTGAAGGAAAAACTATATAGACATCAACAATAATCTAGTAAGGATGGGCTGAATTGAGACATAGCCATAATGGAAGCAGTCCTATTAAAAGCAATACATTGCTTGGATTTGTTGGAAATGAACCAACAACTAATTTGTTGAAATTCAACCAACAACTGGTCAGTTGAAACAAAGAGATTTTATTTTTAAAGAGAAAGCAGTTCGCAAAGTGCGATGGATCTTTCAGCCTGACCTCAAATTGAGGTTTGAGCCAAAAGCCACACAAAATTTCAAAAGCGTTACATTTTATAGTTCCCTGGCTCGACGCCCCCCCCCATGCCCCTGGGGTCACCGATCACAGCTACTCCTTAACGCCTTAGAGACAACAGCATCTCTGACATGTTCATCAACACTTCTCCATTATTGCCCATAAAATATTTTGCAAGCATAGCACTTTCTTATCTCTATTGCTTTGGCATTAAGGAATGTCCCTTTTAGTTGGGCCCCTTTCTAACTAACAAAAGAATATCTGTTCAGCATGTATTTTCTTCAACTATCTTAAAGCAACTAACGTTTAACAAGTTCAAGCTGGAAGGGACCCTGCAGGTCATCCAGTCCAGCCTCCTGCCAAGCAGAATTAAATCTTCTACATTTATATAAATTTCTATATACTATTTTATTTTTGAATTTTCTTATATCCTACAGATTGATTCCAAAGCACATGAAGATTGTAATTTTTTTTGAAATGTGAAATATTGACCAAAATACACTAAAAACAGAATTAAACAAAACAATTCTTAAATGTAAAGAAAAATAATGGAAACCAAGAGAAAGAAAAGAAAAGATGAAGATAAAAAAACCAAGTAAACTAAGAACTTCCCTTCCCCCCCACTCTCTTATATATTAAACTTATCAGTAGTTGCTGGTTTACTAATAAATATAGTATTATAGCATAATCAATATAAAATATAATTGTAAAATAATACAAAATCTGGAAGGCAGCAAATTGCAAAAGATGCATGTTAGGAGTGGGTTCCACTTACCTTCTCTACTGGTTCGCATTGCGACGGAAGTGCACATTTTGACGTCACGTCGGGGAAATGACCCTCTGCACATGCGTAGAGGGTTCTTTGCCAGTCGCGGCGACCGGAGAACCAGTTCGGGGGTGTGGACAGCCGGCCATTGCTGCTGGTTCGGCGAAAGGGTGCAAATTTCCGCCACCAGTACGAGTGAACCGGTCCGAATCGGCAGCAACCCACCACTGATGCATGTGTACAAAGACACACCACACCACACAAGATTCTTCCATTGGCATTCCAACAGTTTTTAATATTCCGTCAAATGATTCAGGAACAAGCAACCAGAATGTTCAGAAGTAAAATGGTGAGCAGCTTCAAAGAAAACTGACAGTTTCCCGACCACATTTCTGAATAATTATCCTCCAAATAGATTTATTTTGCTGAGAATACAAATTTTTCATCTGCAGTTGTCATTAAGATTTTATTGTTACTGTAGAAAGTTAGCACCCACCCTTCTCCTAGAACAGGGGTCTGCAACCTTAAATACTCAAAGAGCCAGAAAGGTCCTAACCGGAAGCCCCTCATTCAATTCTGGAGCTGACTGGAAGTCCAGTTCCCCCACCATAGAGTCTCCTCCTAGCGCAGCATCCTTTTTCCTCTACCTGTCCTAATCAAAAGCCCTATCAATTATGGAGCCAACCGACAACAGGGAGCCGCAGCAGAGGGATGAAAGAGCCACATGTGGCTCCAGAGCCGCGGGCTGCTGACCCCTGTCCTAGAATAATGAAATATTCTAGGAAATATTAAAAAGGCAGAATATTATATTTCCCTGGATGAGAAATAGAGAAACATGTTTTTTAAGGCAGGAAGCAGACACACTCTTAATAGCCCCCACCCTCCTCAATAGACCATAGCAGATGTCAGCACTTAAGAGATAAAGAGATGGCTAGGTCTATTCATAAGCAAATATCCTGACCCAAGATCCAACAAAAGTAGGATTTGCCCTCAGCCATAATAGGAATTGCCCAAAACCCTCTTCATTACATCATCACCCAGAAAAATTCAACCAAGCCTGGGACTCAAGACAACCTACAAAGTTATCCCTGCATGGCCTATGGGAGTCTGATAACCAATCAGGATACCTGCTGTTACACAGGAACAGGAAGTTCTAAGGTGGTCCCAAGAGAGGGTATAAATCTCTCTCTCTCTCTCTTCTGTGTGCTCATTTCTGCCCGGGACCTCAAACCATGTGGTCCTGTTCACCATTAAAACCATCCTTCCAAGCAGTCTCCAGTGTCTGGAGTGGGGAGAAAGACACATGTTTCCAGTGTCTTTCTCCCCACTTGGAATTAAACCCAGATGGACATTTCTTCCAACATCATAAAAATGTCTTATTCCTAAATGGGGCGATTCTACTTTCAACAATTACACAATCTCAGCTACTCAGCAAGTCCTTTGTCTTGGTATTGGTACAAATCTAGTACAATTCCACAAGTATTAGAGATTAGAAACATCTCCCTCAGCACTAGTGGCTATTCAGATGTTGCTCAACTACCAATATATATTATGTGTGAATTTTCTCTGTTTTAACCTTTGTAAGCTAGGTGGGTGGCTATATACATCATAAATAAATAAATTTCCAGAGGTTCCAGACAGCTGAGAGATATAGTTCAGTTACTTTCGGCAGACCACAAATTTCCCCACCCTGCAATAGGGAAAAGGTATCTTTGGTGCAGTGTTTCCCAATCTTAGAAACTGTAAAATGTGTGGACCTCAACAGCGGGGAAATCTACTTACCTTCCCTACCGGTTTGGAAGTGCACGCTCCGCTCATGCGTGTGCTTTCCCCCTGTGCTCCTCTCGCGCATGCTTTTATACTCTCTGCGCGTGCGCAGAATGCTTTGCGCATGCGAAGAGGTTTAAAAAAACCAAAATGGTAACGTCCGGGTGGGTGCGCGGAGCCTCTTGCTGCAGTTGCTACCGGTTCTCCAAACCACCGGACGCAGCCACTACCAGTATGCCCAAACCGGTAGCATTTCACCCCTGGACCTCAACTCCCAGAATTCCTCAGCCATGCATACAGATACAACATGAGACTAAAGTAACTTCTAGGTAGAATAAAAGAGAACTCAGATATGGATAATTGATTATGGAGGATAGATTTGTATTCAACTTTATGTTCAAGGAATTTAAGAAAGATTTGTAAAAGCCCCCCAAATCAGTAGATAAAGGAAGCAATGAATAATGAATTAGATTTTTGTTTGTAAAGGTTATATTGAATGAGATTTGGTTTGGCAAATAAAGATTTTGTAGTTGTTAGTTCTGTTTCATAGATAAATTTCTAAATGTATATAGTTATTCATATTAAAGATTGGGTTCATATTTTATGTAGGGGATAATGTGGATTGTTTGGTTTTGATTTAGCACAATGGGTGAACCTAGCGCTAAAAAGATGGAATCAATTAATGAGTTAAATTTCTTCAAACAGGCTGGTAAACAAGTCCTAAAAGCCAAATGCAACCACTTCCTCTCTCTGTATCACAAATATTTTCCCACACATCGATTGAGCACTTTAGTAATTTTCTGTTTAGTTGAAACACAAACCATCGTTTGGATCTCTTTTACCTTTATGAACAATGCGGCCACCCATTTTTCCTTATGGAACGGAGCATGTGCGAGATCTAGAAGTGAAAACTGAGCCTGTCACTGTTATTGTGTAAGACTGGGAGCTGGGTGACTTGCCAACTATAGTTTAAAAAAGGGAGGTGTCAAACTGTTCATCCATCTAAATCATATTCATTTACATTAAAAGGCTATTGTCTTTTAATTTCAGTACCTTTTTTCCTGGCAGCATCAAGTGTTGAGAGAGGAAGAAAGGGAGCGAGGAAAATATGTAATATTGCCTCATCCAATAATTGAATTGATGGTACTGACCACAACTTTTTTGGTGGTTTGGCCCATATCCCCCCTCTCTAGTTTGGAATTCTTTTTTTAAAGAAATGAAAGGCATTTAGTATAATTAATTACATGTGATTTTCCTACCATTTATAACCTTAGGGCATGCACTACAGCGCCCAAACCAGCCATTTTTAAAGCTAAGTTTTAACTAGGATTTGAACAAGCTTGATGCAGGCCATGTACTAAGACTGAAAAGTATTTAACGAAAAGCTAAATCAAGTAGTGTCTCAGCAAACGGCAGCACCTGCTTAAGAAAACTCTGTGGATATGTCCTAGGAGTTGAGTTTGATTCAAAGGAGGTTTTACTTGAAGCTACAGTCAGCTAATTGTGCTTTACCTTGAAAAACTCACAACTAGATTTGATCAGCATTCAGAGTTGCTGGGAGTTACGGTAAGTGTCATGTACATTTAAAAAATCATATTATTATTGAGAATAAAGAACTTCCAATAATCTGGGAACTACAGACTGAATGGGAAATTGAAAAAAAAATATTGCCTAGCATTTGCCCAGAAACAAACATGGAAATAGAAGAAAGGTGGCCATGGAAATCAATCCGCTACAGAGTGTGCAGATCACCTTCCAAATCAACTGACCCAAAAATGGACACAATTTTCCCAGCATCAGACCCATAACTATAAATTTATTTGCTGCCCATTTTGCCATTGAATAGTGCCCCAAAGATAGAAATAGGAAGGCCATCATGGTGGGCAGAGGTGGGATTCAACAGGTTCTGACCAGTTCTGGAGAACCGGTAGTGGAAATTTTGAGTAATTCGGAGAACCGGTAAATACCACCTCTAACTGGGCCTACCCCCATCTAGTCTCTGCCTCCCGAGTCCCAGCTGATTGGGAGGAAATGGGGATTTTGCAGTAACCTTCCCCTGGAGTGGAGAGGAAATGGAGATTTTACAGTATCCTTCCCCTGGAGTGGGGAGGGAATGAAGATTTTACAGTATCCTTCCCCTGCCACGCCCATCAAGCCATGCCCACAGAACTGGTAGTAAAACTTTTTGAATCCCACCACTGATGGTGGGCCTTAAAGCCTAGGGTTGTGATGGTGAACCTATGGCACGGGTGCCCGAAGTAGCATGCGGAGCCATGTCGCCTGGCACGCGTGGCATCAGCCATTCTTCTTCCGGGTTTTTGGCGTGCATGTGTGCGCAATGATCAGCTGGCCTTCGTGCGTGGGGTGGTGCCGGAAACTGGAAGAGCTGGTCTTCCGTTTTCCGGCATGAACATGCGCCCTGGCCAGCTGATCTGTTTACTGGCCGTTTTCCGGCCAGCATGCACGCCAGTAACCAGAAGACTAGCTGGCCACTGCACATGCACGCGCCGGAAACCGGAAGTTCATTTTCCGGCGCGCACATGCCCCCTGGGCAGCTCCTCTTCTGGGTTGTGTCCCAGATGAGCGCGTATGCGCTCACTTTTTGGCACTTGGTGCCGAAAAGGTTCGCCATCACTGGCCTAGGGCAAAGGTCTGGGTATTGGAAATGTGAACAAGAGGGGATATTTTGTCATGCTTGGTTAAGGTGACCAGACGTCCCGCTTTTGGCGGGACAGACACGCTTTTCAAGCGTGTGTCCCGCGTCCCGCATTCTTTCCAAAAAGTCACGCTTTTTTGAAAGAATGCCCGACGAAACAGCGGGACGTCTGGTCACCTTAGCAGTGCTCCCCAACCGGTGTGCCGCGGCACACTGGTGTGCCTTGAGGCCATGCCAAGTGTGCCGCGGCAAAAGGGGCGGGGCAGGGCGGGGCACGCGTCCTACCTGGGATTTTTCCTGGTAGCTCCAATCGCGTTCCTTGCTAATAGCGCCCAGAGCAGAGCAGCCCCTTCCAAAAGATCGCGAGACGTTATCTTTTGGAAGGGGCTGCTCTGCTCTGGGCGCTTAGCAAGGAACGCGACTGGAGCTACTGGGGAAAGTCCAGGTAGGACGCGCGTCTCTTGCTGGGGGTTGGGCGGGCGGGGCAGGACTGGCGGGCGGGACGGGGCGCGCGTCCTACCTGGGACTTTTCCCAGTAGTTCCAGTCGCGTTCCTTGCTAAGCGCCCAGAGCAGAGCAGCCCCTTCCAAAAGATCGCCAGAATGATGGGATTTGCAAATGCCAGAGATCACCATGGCAACCACAAACGGTTGGGGGCGACGCACCCCTTCTAAAGGGCTGGCCCGGGCATCATCTCCGAAGCCTCCCTCCTTCCCAACCCCCACCCCAACTACCTGAGCGATGGAGGTGCGGCGGCCGGTTTGGGGCTCGGGGCGGACCCCGGAGGCCCCACTACCCCTGCCGGATCGCACAGAGCGGACATGCAGGCACCGGCCGAGACGCCTAGAAACGGCTAAAAACCCCTTTCCGCCCCCCCGCCACTTGTTTTCCTCTTTTGTGCCTGCGCACGCTGGGCCCGAGCATGGGGGAAGAATTAAAACAGCGCACCGAGAGCGTCACCTGACGGTTGTAAGGATCTTGCCTGCCAGCCAGCCCAAGCCATTGCCGCCTCCCCCCCATCTGGACGCCAACATTTGCCTTCTTTTGCCCTCTGCGCATGCGCAGAGGGCAAAACTCAAATGGAGAAACCCACCCCCGTCAATGGTGTCCCGCTTGAAGAAAAAAAAATCTGGTCACTTTGTGCTTGGTGGATGTGCAAAAAGGTAAAAAAATGGATTCAAATACATATACTAATTCAGAATATTTTAAAGAGTAATACACGATTGAAATCAGAGATTTTCCTTTGGGCTGATCAATAAACAGTTGGAACAACAGTCATAGAACTTTGTTTTTATATAGAACTGCAGCAAGATATGCACACAGATAGAAAGATTCAATATTAGCCATAATGGAGGAATGTAGAGCGAAGGTGATGGAACTTGTCTAGCCAAATTGACAAATTTGATCAGAAAAAAAGACATTAAAGTTTATTGCTGACAAGAAACTCCGTACAAACTTTTTGCATGGATCAGAAAAAATGAAATTTTAATCTATAGTTTTGATAATTGAACACATTATGCAAAACATGGAAATTATCTTGCAAAGTTAGACTGAGATAAATTTATGCTTTTAACTGCTGTAAAGAAAATCGGAAGCTACTTCTTTATATTCTTTCCTTTCTTTTGCACTTTTGGCTTTCTTCTTTTATTCTAAAGATTAGAATTCATGTCGATTAAAATCTTAATACAATTATAGTAAAAAGAAAAAGAAACCAATGTAGACATAATCACCAGAGGCACAGCCCTATTCAGGTAATTTTACTATTTTAAGGAGGGAGTGTAGCCAAACGTTCCTATTGGATTTCAAACTTTTAAAACACTCCCACAAGCCCCAAGTATGAACTCAATCTCAGATTTAATAATAGGAAGAAAGCTGTAGATTTATTGAAAGCACAGCTAGAAGTCACGCAATTCCCCCCTCCCCACCCAAAAGGGACGGAACAAAAGCGAGGGTCGCCCGCTTTCGCAGCAGCCCTAGTCTCCTGCCTTCTGTGAAAGAGGGAACTACGCAACCCTTGCGTAAAGAGCGTAACTGTAAAGTATGAGGCACTCCACCAATCACTGGAGCCACTTGTGTGGAAGAGCACGTGCTCAAGCAAGGCCGTCCCCCCCTGTGATCTCACCAGCTTCACATTCCCCATTCCTCAAAACTGCACATGCTGCGGTCGGGATTCCACCCAGCTCCGTCGCTGTTGCGCTTGCGCAGAAGTGAGACTACAGTTCCCGAGAACCTTGAAGGAGGGTTGCGGCGCATGCTTCCATCCGGGACAAGCGCGCTGTTTTCTGTCTCCTCCTCCCTGCTGCTGATGCAAGAGCTGAGCGCGGCGGCGAGGCGAGCGAGCAGGACGGGCTGAGCTAACGAGCCGGGCCGATTGACTTCCTGGGCGGCGGCGTGGTTTCCCCCCCCTCCCCACTGAGACGGGCGCTTCTAAGTTTCTGCTTTGACGGTCAGGGAGAGCCGTCGCCATGTCGGGAGACGAGGTGAGGACAAGAGATGTGCCCAGGCCTGGGGCGGCGTGAGGCTGGGGCTGTGGCCGCCGCCATGTGAGGAGCCGGGCCTGAGGCCTGCCCGCACCCTGACCAGAGCCCGGTTGAATTGGCTTCCCTGAGCAAAGCCAGCTCCCTTCTCCCAGTCTGTGTGGTGCATTTAGGAGCCAGGCTTATTTTTCACCTGAGCAGCTTTTGAGGAAACTTCTCCTTTGTCCTTGGTCGCTCTTTTCCGCCCCCCCACCCTGTGAAATAAGGAAGCCATCCTTTAACCCCCTTTTCCTCCTTAGGTCAAACTGAGTTAATGCCACCTCCTTCCCACTGCGCTTTATTTGAGAAACCAGGACAGTTTCATATTCAAACCCCCGCTGTTTTAAAAAGGCAATAGGAACAATACGACAGACATGGTTGCGGGATGCATCTAACGTGCTTTGAATGGAGGAGCGTCTTCCCTACTATAGTGCCTGATGAAATGTTGATTTGTGCGCATGGCGTGGCTCGGAAATCTTCAGTTTTGGGTGCCAGTCTTACAGGATCCTTATTAGGTTGCTGCTCTAGCGGCCCGATTTGGTGTCTATGCAAAACCTCTCAAATTTGTAATAACTGAAGCGCTGCTTTCAATTCAGTAGAAGATTTATATCTGTGCTTGAAAGCACTCTGGTGTCTCTCTCTCTCTTTATTCCAGAGTAAATTGTTATAATAATTTTTCAAATCTCTAGAACGAGCATCAGAAACCTCGCATAATATATCCAGGAGAAGTTGTGGCTCCATTGGAGTTGGGTGGCCAATAAATTTAAATTAATAATATAATTTTGAACTGCCTAGAACTTTTCATGGGCAGAATAATCCTATTATTCCACCGGAATCCTACTATTCAGCCTCTGAGGATTCCTAAAGATCTATTGATACCTGAGCAAAAACCTGCTTGTCTTTCCTATTTAAAGGGAAAATGCCTCATTTTAAAATTAAAAGGAAATTTATATTTGGAAGCCTTTGTCATAGCAATAGCAATAGCACTTAGACTTATATACCGCTTCATAGTGCTTTACAGCCCTCTAAGTGGTTTACAGAGTTCAGCATATTGCCCCCAACAATCTGGGTCCTCATTTTACCGACCTCAGAAGGATGGAAGGCTGAGTCAACCTTTAAAACATTCCTGTTAAGAAGTATGTGAATCAATTTCTTCCTGTTTTTGGAAATACGTTTTCAATCCTTAAGTACTAGCTTTGCAGAGGGAAAATTGTTTTATCTTTCAGCCCTTGAGAAATTCTGGGCAATACAGAATATGAATTTGTAATAGATTAGAATATAAAACCGATTTGAGTAGACCTCTACATTATTTATAAAGCTGGTATTGTCAAACTTTATGGTACTGCTACTCCATAAAATAACTTCATATGCTTTGCTGTGAATTGAACTAATAATTTCATTTCAGGTTTGGATTTGGCAAGAAATAAATACACCACTTTTGATAATTAAAATTTAATCTGCATGTCACAAATTTTGCTACTGCTACTTTTCACTGAAGGCATGCCCATAAAGCAAGAGTGAGATTTGGCAGTTGCTTGCCTAAGCAAGTTTGATTAGATAAAAATCCAAACCCCTAGAATAAGCTATTATTAAACTGTCAGTTCATATTGTCAACTCCCAGTTGTAGTCCAGTGATTTATTGAAATTATGCATAATTGGTTTCTGATTCAGTTTGGTTGGTGGAATGATTCATTTTTAGGGTCCCTCTTTGTAGCAGAAACACTTAAAAAGATTTTCCAATACTTGGAAAACATGTAAAATAAGGGTTTTTTAAAGGAATAATTATGAAGCACTGGTTGCAGAAGGATGAAAAACAAGGTAGATTTCCAGTTATTTAGAACTTTTCTGTTCTCCATAAAATAATTCAATAATAACAAAAATGACAGTTATACTGGTGCAGTTAAGATGGCTATGAATGTATTTAATTTTTTAAGTCCTTAAATAATGGGGTTTGTGCCAGCATGTCAGTGTAGATTTGTATTCCATAGAATGATGAACTTAATCTTATTTGAAATAATATGAATCCAGGAATAGACACCTCATGTTTTTTTCTTTTGTTTACAACTGCTTGATGGAATATGAATCATAAGTCCAAAATGTATAAATTTGATTTCCTAGCAATAATACTTTAGAATTGTACTAATTGGTCTCATACAGCTTAATAATTTCTCTCCAGCCAAAAGAAATTTAATTTCATCTTGGTATAACAAAGTACTTTACATTAGACGAAAATGTGGTTGTGTTATACCAACTGAAGGTAATGAATGTATAGGTATTTTGTCTTTTCTCCTCCCGCCTATAGCTTTCATGCCCCATTATTTGCTTTAAAAAGTCTACCAATTGAAACAACATTGGCACATGTGAAGAATTCCTCCCTGTTCTACAGTCCTGACAGCTCAATTTATTGACTGGCTCATTGGATATTTGTTCTCCCATCTTGACCACTGTTGATATAATTAGGATAGGTTTAATCTGTATGTGGTGAAAAAGTACATATCTCTTCAGAACTGTAGATCTTTCAGTAGTAATACTTTAACATAGATATTAAAGAGACATAGATCAGGGATGCTCATTCTGATGCCTATGGATACTTGGTGTTAACCAGGTTAATCACCTACCTTTTAACAGATTGTTTTAATTTTAAAAACCAAAAGGAGACTGGAATACAAGAGAGTGCCTCCAGTTTCCTTTCTGAGAAAAAAGTATTTTGTGATAGCTGCATCAACATGCATGACATTTTGAGAGATCCAGCAAAATTATCTCAATATTACATTTATGCCCCTTGATTTTGGACAAGTTCCTATCTTTGCATTAAGTGGACAATTAAAATGGAAAGAACTAATTTAACAAACTACTGTTTAAGTTGATGATATTTGAGATACAATCTTTGGTTTTTGTTTTCTACAAAAAATATTATAGCTAGTTTCTAATATTAAATGCATTCAAAGACTTAAGGTTTCTTTTCTTTAAATATAAATTAATATGTTCGTATGTTTGGAGATGTCTTTCAAGGAAAGATTATTTTTAAAAGTTCTGTATAACCAGTTAGTGTGGTGTGATTCCATTCTACTACTACTCTCAAATGTAGAGCATTATAATTAAGCTTGTAATAGTTTAGACTATGATATTCATAAACAAAACACTGTTTTCTGTATGGGTGTGTGAAAAATTGATAGATCTAGATAGGTTTTGCAGAAATATATGTTTTCTAGCAAAAAAAATCCCACTTCATTCAGTGTAATTTACTGGAAAATAAACATGTGATTGCAGTTTTCAGCTAGAATATACAGGACTTGGATTGCCTTCCACATTTGATCTGAATTTTTGGAAGACTATTCAGAATGAGTTTGGTGAGAGAAGTCCATAATATATTATTCTTGTTCTACAGGATTCAAAAGTATAGTAGTTTTGTGGTTATATAAGCAGTTTGATAATTGAGATGAAGGTGTGTTTATTTTCAGATTAATGATTTAGTGTGAGAAGCACAAATTACTACCTAATACTTGAATACCAGATGTTGCTATTCCTTCTGGAACTTAGTAATGGGTGCCTATAAAAAGCTTCATATGTTTTGGTGGAATTATTAACAATTGTTAAAACTAGTAGATCTTTAAATTGCTGGGAAACCAATCTTGGTGTGTTGGGTTGTGTAGATTATTTCACTGTTTAAATTATGAAAACTTTTTTTCAGAAAGTTTTCAGTTATCTCCTAATGTACTCTGTACAGCATGGTAGAGATCTTAATTGATAAACTTTCTATTATGTTGTGTTTGATTGATAATTTAATAATGTTTATATTTGTATGTATACTTATAAATCTGGAGGGTGTTTTTATGTTGAACATTTGTGTTAAGAAAATACTGTTGTTTCTTGCAGATGATCTTCGACCCTACTATGAGCAAGAAGAAGAAGAAGAAAAAGAAGCCTTTTATGCTTGATGAAGAAGGTGGTGATGCACAAACAGAAGAGACACAGCTATTAGAAACAAAAGAAGTTGAGCCAGAACCAGCAGAAGACAAAGATATAGAAGCTGATGAAGAAGACTTTAGAAAGAAAGGTAAGCGATTATATATCTACTAGAAATCCTGTTTTCTGTTTCTTTTTTTATTTTTCTCAAGAAAATATGCTTATAAAGATGCGACATTTAATTTGTGCTTTTTTAAAGCTTTCCAGAGAAGCCCATATGTTAAGCAGCAGAATGCTTAATAAAATGTTTGGAAGATGCATTCAGACTTTGCTCACTGGCTGGCTGTGAACATGTTGCTCTCTTACCATTATTCAGGGACGATAGAAATGAACAAGAGAACTTCGTGTTGCTGGCTTGACTTTCATGGAGAGAAGGTCATTTAAAAAACAACTAACTTACGCTATTGCATTGTATGTCTCCAAACTTCCTGAAATATACAGGCTGAAGCACACCTATCTCATACAGCTCTAGTTTAATGGTTTGCTTTGTTTCATATATATAAATATTAAACAGATTGCCAGCTATGTTCTTTGATTTATTAGTATGAATCAGCCAACTGTTAACATTTTAGAATTGGACTCTTTATTTACATTTCTGTGTTTCATGATAAAATTTCATGAGAAATTAAGTTAAAGTAGCTTTGGCTAGCAAGATAGGTGGCATATAAATTTAATAAAGGAATAAAAATAAAAAATTATTTTTATTTTATTGTCTGGCTTTAAAATAATTATGTTTTTCTCTCTGACTTATTACTGTTAAGGCCAATAAGGCATTGAAGTAAATGTAAACTCAAGGATTTTGTGATAAGCATGTCTGAAAAAATACGGACTGTCATGTTTATATTGGGAACTAATTCTTATAGCTTGCTTCTCAGTTATTACATCCTGGGTTATAGAGATCTGCTGGATATAATGTGTAAAAGTCTAAATCAACATTTTATACATTATTGAAATAGTCTAATTTAGTTTTTCATTTTTCTCGTGTTCTATTATTGAAGTTGTCTGACTTCATTGTCACAAGCTTAAATATAAATATATTCAGGCATGTTTCTTCCATACTCAAATCATAAAGTAATCTGAATGTTAGTAATGTGTTGCCTTTCCATTTCAGATGCATCAAATGATTTAGATGACTTGACCTTCTTTAATCAGAAGAAAAAGAAGAAAAAAACAAAAAAGATATTTGATATTGATGAAGCTGAAGAGGGACTGAAGGTCAGTTGACACAGGGTTAAAGGGCATGTTTGTGTCTTCATCTTAGTAACTTAAGATTTAGGTTTCCCCGCCCATCCCCAAATAACTCTTTATACTGTGCTCTCAGCTTAAAAATAGGAAGAAACCTGCTACTGTATATTATCAGTAAAAAAACAAAATTATATTAAAGACATTCTAATACATCCTCTAGACCAGTGGTGGTCAACCTTAAGCATACCATCCGCCAAATTTTTTCGATGAGTTTCGATCTGTCATTTATTATTTATTTATTTTTTTGGTCGTTTTTGTATGCCACACCACTCCCGTAGGACTCAGGATGGCCATACAACTCCCTCCCTCCCTCCCTCCCTTTCTTTCTTTCTTTCTTTCCTTCTTTCTTTTTTTTCTTTTTTTTTCTTTTTTTTTCTTTTTTTCTTTCTTTCTTTCTTTCATCTTCCTTCCTAACTCTTTCTTTCTGTCTGCCTGTCTTCTTTCTTCTTCTTTCTTCTTCCTCCTTCCTTCCTTCTTTCTTAACATCTTTTTCTTTCTTTCTGCCTTCCTAACTTCTTTTCCTTCCTTCCTTCCTTCCTTCCTTCCTTCCTTCCTTCCTTCCTTCCTTCCTTCCTTCCTTCCTTCCTTTCTTTCTTTCTTTCTTTCTTTCTTTCTTTCTTTCTTTCTTTCTTTCTTTCTTTCTTTCTTCTTTCTTTCTTTCTTTCTTCCTTCTTCCTTCTTCCTTCCTTCCTAACTCTTTCTGTCTGTCTTCTTTCTTCTTCTTTCTTCTTCCTCCTTCCTTCCTTCTTTCTTAACATCTTTTTCTTTCTTTCTGCCTTCCTAACTTCTTTCCCTCCCTCCCTCCCTCCCTCTCTCCCTCTTTCTTTCTTTCTGCCTTCCTTCCTTCCTTCCTTCCTTCCTTCCTTCCTTCCTTCCTTCCTTCCTTCCTTCCTTTCTTTCTTTCTTCCTTTCTTTCTTTCTTTCTTTCTTTCTTTCTTTCTTTCTTTCTTTCTTTCTTTCTTTCTTTCTTTCTTTCTTTCTTTCTTTCTTTCTTTCTTTCTTTCTTTCTTTCTCCCTGCAAACCAATCCCCACCGTGGCTCCTTTCTCCCTCACTCAGCCCTCTTCCAAGACGCGCACAAAGTCTCAGCTCCCAGCCTTCGCGGGAGTCGAGCTGGCGTGGCTGTGGAGAGGGACTGGCTGAAGAAGTTCCAGCAGCCACCACACCTACCGAGGCTCCTGGAAGACAGGTAGCTGTCAGCCCAGCCAGGGGAGGAGGAGGAGAAAGGCGGTGATTTAGCCCATCAAGCGCACTCCGCTCGGCGGCTCTCAGACGGGATGGCAGTGCGCACGGAAGGAAAGTCGGAGGACGGCGCCGAGCGCCCGAGGCTCTCTAGGCAGCGGCAGGTGACAGCGGGCACCGGCCGAGTCCTCTTATGGGCAGCTGTGCCGACCCTGCCTCCGCCGAGGAGCAGGGGGAAAGGGAAGCGCTCCCGCAGAGCATCCCGACTGAAAGTTGCTGTCACCCGTCCCACCCAAGCGGCTGCGTGATGCAACCCCGGAGCTGGATGGGTGCAAGGGCAGGAAGTGACTGCGGCCGCGGCAGGCCTGGGGCAGCGCAGCACGCATGCGCTGCACCAGGCTTCTCCGGCTCGTGCTCTCACACAAACACACATGCGCACACCCCTTCGCGGGTCCGGGGCCACCTCCCGGCTCACGTTCTCTCCCTCCATCCGCCACCCCCTCCAACACACACACACACACACACACACACACACCACCCACAGAGCCAATCTCGGGCAGGTGCTATTCCTGTGTGAGGAGCCGAAAATTGAAAGAGAGAGAAAAAGAAAGAAAAGGTGACGCTGCTTTAGCAAGCAAAAGTGATTCTGACCGCGGAGCAGAGGCGCCGGGGGTGAGAGGCACGGGGATGGCAGTGGCGGCATCGGCGGCAGGCTCCTTCCCGCGTCTCCCGTCTGTCCGCTTCTCATTCTTTTAAATGCTAAGGCAAGAGGTGGGCAGGCGGGAGACGCGGGCAGGAGCCTGCCGCCGAAGCCGCCACTTCTGGCATCCCCATGCCTCTCGCCCCGCTCGCTGGGCACCTCTTCTCCGTGGTCGGAATCACTTTCGCTTGCTAAAACAGCGTCACCTTTTCTGTCCGTTGGATGATTGCAATGTGCCACTTGCAATCAACCAATGCGCCACTTTGGCGCATGCGCCACGGTTTGGCCACCCCTGCTCTAGACTTTTGCTTCATAGGTGACTTCTGAATTAGTTGATTATTGTCATGATCAACAGAGAGGTACATATTTTAAATTATTGTACATTATTTTATGTTTGCTGCTTTTATAATTAATGTTTATCTTTTTCCTCTTCCCTAACCTCCCAATTGTTCTCAAGGACCTAAAAATTGAGAGTGATGTACAAGAAACAGTAGAACCAGAAGATGACCTTGATATCATGTTAGGCAAGAAGAAGAAAAGAAAGACGGCCAAGTTTACAGATGAGGATGAAGTATTAGATAAAGATGAAGGTAACTTTTTTTGGTGGTGTCTGTTGCTATTGGTCAAAGTTGATCACGCTGAAGGTTGATACAAAAAGTGTAGCTATATTTTGATTTTATAACCAGGGTGGAAGACAAGTTATTGTAGATATTTAGCATTCTGTCAAATGCTGCAGTGGTGTAGAGAAAGCTTTGGTCTAATGTAACATTGACCATCTTCACTGATGTTATTGTACAGGGTGCTACAGTGTCTTTTACATTGCATTAGCCACAGCAATTTAATTTTTGAGTCCAATAACTCAGTGCTTCAATTTGACTCTAAGCTCTTCTAACCTCTAGCTATGCATCCCTTTTCACTCCTTGTTTTCTTTGGCCCCAATCTTCATATCTCTCCCATTTGCCTTTTCAAAATCCAAGATAATACTTGAAAGTATTTGAAAGGTGTGGGCACAGTTTTAGAGCAACATAATTTTGTATGGGTATTCCAATAAATCTGTGATTTATGGTTTTCCATTTTTAAAAACACCTTAAATAGCATTGTAAACCAGCACAATATATATTATTAACCATCAGTTTCATAGTTGTAATCAAATTATACTGTCTTTGGAAAGCTCAGATCTCATGCTTGTGTACTCATGGGCACCACCAACTAAATAAGATATGGGAACCACCAACTAAATAAGAAACAAAAGTACATTCTTAAACTCAAACAGGTATTAAATTTCGTTTGATAAGGGATAAGGATATTTTCTATTTGAGCTTGTTTGGAAACTTTTAGCACTTTTGTGGAAAGAGATGAAAGATAAATTTGCCTTTCCAAATGCTATGCCTCACCTTATTCTTAATACTATTTGGATTAACTTTCACTTTCCGCCCAGTATCTCCTCATTTAGCAAAGGGTCTAATCTAGGAAGTTCTGCTCAAAAATACATTTGTACATGCCACATAAAAATATTCTTGTGTGCACATTGTGGAATGGAAATTGATGGGGTCTGAAATAATGTTTGTAATTTTGCAGCATTGGAGGATGATGACAGCAAAAAAGATGATGGAATTTCTTTTAGCTCTCTGTCAGGACCTTCATGGGCAGGAACGGAAAGGGATTACACATATGATGAGGTAAATACTTTTCACACCTTTTAACCAATTCATCTATTGGTCTTTTATTATAATCTGTGGGGATTATAATATAATCTGAGTTTAAATATTGCTTTGGATTTATACTGAAATGAAGAGAAATACAGTTATTGTTATTATATTAGATTGAATTTTTTATTCTGCCTCATGATTATGGAATTACGAGTAGAACATGCGTATTTTAAATAAAACAATTTGTAGAGAAGGACAATTTTTTAAAGCTTACTATGTTGACTTTTCTAATTTAGAGAAAATTTCATGCTTTTTCCCCAAGGTAAATAAATTCAGTAAGACACAAATATGTTCTAGTATTAATTTGTATGTTAATCATCAATAATGATTGATTTTTGATATTCTTTTTTTATTCCTTGCAGTTGCTGAATCGTGTATTTAACATCATGAGGGAAAAAAATCCTGATATGGTAGCTGGTGAAAAAAGAAAATTTGTTATGAAACCTCCCCAGGTTGTAAGAGTAGGAACAAAGAAAACATCATTTGTTAACTTCACAGATATCTGTAAACTGTAAGTTTTGTTATATTGCAGTTTGGGACAGGAATTAGTAAAAGTTGGGGTCAAGGAATTGTGTTATTGATATTATTCAGTTATGAACTGTGAGTTTACATAGACAAAACAGTTAATTCATCCGCAAGTGCAGATAGTATCTTATTCTGAAATTACTGTTGCATGTATACATGATTCATTAGATGATCAACTAGGAATTCTTTTTAGCCAATCTATTGAAGTGAATATGGTTTATCGGCTTTTGTGAAATTCCTGTTCATTTGTGCTAGGAAAATTCCTAGTGAGGTTGGGCTAATATCTGGAAGTGTTTTAGAACCCCCAGGATAATGATTAATTACGTGGAATAATAATAAACTAATATAAAACAATAGCCACCAGGAAATATTGATTTTCTTAGCTACATCCATAACACCCTTTTTCTTCAGACCTCTAGACTGAACATCTAAAGCTTGGGAGAGTCAAGATATAATGAGATATTGGAATTGAGGCTAGCTTGCATACAAACATTTAGTTAAATGCTTGAATACTTTCAGAAAAGTAGATAAAGGCATGGGGTTATCATTTTGAAATAAATTTCTTTTAGGTATATGTACAGGTTGTAATGTCGAGCAAAATATTTTTATACAGGTAGTCCTTGACTTACGATGGATTAACCAAAAGCTACTTACGACCTTGTCCCAAAGTTGTGGCCCCTGCAGCACCCCTGAAGTCATTCACTCTTATGTTCAGTGCAGGGATGCTGCAGTGTCCCCCCCCATTCCCCCACAGGCCTCCCACACCATTGGGCTGCACACCTTCCTCCTCATTTTTCAAACATCTTTGGAGCTTGATTAAGGAAAGATGACAGACCACCCCGTTGCTGGGTTACATGGCACGATCCTGAAAGAGGCTCCCATTTTCCACATTGAATTGTGGTCTCTCAGAAAATAATGTCTGCGTCCAGGATTGCACCATGTGACCCAGTAACAAAGTGGCTTGCTATGCTCCCCTAATGTGAGCTTGGTAGTATTTTGCCGTGTTCTGTATATCCATGCTGTGGAGCTTGGGTTAGGGAGGTGTGGCAAGTTGCTTTGTTGCCTGCATGGCATGATCCGGGAAGCAGCTGCCATTTTCCAAGTGGTCACACTGAATTGTGGCTACTCAGAAAAATGGCTGCTTCCAGGATCGTGTCATGTACCCCAGCAACAGAGTTAGTTGCTTTGCTTCTTTAATCTGAGCTCCAGAAATCTTCAAAAGGTATATGCGCAATGAGTGACGTGGGGTGAGGAGGAGGAGGGTGTAAGGCCTGGTAGGGTGGGAAGTAAGCCCAAGCCTGTGAGTAAGCCCAAGGCCAAGAGACGGAAAGCAGAACATGGGTTGCCTTGGGATGAGAGGAAACCTTGAGAGGCCTGGGACATGAATTGCACTAGGCCTCCCAGGGCTTCCTCTATCCTCTGTTTAATGACCTGGGCATTCATTTAACAATTGCATTAGACAGTGAGGGTGAAGGGTTCTAAGTGACATGATCATGTCCTTAATGGCCATCACAATTTCTGACAGTAGTAGCCCTGAGGGTTATCTGTATAATAGCTGGATGTTTTTATAATGGTACTGGCATAAGGTGTTTTGTTTTGGCTTACTCTGAGATAGAAATCTATTCATTGTAATTTGTAAACTGTACCTAGTTTGTTGAGAATGACATTTCAAACATGTGAAGCCCCAGACAGTTCAGTTCTGACTCGTTGTGTAAATCATTTACTGAAAGTCTTGATCTCATTCATGTGAAACTTCACTGCAAACAGTTTTCTTTAGATAAGCAAAATGTGCTATTGTAACTTACATTGCATTGCCATATCTGATATTAGATAAATACAGTATGTCATTTTGCTATCTCAGAGTTTATGAACAAATTTAATATTATGTTTCCCTTGAGGTTATTATCTTGTGTGGTGGCCTAAGATATTCTTACTTTCTTTTCACTGACTCCTATTTTTATCTTCTTCAAATATCCTAAAAAGATAATAGCTTAAAAAAAAATAACACTGATTTGTATTGGCGTTGCACATGCCACACTATGATAATAAAAGAGATGTAAGTATTTAAGTACAAGTAAGTACTTGTTGTTTTGGTAACTAGATAAACTTCCTTCCTTTTAGATTACATCGTCAACCTAAACATCTCCTGGCTTTTTTGCTGGCAGAATTGGGTACAAGGTAAGTACTTCAAACTTAGTCTTGTCTGTGATATTTATTCTTCATGAATATTTCTGAATTTTTGATAGTAGCCTCTGTACAAAGATTAAATAACAGTGTTGATGTAAGCCATTTTAAAAATTGGTTTAAGTCACTTGTGCTTCAGTGATTATATAATGTTATAGAATTTAATGCACAACTTGTAGGTTTTGTATTTTTAATAAAGCTGTGCAGATAATTCAGGTGGAACTTTTTTTTTCAGCCAAGTGCCACTCATCAAGGCAGCTGTGCCTTCCTAAAGATTTGGTGCTACTGCTTCGATGAATTCTTGACAAGAGGTTTCTTTTCCACATGTTTATGTACATATAGAAACCTAGGAAGACTTTCAGAATGGCCTTCACCTTCAGAAGGTGAAAAGACCTTCACCAAATCTTCAAGGGTGAAAATCTAAAGGAAGTCCCTATATTAGAAATGCCTATTTTTGATAAGCTGTGCTTTTTAAAAATTTGAACTTAAGGAAATTGAATTTTTTCACCAGCTTCCTTTCATATAGCTATTTGTACATTAGAATTCCCCACCCCTCGTTGATTGATTATTGGAATATTGCTAATACATATTTAAATGCTGAAATAGTCAAATTTCACGAGAGAAATACTTCACCAAATAATCAGTTACCTTTATTCGTGCAGAGTTAACATTCATCACATAAAGTGATTGCATACTAAAATCGGATACAATTCCTGCTGTAGGCTTTTCTCACAAAATGAAAGTTGTGGTTCCCATTCTTAGCTTTAAATGTCCACTTTTGCTGAGTTTGTCTGGCATAGACAACATCCTTCTGTTTATTACCTAGTTGACTGATTTATTAATTCAAGCTCTTTTTTGCAGTATGGGGTTAGTTTATTTATTTATTCATTTATTAGTGACATTGCTCCTAGAAGCAGCAAGCTGAAGACTCCAGCCTGATGATGACGAATGAGACTTCGTCGAAACGTTGCAAAGACACTTCCAATTTCACGCGGGAGAAAACCCGAATACCCAAAGACCTACATACAAACACCCGCGAAAACCTCAGAAAACATATATATATATATATATATATATATATATATATATATATATATATATATATATATATATATATATATATATATATATATATATATATATATATATATATATATATATATATTTATATTTATATTTATATTTATATTTATATTTATATTTATATTTATATTTATATTTATATAGTTGTGGTCAAGTAGAGGCTGACCATTTAATGTTACAGTTTTCCCTTGATGTGTCTATGTGTAATGGGAGTCTCTGACTGAGAAGTTCAAAATAATAAAGGAATTATGGCTTGAACTTATATATTTCTACTTATGCAAAATATACATACACAATACTGATACATATACGTTTGTATAAAAGTATTCAAACTTTTGAAAAATACAACCATTCCCTGTGAAGTGGCCTGAGGGAAAAGTTTAAAGAAAAACTGTTTTGCTTTAACTTATAAGATATAAAAGCTTTCTGATCAGGAACCCAGATTAACTTGAATACCACTTCTAACCTTCACAACTTTTGTACACTTTTAAGTTATCAGTCAACAACATTCTGCACTACTGATTGCCATTCTCTGTCTGCAACGGCCACTTTTTTGGCTCAGTCTGCAATGTGGATAAGAAGGATACATAGATGTTGCATTTATTCTCTTTTATTACTCTTCCATTTCTATCATTGATGCTCTCCTCTGAATACTGTGTTTTCTGTTGTGTTTTTTTCCCTAGAAGGCAACACATGTCTATAGCATTTTCTTTTAGCTGTTTTAGAACATAGCTCGCCAGAAGCATTTAAAATAAAATAGCTGTTGTATTTCCACAAAAGCTACAGGATATGCCAAGGATATTAACATTTGTGTGTGCATGCTGTTGAGTCAGTCTTGACTCCTGGGCAAGTCCTTGCAGTTTTTGCAGCAACATCTTTGTAAGTAGTTTGCCGTTGCCTGCTTCCTAGAGATATGACAGAATGACTGGCTCAGAGTCATCCAACTGGCTTCATGCCCAGGGCAGAACTGGAACTCATAGTTTTACAATTTCTGTTTTGTGCCTTTAATCACTACACTAAACTGGCATCATATTTTTGTGTAGCCCTATTTTGGGTATAAAGTCATCAACTTTTAGGCATGTGTTTAGCTTTACCGTGTGATAAAAGATTGCAGTAAATGGAGAGTCTTTGAACGAAGATTTGCATATATTGTGAGTATTTTGGAAGCCCTGAAGCCTTTGTGTTGTTGAAAATATGCAATTCTAATTTTAATATCTTTATTTTATTCAGTGGTTCAATAGATGGCAACAACCAACTTGTAATCAAAGGAAGATTCCAACAAAAACAGATAGAAAATGTCTTGAGAAGATATATCAGTAAGTGTATTCTATAATTGCAGATTTATGCTGCTTCATTTAAAGTTTTTAATCTTGTTTCTTACATAACTATTAGTAGTGCCAAAATTACCACCTTGTAATTTCATTAAAATCTTCTGAAACTACCATATTTTTGCTGGTTGTCAAAAAGGGAAAAAATGCTACAATACAACCAGAAGTGTTATTTTGAGGAATCCCCTGCTATATCTTCAATGAAGTGAACAATTATAACTGAATGTTTGGATAGTCATGTTTATATGGGAAAATGCAAATCTTTGGTCTTTTGGCTATATACTAAAAAACATTCTAGTTTTAGTTGATGTAATAGTATTTTTTGTTTCCATGAGGTAACAAAACGTACTGTTGTATGGAACCAAATGAGGTAACAATTGAATTGTATTGAGTATAAAAGTTATGTGGTTATTTCCATGTTCTATTGTCAGCTGCTTATTAAAAGATTATAGAGGTACACTATTAAAGATCTCAGACATCTCCAATACAGAGGACTGAATAATGGGGTATTGAAAAGGAAGTCTGGCAAATGTTGCTGATCATTTAGAATGCTTATTTTGTACAGTATGGACCAGTAATGTAAACTTAGTGAGTAGTGAAGAAAGCAAATAGAATGGTTAGATTTTAGTCCTGAACAGACAGGTGTGTTAACAGTGAACCATATTGATGTTTCCTTTCACAATTCTGTGCTAGATTGAAAAAAGGTTGACTGATAATTCAGTTGTGACTTTTGTATCTGCCAAAGCCAAAAGTCAGTTCTCCCATCTTGTAAGCTGCTTCCAAGACATTCTACTTCTTTTGAGTGATATATAGGTGCATGCAGTAAATGGGCAGAAAAATTATATTTTAAGGGGTGTTAACCTTACAATGAAAGAGATAAATACTCTGTTTTTACTAATTTTGTATTTTATAGTCTAGTAAGTTTGCAGTTGGTTTCGAAAATTACTCTACCTGATCATGTAAATGATAAATGCATAGTGGATATAAATGTGTTTACTATTTGTTTATAATTTCTTATTGCTAATATAACTTATTTAATTGTTCCCACAGAGGAATATGTCACCTGTCATACGTGTCGGTCACCAGACACAATCTTGCAGAAGGACACCAGATTATATTTTTTGCAGTGTGAGACTTGCCATTCGCGCTGTTCTGTTGCCAGCATTAAAACTGGTTTCCAGGCTGTCACAGGCAAGAGAGCGCAGCTCCGTGCCAAAGCTAACTAGTTGGCTGGTTGACCCTGAATTTTTGCGAAACGATCTGGGTGCAAATGGCTGGACAGGCTTACAACCTGAGTGGATTTCCGATGTATTAAAAACAAGATAGTAAAAGCTGCTTTGCTTTGGGTTGGTCTGTGAGATTCTTGCAAGATCAGATCCTCAAGCTGTTGGCATTTGCTAACTGAATATTTTACCAACTGTCAAGTGATGAGAAGGGAGGTGCTTTTTAATCTGTTCATAGAATTCTGTAAAATGCAAGAGAAATTAAAGTTATTATAACAGTGACTCTTTCATTTGATTTTTTGGGTTTCTCTGTTAACAATAGTATGGATACATGCAAGCGTCATGGCCAATTGTGTTATAAAAACATTTGTTGTCCTAATTAAGTGTATTGTAAAAGCAAATGGGCACAGTTGAATTAATGTAATGGAACATATCATAGAATATTAAATCACAAATAGGTTCTCCCAGTTGAATATCTCCATGCATATATGAATTTCATCATCTGGTTACAAGGGACAAATCCCACAGATAAATGTGAGATTTGTATTAATTGGGTTTAGGTTAGCTGTCTGTAGCCAGCTTTCCTTTGCATTTTGGTGTTCACTTTGTGCATTAGGATGGTCTAATAAACATTATTAAAATATATCAAGATGCCATATTAATGCATGTAATTTTGGGAAAACATTGCAGTGTAAATGCACATTATCATTGCCATAATCTATTTAGAGTTTTTGTAATGCTAGCTTTCAGTACTGTACTAAGAAAGTTAAATCTTTAAATTGTAAAAACGAATTATGTATGTATCTCCCATTTAAATGAAAACACAAAAGTTAGTGCAGCTATTAAAACTTAAATAATCTTACATTCCCCCCTCCCCCCAAAGCACTGTACTTTCAGTTTTGGGAAAGGATACCCAGCATATGTTCTTCCTATCAGAGTATTCACCAATTTCAGGACTGACCCAGAAACCAAGCTGTCAGAAAGCTTGGTGATCTTTAGGCTGTAGTTTGTATCCATTTTGTCAGTTTTTTCAGGCCTTAAAGCAGAGTTATTTAAGGTTATTGTATTCATTGGGATCTTTCAAAAGAGGCTTTGGATAAATTTGTACAGAAATCATGGACTAAGAGGACATATGGCCTTAGCATTTGGGATTTTTGACCAAGAACGTGGGAATAGAAATAAGTGGACATCTTTTGCAATTGAATATTATGAAGATAATCTTCATTGGAGCTGATGCTGAACAGTGTGGGTTCAGATTTGATGGTGACACCAGCTATTGGTGAGTGATGTAAACAAAAGGGCTCATACAAGCAAGGGTCTGCATTGGATAAATTGGAATTTAAACGGCAAATACTATTCCCCCCCCCCCCAAGTATAGAGTGATGTAAGGCAAGGCAATAAGTAAAATCATAATTTGTTATTTTGTATTATTTTTTTTTCATGTTAGCTACCCAGTATTGCGGATGCAAAATAGGTGGCCATATAAGCTGTTTAGATAATGTGTGGAATGAGGATTTAACTGGTGAATACTAAAAATGAATCTTGATGTGGTGGTGGGTATATGTGTAAAAATTACTTTCCTTCTGTGAAGAACTTATGAAAAAACTAGAAAAGAGATTGCAATAAAGTTATTAATACCTATCTCATTCTTTCTGCAAATACTGTGTATGTGTCTAGTTAAAGAATTATAGAATCTGGAGTCAGCTGATGAATTTGAAAGACGGAAGAAAGTATACTCATAATACATAGTATTCATCATTACCAAATATGATACAGACTGCCAAATTGATGTTTAAAGTTAAGCCCATAGAGCAGGCAGTTTTTATGACAATTACATAACCTCACCAGGGTCAACTGGACAGGAATTTTGCCTCCTATCCTGTGTGTAAAATTCCTCAGTTATCCAATGAGGCGAATTGGGCTGGATTACATAATACTTTCAGTATGATCTAGCAGGATCCTTATATTTCTTTGCCTGCTTGGATATTTTAAAAATGTGATGCTTTTGAATTTAAAACTCTAAAACATTTTCAAGGTTTAAGGAAGAGTGCCTTTTCACTTCTGTTTCAAGATTTCTGATTTATCTTATAACCCTTGTTATCAATATTGAAAGGTATTTGGTTAATGGGTGTTAACTGTGATACTTTAACTAAAGTTGAATCTAGAATCTTTGTTGGAATTGTAATTTGTATGTACATTGACATTCAACTGAGTTTGCCAGAAAATTAATTTTTATATTTTTTCCAAAGGTTTTTAAGAATAGAAAAGTCTAAAGTCGTTTTTTTTAAATGACTTAAATAGCATCTGAGCTGTAATGAATGTTGGATGTACCTTATAAATTGAATAAAGTCAGGATCAGTGACTCTTGTATAATTTTCCAAATTGTGGTTGTTTTCACAGGATGCTTTTGCAGACTTATCCAGCATTAGCTATACCTGCTCTTGTTTAATTATTTAAATAGAAAAATATAACATCAGTATTGTTTAAAGCCGCCTGGATAACGCAGACTTCTTAGGATTGTTTGAAAGTTCATAATGTACAAACCTTGTTGAAACAAAGTATGTTTTATTTTTTAATTTGGTTTGATTTCTGTAGCTGCCCATCTCAAGTGACTCTGGGAAACATGCATTGTAAAAGCATAAAAACAATTTAAATCAATATAAAATAAATATATATATGTGAATGCAGAGTAAAATTATTGGCATGGATATTAATATGGATAAAAAAGGTCCCTTAACATTCCCAGGTGCCCAGATCTAGGCACAAAAGATTCTGAGGAAAGAATGTTCCAGATGGCAGGGTCTGTAGCAGAGAAGGCAAGTCGTCTGGTCCCTGCCAGCTGACATTTCTTGGAATACCTGTTATAGGCCCAAACCTGCCTGATAGAATCGGGCAAGGAGAAACAACTGGGGGAAGACACTCCTTTAGGTAACCCAGCCCAAACCATGAAGGGTTTAAACCAGTTGCTGCTGTGGCCTAGAGGTGGAGCTCTTGCCTCACAATCAGGAGGTTGTGAGTTCGATCCTAGGTAGAGGCAGATGTAGGGTCTCCTGCTTGGGCAGGGGGTTGGACTAGATGACCTGCAAGGTCCCTTCCAACTCTGTTAATCTGTAAATCAGTGTCTTTCATTCGAGTCCAGTCTGAATGGAAAATTATCAAATAATTTTGAGCTGTGTTAATCTTGGTTAGGATCATATAATACATAACTAATGAAGTGTTTGCATCTCTTCCATAAGTTGGGAAAATTTATGAGCAGCTATGATGCTCCAGATACTACTATCCTAAATCCCTGATCATATTCTGATTGCTGGCTTGCCCTAGTTGATGTTCAGTGACATCTGAATAGTTATTGATCCTTGCCTTATGGAATGCTAACTAGAAAGGTTTCCGGGAATTAATATGATAAAGGCAAAAAAAGTTTTGAGTCAAGATTACCTTCTGTGTAAGGTAAGCATTGTGTTCTCAATTCCTGAATCCAGATAAGGACTAGGGAGTTCAAAAATACATGGTTCTTTTATGCGGTGGCTCACTGGCAAAGACGCTGAGCTTGTTGATCAGAAAGGTCGGCAGTTCGGCGGTTTGAATCCCTAGCGCTGCGTAACGGAGTGAGCTCCCATTACTTGTCCCAGCTTCTGCCAACCTAGCAGTTCGAAAGCATGTAAAAATGCAAGTAGAAAACTAGGGACACTTTGGTAGGAAGGTAACTGTTCCGTGCACCTTTGGTGTTTAGTCATGCTGGCCACATGACCACAGAGACGTCTTCGGACAGCGCTGGCTCTTCGGCTTTGAAAAGGAGATGAGTACCGCCCCCTAGAGCATGTATGTGCGAGGGGAACGTTTACCTTTACCTTTGGGTCTTGGACCTAGAAAATTCTAGTTTTGTTAACATAAGTAAAATAGTCCCAAAGGTGATTTTTCTTTGAAGACGTTTCGCTTCTCATCCGAAAAGCTGCTTCAGCAATAAGTAGACGTTTTAAAATACCACAGCACATCTATGTATTGGAGAAGCAATTCTATTTTTTTTCATTGCCTCATTCATTTGAAAAATGAGAAAAAGTATGTTTGCAGGATTTTGATTCAGTTTGCAGGACTAGATTAGAAAATCTAGCCATGGTATGTTATGCTTAAATGTGAATCAAAAAAGCTACTTTGGGTTTCTGCCTGCTAAACATTTTGACTCCCCCTTTATTCTGGCACTTGTAACATTCTGAAGGCTGGGATAATCATTTATAGTTGTAAGGTATAGTTGGTACTTCAAGTAACTACAATATAATAGTGAAGTTTTGAGTCTAAATCAGTCCCCCCCCCCTTTCTAAATGAATCTACCTCTATTCTGAGCATTTAAATATCTATTTCCTAAGAAGCTGGTACTATTTTTTTTCTTTGTTTTACAATAAAAATTTCAAAAAATCGAGCATTTATCTCCCTGTTCTTTGGATAGATTGTACATAGTTTTATTGCCATCAATGAGCTCGTCTTCAGATCTGGCCATGTTGCCAGCATGCCTCCCTTATAAGCTGCCCAGAGTCATCTTGAACCGTGAGATTGGCAGCATATGAAATTAATAACTAAAATGCCTCACTAACCATTCTTAAAAGACCCATTCATGAGGATACATCTCCATTGCCTTCATTCCATTGCAGACACCTTATGTTTGTCTTGAGCTAGTCTGACATTCAGATAACATTTTTCATCTGACACAAGTCATGATTTTGCCTTTGATGCCTCTATTTTATGGAAATACAGAACACTTACATAGGTCCTTACGAATGTTTCTTCCCTAATGGTCTAGGTAGAAAACCATGAAGCAGGAAACTTTTGGTTTACCTAAAAGACTTACCTGCAACCCGTATATCCTAATGTGATTGCTGCAGTTATTTTTCAGCATGGGGTAGGGCTGCTGTGAATTCCACTAAACCTAGTGGAATTCTATTAGTATCTGCCAGGCTCCCCTGATACATACTTTGTGATTATCTGCCAATTCTGCACCCACAATGGCAACATGCAAAAATTTCCATAGCAGCCATTAAATTGTTCATATTCTAAGCGTGGCTTTGGGGAATAGTTCTGAGATCCAACTGGGCAAACGTTTGTGAACCTTTTAGAAATATTTGCAACCCTGCAGAACTATGATCTGTGGTGTGATCAGGGCTTCTTAAGTTTTATTAATAGATGTAAATGTCTTTAATGTGTATCATGTCTTTATTGAATATTTTAAGTCAACATTCACTGTCTTTGTAAAAATATATAAGAAGCTCTAGGATTAATAACAGGATAAGAAGATAGCTGTTCCAATTTATGGGATGAATTTGAGAAGTCTTCCTCTCAAAAAGCCCAAACAGTCGTTTCCTTTGAAGCCTGCTTTTCATCATGCAGATTTGAGGAATGACTCATGCCTCTGCAAACCTCTGAAAAAGGGTTGTTGGTGCTCAGGAGGCGTTAGAAAGGCGTTAAAGCTTTCCCCTGTCCAATCATGACCGACTCGAGGGGGCAATGCTCATCTCTGATTCTCAGCCAATGGAGCCTGCGTTGTCTTGAGAGACACGTGGCCAGCATGAAAATACAGAATGCAGTAATTTTTTGGCTGAAGCAGTACCTATTTATCTACTTGCATTTGCATGCTTTTGAACTGCTAGGTTGGCAGAAGCTGGGGCGAGAATGGAAGCTCACCCCTCCATGCGGTGCTTGAGTCTCAAACCAGGACTGTCAGTTTATTTTATTTATTTATTTTGTGAGATTTATATACCGCCTCACAGTGCAAGCACTCTCTAAGCGGTTTACACCAGTAAGCAATGTATACATTTATACAATCTGGGTCCTCATTTTACCTACCTCGGAAGGATGGAAGGCTGAGTCAACCTTGAGCCGGTGAGATTTGAACCGCTGACCAGTGTCAGCTAAAGTGGCCTGCAGTACCTGCCTCTAACCGCTGCGCCACCTCAGCTCAGTTACAAAACTTATTACGATATCTAAGATTTTTGCCTCCATCAATCCAAAGGAAGATAGTGGTCAATTTTTTTAAAAGAAATGTTACTTTTCCCAGGAGTGGTCCAACAAATCACTCCAGATGGGAAGATCATAAGGAACCCCAGGGTTATAGGAAAGGGATCTGTAGGACATTCTTAATTATCTAAAGTCAGTGTATATGAGTGCACTTTAGCTATAATAATGAACAATAGTGTTCATGAAAGTATATCAAGAATAGCATTTTCCAGCAAGCAAACTGGCACCCATCTCATTTTTGCCAACAACTACCTGGAGGGTACACTAAGCTAATGGAACAGTGTTCTGTGGACCAAGGAGACAAAGGGGGTACTTAATGGAAATAATGAAAAACATGGCAAAACAGAAACTGAATTCCAACAAAAGAACTTCATCCCAACCAAGAAGCATGGAAGTGTACTATGGTTTGGAACTGTTTTACAGCCTCAGGACCAAGAAAAAACAAAGCTATTGAGGGAGCAATGGCTTCTGGAGTGTACCAGCATATTCTACAGCAGGGGTGTCAAACTCGATTTCATTGACTGCCGCATCAGGGTTGTATTTGACCTCGGGGCGGGATGGGGTGAGTGTGTGGCCAGGGTGGGCGTGGCCAGCTCGACGTCACTCGTGTTGGGGCGCCTGTGATGGCTTTAGCACTCTGTTAGCGAAAACGGGCTCCTGAGCGCCGTTTTCGGCTGCAATGGCCACCTGCAACCCTTTGCCAGCAAAAATGGAGCTCCCAAGTTCCGTTTTCACTGGCAAAAACGCGGGCCGGTGCTTCATGGTTTCCAGGGTGGCCCGGTGGGCCAGATCTAAGCACCCAATGGGCCGTATCTGGCCTGCGGGCCTTGAGTTTGGCACCTCTGTTCTACAGGATGTCAGCACTGAAACTCCAGTGAATATAGATTATGCGGGATGGCATAAACTTGTAGGGTGACATGATGGGGATCTCCCACCATCTGCCCCAGAAGTACTCTGGGCCTACTTTTTTGAGCTGTGTTTCCTTGGCATAAAGGCTTGGTAATTACTGCTGCCACCATAATTCTCCATAAGATGATCTCACAGTATCTTGCCCCTGAACCCAGCTGTGTTTGAGAGTCAGGGCTCTCAGTGCCTACGTCACTTTCTTTCCAATTTCTTTCATTTCCTCCCCTTTTAGTCTATCTCTTGGTCATGTAGCTTTGTGGTTTGTGGCTAGGTAAATCCGCTTTTCTTACCCCTCCCTTTTGGGCAGTAGAACAATCTCACAAGAAATAGAATAAAATTTTATTATTTTCTTTTTGAAAAAGGAATGACAAAATGTAGGCACTTTTCTACCTAAAGTATTATGATTAATTTCTTCTGGGTGTCATTTAGATTTCACTCTATGTTAAAAACTAGCATATAATAAAATTGAAGTTTAGTAGAAAAGCACAGGGGAGGCAGGAGAACCCCAAACAGGTGTGAATATTTAATATGCTCAATGGATGTGGAATATTGGCTGATGTTGGTAGCAAGATGAAAGAAGAAAATGGAATGGAGTATCCAGGAAAAGAATACAGCTGGAACTCTAAGCGCTAATTGTGGCAGCTTCCACTTTTAGTTTGGTTAGGACACCATTTTTAATGTACATTAAATGAGAACAGTACAGAGAGCAAAAGATTCAAAGAAAATAGGTGTTGGTGGTGAGAACCAAAATATCCCATGTGATGAAGAGGTAGCCTGAATCCAATATAATATTTTGAAATGTATCTTATTCGAATAGCAATAACACACACACACACACACACACACAAAAGATACTGGGCTTACATCATGAATCAAGTTCTTCCTTTTATTATACAGGATTATATGTACAAATCCCCCTCCCCCCATTTCTTCCATTCTTCAGTCCTGCATTTGTTCATAGCAAAACAAAGTCTAGGAAGCATTTTGAAAATAGCTAGGGACGCCAAAGTGACCAAACTTTGCAGGATAAGCTAATAGAGAAGAGCCAAAAGAATAAAGAAAAGAAAAAGAAAAAGAAAAACAATGCTTGCCTGTTTTGTAACTTGTATTTTTCAACAAAGAAATTGTAAATTACTGTGCTTTGAGAGACGCAATGTTCTGTTAATATGTCCTGAAGAAGAGAAGATCCTTATATCTGGTTGTATATCTTCCAGTAGAAATCCTTAGAAGGGTAGGATCAGATCCTCTGAATTTGGCCCGGATGAAAATGTGATTCTCACCCTTTCCTGAACAGTAGTTGGAGTCTGAAAGATTGGATTACCCTGCTAAGCAAACAATGCTCCATCTATTTTTGAAGTTGGCAACGAGGAATAAACCATCTTACAGTATTGTACAAGGAAGGGAACCTTGAAGAAAAAAAAGACAATGAAGAATAATACAATTTTGAAGTAGGTTTATACAATTTTGAAGTAGGAATAATACAATTTCGAAGTAGGTTTCAGTTTAATAAATTGCACAACATGTTTTGTGTTTCTTAGTATGGGCTGGTTGAAAGTATTTGCATTTTAGAAAAATGGTCAAAGGAAGAAATATATTTTTTCCCCGCGCTTAGATTTCTTTTAATTAAAGAGAAATCAGGACATACTGTGCTATCTATCTCTTCAATTGCCCTTGTTGAGACTCCTAGGGCTAGCTTCTGTGAACCTTTGGTATGAAAAAGTGTAAATTATGTTTTGGAACCTTGTTGGCTGCACAGCTGGGGCATAAAGTGAATGTTTCATTCAAAATTCTTATGACATGCCTGGGTCAAACATTCAAAATATGCATACTAGTATTCTTTAGCCAGTGTTCCTTTCTGCTTTTATATATTTGCCTTCTTAATCCTTAGGAAACTGGATGAAGAATTGTTTTACTCCTGGGAACAAAGACCAGATAACAACCACTTTCATCTTTCTAAGTAATATCTCAGATAATAAAGGGTAGATTTCCTAGTGCAACTATGCAGGAAACTGCACTGGACCAAGGCTAAAAACCAAATGGATCACTATGAGACAACCTGGCTTAGGAGGCATGATCCAGATTTCAAATGCAAAACCATACATTATATATTGTGGAATTGTACTCATTGCACATCATGGTACCTCCTGTCTCAAGAAAGTAGACTTTCTACAGACTGTTTCCTTTCCTACTTCGTGAAAGGAAAAGCTCTGTTCTGCATCTCTTGAGACAATGTCTATTTCAGTAGTGAATGCTGATTACAAGGCTCCCAGTTTAATACTAAGATTTGGGATGTATGTATGTATGTGCGAGTAGTAATGATAGTCCACTGGGATGACTACTTTCCAGTGTCCTACAAAACTGCTTGGAAATATTGGTCCATGTGTCTCCTTTTGAATTCCAGGCAGAGACCCAAGGGAAGCCCTGTATGTCAACATTTGTCCAGCAAAATAAATCAAGAAAGGTTCTAACTTCTTGTGGTTCTCCCTCTTGTTGTTGTTGTTGTGATATGCTAGGCGAAGGAAGGAGGGGGATAAAAATTAATTGATTTACTATTTCAAATTTATATACTATATTTTCTTTTTTGTATGAAATGTCAAGGGCAATCATTAATAGTACAATGAGTAGAGAAGATTGAAAAAAATATGATTATGTAGCCTGATGGCTATCAAGAGGCAGAAAAAAACAACACTTCCGGTTGGTTAATCACTTGTAGGCCAAAGTTTCTTTTGCTATCTTTTCTGTAACTTCCCTTCTTCATCCTTTTCTGTTTCTTTTCATGTCAGCATAAAGGCAGCTGAGTTTCAGGACAATATCAGTGGGCTGATGGTATGACAATGCAGGTAATTTCCCCTACATGCCTGTGGTACCTGATGCATGTTGCAGTCCTTCTGTCATCCACCACCATGAAGTTATAAATAGTATGGTATAAAGTAATAAATATTTTGTCAAGAAAAAAACCTCTCCAAAAAGGAGGAAAGAAAGTGAAACTTAAGTATATGCTATTAAATCAAAATATGAATAATTAAATGCATATTATTTTACACAATTCAATGCAATTTTGCTGTCATGAATGAAATCTGTAAGTTTTAGAATATACCTAATTACTGTAGGCTGGAGTCTTCCACATATGTGAAATGGCTATTCTCCTGTAGAGCAGGGAAGAAAGAAAAGAAAAGAAAAGAAAAGAAAAGAAAGAATGAAAAACAATCCTAAAAGTATACATTTATACATATCTGCTTAAAAGTGAGGTCCTTTTAAACTGAAAGAGACATTCTTTTTTTTTATTTTCAAAAAGTTTTATTAGTACAAAGTACAAACATTTTTCTCTTTTTCTCCCCCCCTTCCCCCCATCCCCCTCCCCTTCCCCCCATCCTCCCCCTCTCCCCCCCCCCCGACTTCCCAGAAAAAGCACAGGGTGTAATATTCAATAATAATAAGATTAAATTATGCTAACAAATTCTTAATTTCAAAATTTCTCTAGATCTTTAACTCCTTGTTACTCAAAACCTTTTAAGCATAATCTAAAAAAATCAAGCATATTATTAATCAATCAACAGAACAATATCTCCGGCTGTTAATTTACTCCATTATGTATCCTTCATTTATATAATTTTTAAAAAATAATAATAAAAAGAAAAAAAAGAAAAAGTCTTTCTTTCGCCATTTCATTCAATTACACAACCATCAACATCATTTCCTCAATGTTGGATAGATCTTCCTTCTTCCAACATTATACCTCTTCAATAAACATAAAAAGTAAAGTATACTAAACAATTGTTAATTCGAATATTTCTCTAATTCTTTAACTCCTTATAACTCAAAACCTTTTAGGCATAATCTAAAAAAAAAATCAAACACATTATTAATAACGTTCCAATATATCAAATTACTAATTTCACGATAATTCTAAATCTTTAATTCCATATATCTCAAAACCTTTTAAAAATAATCAAAAGGATTATTAAACCCCTCTTAAACCAATCCTTTAAGTATCTTTCATTTATATAATCTTTAAAATATAATAGTAAAAAGAAAAAAGTAGGAAACAAAGAGGAAACACAACCATCAACATCAGTCCTCAATAGTAAATAAATCTTCTTTACTGCAAAGTGTCAATTTTCATTCATCTCTCCATCTGGCCTGTAACTTCCCATACTAAGATCAAATCTAGTCATTCCTTCTTCTTGGTCGAACTTTAGATCTGACTCTTATAGTCTTTTGTGACTTAGTAATTTTTTGAGTTGTCAACTCTGCTCTTGTCTGACTCTGTTCTTCTGTCTCTCCTTCCATATTATGAACATCTCTCTGGTTCTGTAAATCACCTTGATTCATCAAAACTCCTTCCCTTTGAACAACTATCGATGAATCTCCTCTCTCATCTTCTATTGCTTCCTCCATTCTTCCTCCTTCTGGAATTTTGTGTCGGCCTTTAACACTTTTACAATGTATATTTGTAAATATACATTTACAAATGTATCTCCTTCCTTAATTGCTTCCTTAATCCTTCCTTAATTGCTGGTGTCGGGTATCAATCTCCTCTAAAACAGCTTGTATTTTTTCATTAATTTCATTAATTTTTGAGTTAAATTCCATAAGAAGTTCATTCTTCATGACTTTTAAAGCATCAAACAACTTTTCAGGTGTTAAAGTCTGTGAAGGTGTTGAATAAGGAGTGGATTGCATTCTTAAAGTATAAACGGGGGGTGCTCAAATCCTTTATTGAAAACAGTCTTTCCAGGTTTAAAAGCCATTTAAATTTTTAGGTTAAACTTTTGGTTTTAATCCAAGATCAGAGATGGAAGAGAATTCATCAAAGTCAGACATTTTCAAACAAGGGGCTGCTAGCAGAACAAAGCATTCTTTTAAATTTCATTTTCACACCCTCTGAAGCTTCAATCGCCATTTTGCAGCTCATTAGCTCATTTGGTTTGTCACTTCCGAAGTGTGAATTGGAGTTAAGTTTGAATACTTGCCGACTATGTCTCCTGGCTTTTTCTGTCTGCTCTCTGCTGTAAATCCTGAAGTTAAAATCGCATGTTGGGAGCAGAAATTGGTCGCGGCATCTTGCTCTGCAAAAGCAGAGGTGTCCCGGGTGCCGGAGCAGATGACAGGCTACCTGGGGAGCCCTCACCCTTCGCGCCCCAGATTTCCTCCTGGGGCACTAGGGGGGATCTACCCTTGCCTGTCTGGCTCTCATCTCTCCCCTAAACCTGGGGAGGAGATTTTCAAGCCTGCTAGTTCAACAGTTCAGCTGTTCAAATCTCACTAGGCTCAAGGTTGACTCAGCCTTCCATCCTTCCGAGGTCGGTAAAATGAGGACCCAGATTGTTGGGGGCAATATGCTGAACTCTGTAAACCGCTTAGAGAGTGCTGTAAAGCACTATGAAGCGGTATATAAGAAAAGTGCTATTGCTATTGCTATTTACAGAGCCCGGGATTAGGCGCTCAACAAGGAGCGTCCTCGATGTAGCGGAGCCAACCGGAAGTCCTCTGAAAGAGACATTCTTAAGTAAAGAATTTCTTAAGTAAAGAATTTGTAGAATCTTCCTGTATGTTCTCCTTTAGATTGACCACTTAAGCATCAGGAAATGTATCAACTCCCATTCTTTGGTTTATGTATGCTAATTTATTCTATGCAAATAAAAGTTTTTTATTATTTTTCTATTTTGGATAGGAAGAATTACCAGAGTTTGGATAGAAATTCTCTATTATAACAGGAAAACTAGGCAACTTCTGTGCCTGTTTATTAAATTTTTATTGATCTGTTTGATCTTAATTTGGCAGTTTTAAGGACCCTGCTCTCTTTAACTTCACATCAATCTTAACTAGGTAACCAAGCATTCATTTATTTAAATATTTATAACCTATCTGCTATCAAAAACTAAACTAGAACAATAAGCTGGGATAAGAATAATGATTGTTTTATTTATTTTATATTCATAGAAGAAACATAACAGGTCCTGTTCACTTGGCCAATGTACATTCTGTCCCATTTCAAAGATGTGAACATTGAGATGTAATGAAATATGTGGAGTGTAAAGCTTGTATTTCTATGCCAGGCACAAATATTTGTAACATTAAATGGCTTGATGATCAAATATGATCAAATATTTGTAACATTAAATGGCTTGGATTTCTTTAAAAATTATTTAAAAGTTAAACTCCACTTTTGGCACAGAAAAAAGTGACTTATGATCATTTTTCACGCTTACGACCATTGTAGCATCCCCATGGTCATGTGATTTACATTTGGATGCTTGACAACTGACTCACATTTATGACAGTTGCAATATCTTGGGGTCGTGTGATCATCTTTTTGCAACCTTTTGACAAGCAAAGTCAATGGGAAAACCAGATTCCCTTAACAACCGTATTACTAATTTAACAACTGCAGTGATTCACTTAACACATGTGGTGAGAAAAGTCGTAAACTGGAGCAAATCTCACTTAACAAATGCTTCACTTAGCAACATAAATTTTGGGCTCAATTGTGGTCGTACGTTGAGGACTACCTGTACTAGCGCCACACTACATGGGTAGATATACACAGACATTAGACAGTACTGTGAGAATTAGATGTTCAGCAGAGTGATGGCAGAGTGATGGCACAAGGGAAAAAACTGTTCCTGTGTCTAATTGTTTTGGCATGAGGGAAGGAGTTGAACAGTTTACGTCCAGGATGTGAGGGGTCTGCAGATAACTTCTAAGCCCTCCCTCTGACCCACGCAATATGCAAGTCTATGGAAAGCAGGCTGGTTGCAATTTGCTGACTAAATAGCAAGGGGGGCATTAGAAGTATAAGCATCGACTCAACATGGCTTTGACAGATGGATAGGAATGTCAATTTCTGAAACTAGTTCAAGATATACCATATTTTTCAGAGTATAAGACGCACCGGAGTATAAGACACACCTTAGTTTTTGGGGAGGAAAATAGGGGAAAAAATCTGCCTACCAGGTATTCATCTGGCTAGCGTCCTTAGTCTGGTCAGCTTCAGCACATTATTTTATCCCCTGGTTAGGGCTGAAAAAAAATATTCGGAGGGAGTAGCAATGAAAACAAGCCTGCAAAGATTTAGGGCTGGGAAAAAACTTTGGAGGGAGTAGGAATGAAAAAATCCTGCAAGCTGGGAAGATCGTTACCACCTCGTTAGGGCTGGGAAAAAAAGCTTCAAAAAAGCTACATTCGGAGTATAAGACGCACCCAAATTTTCAGCCTCTTTTAGGGGGGAAAATGGTGCGTCTTATACTCCGAAAAATACAGTACATATATCACTGACGGGTGTCTCATATGATTCTCAATCTTAATCCAATACCCAAATTTAGAACTAAAATTCTCTGTCTTTAAAAGATGTCATTGCAGTGGTTAGTTTTTAAAAGAAATGAGTGATTCACCTTTCCCACACCTTCTTCCCTATTAAATAGCTTATTTCCTTTGCATTGTTATGTGTTAAATTTGTTGGGAGGACTATAATTTCATTTCCATCTTTATATTCAGACAATAGCACATCTGAAAATAAATTCTCTGGTATTAGCTAAGGACTGACAGATCACAAAACCTCAGTTCATTGATATCTATGGAGATTCTCAGTCATCCAGGTCATGGTTATTCCAAAGGTCCTTTTTTTTCAAAAGGCAACTGGATTTTCTTTGTTTTTCCATGAAGAACTGAAGAAGTTTCTTGGATGAGAAGTGAAATGTCTTCATGAAAACAAAAACAAAAAAAGCCCAGTTGCCTTTTGAAAAAGCACCTTTGAGTCAGTTCACTGATGATGCAAATTTGAAAGATAAAATCTCATTCTTTAGCATCAATAAACACATTAAGTACTTTCTTTCCTCAAATGAACAGGAAAGGATATGATCCATCTGTAATTCATTATAATGTTAAGATATAATTCTATCTATTAATGGCATGGGGAAAATATTACTTTCCCTTGAAGACTGAGAACTGGTATAACTGTGTAAATCCAAAGTGATTGTGAGTGTTGGTGTGAAACCTATTATTTTCTGCTACATCTTACCAATTCATCGTCACAATCATCCTGCACAAGGCCTTCCTCTTCTTCTTCTTCCTCTTCCTCTTCTTCTTCTTCCCCATTTAATGGCTCTTCCGTGTTCACGTCTGCTTCTGATGCTGTGTCTTCCTGAGAAATTTCACTTTTGTTTCCGTCTGCCTTTTTTCTAACTTCTGCAAAAAAGTCAAATAGTAAAATACTGATATGATTTGAAAACTCTGTTTCGTTGGCAGGCTTTATTTGGCTTATATCAAGATATCTAAATAATCAAGAATCCAAGCTGGAAACTAATTGAATTTCACCAACTGTCCCTGTATGTTACCACATCGGGAGCGTCATGAAAAATTAAAATGGCACCTGGACTCAAATGCTAGGGACATCTTATCAGAAAGAAAAAAATATATATGAATGGAATATCTCCTGGAGAAATGTCTGCAAAGAGTCCTAACCGAGCCTATGATCCTGACATCTTCCCAAGGTTGCCAGGAGAAATACCACTTCATTTCTTTCCCTTTTATCATTCAATAGGTGCTTATTGCAAACTATAACCTGAGATTAATATCACAAAGTCCAGGTTTAGAGAAAAACAGTCTCACAAACTTATTCTTGGCTTTGTTTACATGACTTGGTTAACGTTATTAACAAATCTAGTTAGTTTAACTGTGACTTAATATTTTTGTGAACCCAGGCCATTTGATTAGTTTATAGTTCAATACATTATGCAAAACCAGAAAATGGGTTAACTGAAAAAACAAGTTAACCCTTGGTGAATGCAGTCCATGAATTAAAACTGGGCATGGTTTGGAAGCAATACCAATAATCAATTGGGGGTTTGGGCCAGATGAAGAAATGAAAAACACTTAGAATGTTTCTATTCTGTTCCTTTTTCTTTTGTTAAATCTACTACTGCATATAGCAGGGAACAGGCAGAAAAAATATATATCAAGGTGGCTTACTGTTATTTAGATATATGAAATAGAGCAAGGATGGAAAGCCTGTTAGGCTTCCAGATACAACTAGATTGTGGCTCCCTTCATCTGATTAAGATTGATGGAAATTGGAATCCAATCTCTGGAGAGACTGCAGCCTATGAATAGGGAAATGGTGTCCTTCAGAGGTTTCGGACTATGTAATCTGCTGAGCTACAGATTCCTATCAGTATCTGCGTCCTTTACTAGTACAACTAACCAATGAAAATATATTCTCAAGGACAAAAAATCAGCAGGGGAACCTCAGAATACTTTTATATTCAGATGGGAAGCCTGATAGTTTTTTGAAATCACAGGTTTCCAAGGGCTATTTGGTCTTGTTCTGCTATTACGATCTTTATAATATAGATGCCAGTGAAATATGTCCATACTTTAGATTGCCTAGAAACAGTCACTTATATTTAATAACACGGATGCAGTTTTACCCAATATGATGCCTACAGACAGATTGGATTATAACTCCATTAGTCATCATCCACTTTGGCCCTTGCTGGCTGGAGGTGATAGGTGTTGTAGTTGAGGATGGAGGAAAAAAAACCTGTACTAGCTCCTAGGAATGGAACAAGGGCATCACAGAGCTGGACTGTAATTGCAAAAAGTACCAAAGGTCCTTTGTCCTGAACAAAGGAAGGTCAGCCAGTACTAGGAACCTGACACTCACTTTCTGCACTTGAACTCCTACTTTGTCTTGTTGTTATTGATTGGGCATTTGCAATCGGCCAACTGACCTGTAGGTGCTTTCTGTTGTTCAGCAATCTGCTCCAATCTGCCCAAGAGAGCATCAATGTTGGATTTGATCTGCGTCAGCTCAGTTTTAATTGTCTGCAGTTCACTGCATTTCACTTGGAAGACAAAAGTTAGAAGAAAGCCTTATTCTTTTGTCTGGTACGAAGGAGCAATTTGCTTGAGCAGAGATTTAATTATACTTCACATATACCTTTTAGTTGCAGGTCCTGCTTGGCGTCCGTCACAATAAGGGCTTATTGGGTTCAGTATAGGACAGGGTCTCGTTTGCCTTTCATAGCTGAGGAGAAGACAGGAGAATTTTGGCAGGTACCATTTCTCCCATCAGAGTGCACCATCAATGGGAACAAACTACCAAAACCTAAATGCTAGTGCACAGCTACTTAAGGGTTTGGAAGCCCTGTGCTATATTGACTCTGGCAAGATGGTGATATTGTAGGTATCAAAGAATTCCTTTATTAATGCTTAGAATGACCTCCTGCCACACTCTCCCAACTTTGGTGATGTACGAATTGCAACTCTGAGTCAATAAAAAAACAATAGAGGAATCTTTCACCTCATTCCTTGAACTTTGTACAAAGAATTCCCCTTAATTTATAATTTACATAACTACTTAGAAGTTGACAAAATCAAAATGATCCTTACAGGTAAACAAACACAAATATATGCATCACATTGAACAGGCCAATGTAGCTACGGTACTCCTTTAGGATTTAGGATTTAAGATTCTCCATTACATTATTTCCTTATTTTTATGCCATCCTGTCAAGTGGATTCTGAGCTGTTGAGCAGATGCAGATTGTCTTAAACTCCACCCCCTCCCTTTTTGTCCTCTCGGATTCTTTTTAACTAACATATTTCTTTTTTGCAAAACTGTATTTCCCAATCCCACTGCTACTTCCTGCTTGTGTCCAGATCAGCTATTTGAGGCAAATGCCTGCATAAGTTACCTCTTGCTGTAAGGTAAATGATTCCTTCAGATTGCATCCAGTCGGACATTTACAGTACTCCCCAGCCTTCAATTTCCTATAATTTTCACTCAGTCTTCCATGTTGGCAAAGCTGAGTGTACTGTTTTCACTGGAATGTTTTACTTTCTTAGGAAAGGAGTATTTTCCTATTTTTATTTCCAAAAAATCTGGTGCATGAATGATGCATTACAGTTCAAAAGAAGCTAATTAGATGAAGGATTAGTTCAATACTAGAACAGAGATGATAATTTGAACATCACCTGTTTTTTGTAAAAAGCTCAGCCAAGGGCATGTATTCTTTCCTCCAGCCATTTAGCCTTTTGTTATTCAGTGACAGTTTGAATTCAGATGTTTCTGGTTGTAGTTACCAAACAATTGTATCTCATTGGCAGCCAGTTTTTGTGGTAAAAAGCCCTGACAGAACATTAGCTGAACTGTCTTGCTACGGAGACCAAGCTGGCTCATTCTATTGTGTATTTCAAATACTGTATTTTGTCTTTCACCAAGTACTTGGCTTGGTGTATTTTTCCCCCTTTCTTCTGTGATGAGTATGTGTTTATTTTTAATGCTCCGTTTATTTCTTATTGTCATTGTTTATAATATATTTTGATTGTATTTTTACAACTATTCCCTTGAGGGCAGAAAAGTATGATATTAATAAATAAAAAAGCAACCATTCTCCTCTTTATATAGATTCATTTTAATTCACAGGCGTGGAGAGATCATCAGCTCGTTCTACCCTTGCCTATCCTGATCAAATAACCAGGTTGCCACTGACTCCATGGTTAGGGGAGATAATGTATATCTCATTGAGTATGAAATACTGTATATTCCAACCTGCTTAAAGAAACAGTTCTAAGATCTTTTTACTAAAAAAAGAAAGCTTTTCCTTGGCCTGGATGGTCTCTTAATTATGAACCACTCTCAAATCTTCCATTCGTAAGGTAATTAAGAAAGTGCTGCCGTCACAGTTTCATGCCTTTGGATGAAACTTACTATTTGGACCCATTTCAGTTGGGTCTTTGTCTGGAAGATGGTACTAAAAATATTTTAGTCATGTAGTTAATGGACAATCAGAAAGTTAATCAATCTAACTCTTTACCACTACTTACTATCTGACTCCCAGGAACATTGCTCAGTTTTGGCAATGTTTTAAATCAGTGTTTCTCAACCCTGGCAGCTTTAAGATGTGTTGACTTTAACATGCTTTTGAAGATGTCTTGTAATGGATTGTGAGAATAACCTTGAGGAACAGCAGGAAGTGCCACAACCCACTCAGGAGCCGAGGTGGTGCAGTGGTTAAAAGCAGCACTGCAACCTTCAGCTGATTGCTAGTTCAGCAGTTCAGCTGTTCAAATCTCACCGGCTCAAGGTTGACTCATCCTTCCATCCTTCCGAGGTGGGTAAAATGAGGACCCAGATTGTTGGGGGCAATATGCTGAACTCTGTAAACCGCTTAGAGAGGGCTGTAAAGCACTATGAAGCGGTATATAAGTCTAAGTGCTATTGCTATTGCTAACCCAGGCAACAATCCCATAAAGAGAAACCCAAGTCCAAGGCAGGATCTTCTGCTTCTCTAGAAAGAGAGCATTAAGAGTTGCATGATCGATACCAGCCCTTTGAGTTAGACCAGATTTGAACACCATAGTCATGAATACTAAAACTACTTTTATTACAGGATTACAGAAACAGAATCTTGCAACTCTGAGTGTGCCTCCCCACTTTTCCCTACTTTTACCAGAAGGAGAACTAGGGAAGGTCAAGTCAGATATTTTCTCAAATTCCATTCCTGCTTTAGACTCAGATTTTATCTTGTCTGACATTGCCTTCACTGTGGCTGTTCCTCTTCTTTGTCAAGGTTATTCTTACATGTCCACACTCCAGAAACGTAGCTATCTAGTTCACAGGAGAAGGGCCTTCTTTTCTGTGGTTTCCAAATGGTGGAAAACTCTCTCCAGGCTGATGTGTTCGCCTGCACCCTCCTAACGTTTAGGGAAATGGCAACAATGCATTTTCTACCAAGCTTTGAAGCAATAATTGATTTAATGATACCAATATTAATTCTGATTTAAATTGTATTGCTTTTACTCTCATGTTTGTGTTTTATTGTTACCCTGCGGTAAGATGGGCGGCCAATAAATGTAATAAATAAAAAATTGTCGTAAGCAGCCTAAGTCGAGGTAATCATTGACTTAGGACCATAATAGAGACCCACCCCCCATTATGGTTGTAAGTCATGATGGTTGTAAAACAGGTCAGTCATGTGACTGACCCGATTTCACAACTTTTTTGGCAGTGGTGGTAAAGTGAATGCTGTGTTATAAACTAGCTGCTGCAATCATTAAGCAAACCAATGGTTCACTACAAGTGCATTTTGCCGAAAAATGGAAGCACATGGTTGTTGTTTTTTTGCAAAACTGTCATAAAACATGGTCATGCAATGGTGGAAGGCTGCACATATTCATAAATATGTCCTTGTTGAGTGCCCAAAGTTCAATGATTGGGAGGGCTGTGTGAACATCAGAACTTTGAAACTGGGTCCTACGTAGCCCCAAGATAAGGTCCATCATAACTTCAAATGTTTACCTGTATATAAGCAGCAGCTACTGCAATAAATTCAAGAATAAAATAAAATCAATGTTTTGCAATACATAAAACACTTATCAGTAATTATGTTTGCTATGTATGTCTGCCCTTGTGCATTTTGTTTCAAAGGCAAGTCTGAAACCATTGTAAACATTACCTCTGCACAGTAGCATGAAACTTACATTTTAATTTGGCGGAGCTGTTCACAAGAGCAGCAGATCTGGCAAAGAGCTTGACCGGGATAGTTGCTTTGACACGTCGTACTAAAGGGATGGTGACTCGTGGCCGCTTCAAGGGAACCATCCTGGGTATGGGAGAGACTCTTCCTCGATACTCAAAGAGTCTATGCAGAAGCAGAAGAAATGCTTTCCTGTAGCAATTCCAGCCACATACATTAGCAAATATTTCTGATCAAGAAATGAAAACCATTGATGCCCGCCAGAGGGAGCTAAGACTTCATCCATTCCAGCCATCTGTTTCTTGCCTGGGCAAATAAAGCCCATCAGAGATTACAGTTGATCATTAAACTACTGAGGAGACACATTGTTCAACCATTATCCTGCAAGTTAATGCTGACAACTCTCAGAGAAGTTACTTAATAGGTTGCTTTAACAGCAATATTGTTACCGTTAATTCATTTTTAAAAATACTTCAATGTTTCATATTTGAGAATTCCTTAGGCAAATCTCCAGGATATTAGAACAGATCATCCAAGGCAATTATTTTGCTCTCCTATCTTAGCATCTACCCCCCCTCACTTGGTGCCTACTCATTCCTTAAAACAGGACACAAATTTTTTTCCTAAGATGCAGCCAATAATATTTATACTAATCTAGTAGCTGGATACCCTAGGAAACTATGTGATCGGGCTTGATAAATTGACAAATCTTGAAAATTAATGAGTAGTTACGATCGGGCTTGATACATTGACACCTAAAGCTTGAAAATTTATGTAGAATGTGTAACTCCTTAGTATCAGAACGTGTTAATATAAGGCAACTGGCAGTTGGAATATAGTTCTTTTCAGGTGGGGAGGGGAGTAGAATGTCTAAACTCCCAGCCTGCAGGCCAGATGAGTCACACGCTGGCCACGCCCACGCCTGGTTTAGCAAAGGGGTAGCATCAGAGCGTGTTAATATAAGGCAACTGGTAGTTGGAACAGAGTTCTTTTCAGGTGGGGAGAGGGAGTAGAACACCTAACTCCTTAGCATCAGAGCGTGTTAATTAATATAATACTGTATAAGAAATACTAATGATCTGATGGTCATTTTGAAAAATCCTTTCTTAGCGAGCACCTAGAAGCCAAGAGGAACATACGTGCCAAGTTTCAAGTTTGTAGGCTTTACAGTTCTGGAGATTTCGTGATGAGTGAGTGGTATTTGGCTTTTATATATATAGATAGATTACACTCTGGCAAGGAAAAAAAAACAATTGCTTAAGCAATTGCATCTAGATCCTTCTCAGCCCTAATTACCAAGGTCTTTTAACAGAGCTAAAGAGGTTGAGGTGATGGAAGTGAAAGACCTATTGAAAAACATGTCTCACTTTGGTAGAGAGCAAACACCTGAAAGCAGACTGTAATAAAAATATATAGATCTGGACTTTGAAGCTGAACTTTAAATGCATCAAGTGCTCTTCTCAGATTCAACAGAGATTGATTTAGTAACCTCAGGGGAATTTGGTAGTTCCACCTTTATGCTCCATCTGCTACTAGTTCAAAAGTTTGCTTTTCGTTCATGTAAAAAAAAACCCTCCATAGTTGCATTTTAAAAAGTTAAAATAAAGTTCTTTTTATATACCTCATGGTTGCTCAAACCTCTTTTTTTACTGCTGCCAACTAGGCACTTCTATTTTGATTTTTTAAAAAAGAGAAACAAACGTTAATCTTTTGGAGACAAACTGTATCGTACAAATGCTCAGACATCTTGGTTTTTCTTAGAAATGGAAAGGAAGAAATGAGACAACCTCTGGGTTTATTCAGCTGAACTCAGTTCTCTAGACCAGTGGTCCCCAACCTTTTTATTGCCATGGACCGGTCAACGTTTGATAATTTTTCCGTGGCCCACTGGGGGGGGGTTTGTGGCGTCGCGTTGATTATTCTTTCAATATACTTTCAATACTGATGAGCCGCGCACAGAAGCCCCGCCCCCACACTGATCAGCTGGGCCGGGGCACGTCGGCAGACGCAGGAGTCCCGTCCCTGCGCTTATTATCGGGACTCGCAGGACTCGCAAAAGTTGCAGGACCCGCCGCCGCCGCTGCACAGAAGACGCAGTAGCAGGGTGGCCCGGTACCATTTGTTCTGCGGACCGGTACCGGGCCGCGGACCGGGGGTTGGGGACCACTGCTCTGGACAACAAGAGAACTGTCTGTATTGCCACCTGCAAAGGGCGATGCAAGAGAGCCCAATGGACACTGAGCATGTTTGATGCTTTTAGAATGGGGCTATTGAGTGGCTAGTCAAGTGACCGTGGTAAAATGACAAGCCTGCTATTTCTGGGCTGCAAAACAATGGACATCTCCTTCAGGACAGCAAAAATATTTTTTTGGGTAACCCTTCTGGGGTTTTGCCGCTGCAATAATCTCAATCATGAAGTCCTCTGGCAGATAGCATAGTTGGCTGGAACCCTGTGGAGGAGGTCTCCTACAGCATTTCTTACAGGGCAGGTTGTTTTTGGGAAATGCAAACAACCAGTGGACAGTAAATGAAGTAGTCAAGGATTCCTCATGGACATCCATAGAATGTTAGCATCGCAGAGGAGCAGTCCCCGTAACAGAAAACTTTTAAGATATTTCTTTAATACCATAGCTGTACACAGTGAAGAAATTAAAGGCATGTGTTTTGATCATTTCATTTCAATCTTTGGATAAGAACACATCTGGAACGTCTGTCTGGTAATCTGTTAGAGGAATGGAATCCTTACCATGAAAACACACAGAGGGCCATTATATTTCTATCACAGATTCTAAACCAAGAGCTAGTAAAATTTATTGCAACCATGCTGTTATCTTTTCAAACTGAAAAAAATGTTTGGAGGTGCCCTGCCCTGGCATAGAAATAAGCCAAAATACCCAAAAATATATGTGTGTTATGTCTCACTAATTTAACTTTCTCTAACAGTTACATTTTTATATTGTATAATATAATTTTATCTTGACAAAATTGTATCAAAATTGTATAAATTTGCAATTAGTATTTTCACATATCAGAACCCTAAATTAATTAACAAGATCAAGGATGTCCTGTAATGGGACTGTAAGTAAACCATATTAAACTCAATGGAACTTACTTCTGCCCAGGGTGCTTTAAAGCTTTATTTTTAAAAATGTAGGTTTTGAAGTTTATATTTTCACTTTTAGTTTTGAACAATTACAGGTAGTCCTCAGCTTACAACCGTAATAGAGCTTGCCAATCATGGTTTGTAAGTCTCGATGGTTGTAAATCGGGTCACCCATGTGATTAACCCAATTTTATACCTTTCTTGCAGCAATAATCAAACAATAACTATGACATTAAGGGAACCAATGGTTTGCTATTTTTATTCATTTGCATCTCACCTTTATTATTTTTGCAAATACCGTATTTTTCGGAGTATAAGACGCACCTTCCCCCCTAAAAGAGGCTGAAAATTTGGTTGCGTCTTATACTCTGAATGTAGCTTTTTCGAAGCTTTTTTTTAGCCCTAACGAGGTGCTAACGATCTTCCACGGCTCTTACCGGCTTGCAGGCTTTTTCATTGCTACTCTCTCCGAAGAAGGTTTTTCCAGCCCTAAGTCTTTGCAGGCTTTTTTTCATTGCTACTTGCTCCGAATAAGGTTTTTGTGAGCCCTAACCAGGGGATAAAATAATGTGCTGAAGCTGAGCAGACTAAGGACGCTAGCCAGATGAATACCTGGTAGGCAGATTTCCCCCCACTATTTTCCTCCTGCAAAACTAAGGTGTGTCTTATACTCCAGTGAGTCTTATACTCCGAAAAATACGGTAAGTCAAGGTGGCAAATGTATCGAACATAACTTCCTCCTCCTATTGTGAAAAGTGAAGCAGCCATTCAAATAAAACCATGGCAGGGTAGAAAATATAAGCAATTCAAATTTGCTTTGCACAAGCATTATGTTCACTCTATTTAAAATAAAAGTAAAAAGCAATCAATGTGACAGCACCATTCTTCTTTTATTTGCTCACCTGTCATAGAAGTCATCTCTGTAGTAATCATAGTCAAAGTCATAGCCACTGCTTTCAAAAATAAAACAAAAAAGAACAGGATTAGTACTATGCTTCACCAATTACGTTTTTTGAGACAACGTCTGTGAAGTAGCAGAATTCAGTCTCATAGATCTGGAAGGAAACCAGGAGTTCTGTATAATATATATTCAGAGAAGTAAAACTATATCACAAAGAACTCAGATTTACTGTTGTGTTTGCTTTAGGACACAACAAGGCATTTGGCAGCATCTGCAGAACAGCGGTGGGTTGTTACCAGTACGGTACGGTTCTACGAACCGGTAGCGGCAGCGCTGGGAGGCTCCGCCAACCCGCCCGGATGCTTCTGCGCATGCACTTTTCTGCTGCAGAAAATCATGTAATAAAAAACAAACAAACAATGGATTTTCATTATGATGCAGGTTCTTATTGATGTTACAATGATATGCAGAATCTCAACTGGCAAGACTTCATCTGGCTCACATACAATACAAAACATACAAATTGTACAAATATATACAATCTGCACATTTTTCACTCTGTGTGATAGGTGAACCAAGCTCATGATGCTTATTCACAATCCATGGATTTACAGTATGTGTGAACTGAATTATTGTTTGGTTACTAAAAGATAAATGGTTAGCAGATGGGAATTCTGATCTAGCCCAAGAATGGTAGATTACAGGTTTTTTCTTAAAATTGCATCCAATTAGATTGACCCAGATTCAAAAGAGCTACAAAAGCATTGAATTGGACAATAGATGTTTATATCTTCCTATAATTGTTACAAATACAAATACATACATGTTAAACATCCAACAATTGAAAGAAGCTGTGTTTCAAAAGGTAGCATAGAGAGCACTTGCCTATAAAGACGTCATGAGTCCAAAACCACTAAATGGTTAAAACAATAAGAGTTGGGAAGATGTGGCAGCAGAGCTTCCAAAACACAACTCCCACACCTGTTTCAAGGTTGCTGCTTTATAGCCAATGCTGCCCTGCTGAGGCTGTAGAGAGCCTTTGGAGGGGAGGCAGGCAGCACAGGTGCCTGAAATTTTTCTAAGCAGCTTGCTCTTCCACCGTTGTGTGTTTGTATATTTTAGCAATAGCACCTGTCAAGAATTGGTTCAGATGCTATAACTACTGTGTCAGTGCCAGTGGGTGATTTAATAGCCCACCATTTCTTTTTCTCTTCCAAGAGGGATATTTTATACACAGTAATGAAAGTATATTATTGCAACCCTTCCTGGAAAAAAACTTTAAACAGAAATCCAGCTGGCAAATCGTAGAAATTGAAAGCTCTGACATTTCCTAGTAAAAAGAAGTGTAGTTAGCAACACATTTGTTGGAAAGGTCAGCTTAAAAGTGAAAATGTTAATTGTGGCTTGACACCTTTGACTTGGTGACACAAACATGACATTTCAAGACAATAAAGCCCAAGAGAGACTTAAAGCTCAGTATCTCCATCAAAGCATGTTGCTATCCTATCTTCCCCCAACTTTCGGGGTTGGACTAGATGACCTGCAGGGTCCCTTCCAACTCTGTTAAGCTCTGTTAAATTCCTCTGAGAGAAAAAGTGCATAACATATGCATGGAAACTTGTAAGAGGAAATGGTTAACCACATAGGCTTATGCTAGTAGCTTGCTGAGATAGGTGGCTAGGTCAGGACTTGTGTTACAGGGTCTGTACATCTAGCTGCAGAGGACGGAAATGGCCGACCACAGAATGTTCTCGACATGCTTTAATACCTGCTTGCTTGGAAACGCAAATAGGGTTCACGTGAAGAAACACATAGGAAGCACGCAGCTATCAATAATGTTATTGGTCCTTGTAATGATTGACACTTGCAAACCTCATCTGCGTATGAGGATCTATATATTCTGCTCTGCTAAGCAATAAATCGTCACTTCACCCAGAGAGATCTCGTGTCCTCAAGTTCTTTCTAGGATTGGCTTCGTGAGTGGCCCCACTTGGTTGTTGTGCCCAGGTGCCGTCCTGGAGAAGCCGTTCCTCCAGGAGCGGACTGCGGCGCATCAAGTGGTGACCCCGACGATTCGAACACGCATGTGATTCTTTTCGCCGGACCGACGCAGCTTCGCCGCCGCGTGCCTGAGACCCCATCGCTTACCCACACTCTCGTCGTCGTTCGTGGAAGCGACTGATCTTTCGTAAGTATGGGGGCGGATCTGTCCAAGGAGCAGGTCGCTCATGGAAAGAACTTGGTCAGATTCTCAGAGCTTCTAAAAGTCAATTAATAAAGAAATTTGTCCTCCCTCCCAAATCTGAATTGCGCCAACTGTGGCAACAATGTCCCTCATATCCCAAAAAGGGATCCATCAAATTGTCAGTATGGACTGAATTGGGAACTTATTTCCATGCTGCACCATGTGCCCCAATTTCCATCATTATGACTTGGAAGTTCATTCTCAAATGCTTGCAACGTGCCTACATCAGCGCTGTTTTTGCAACGTTTTGTAAAAAATGGGGAATAGTACAGAAGTTTGGCCAGGGTCAATCGATTTCTGAACATGCCAACCAGACCCTAAAACAAAGGCTTAAACGATTTGAGTGGGACAAACATCCCCCTGGCCTCCCATTGAAGCAAGACATCCTTAACAGAGCTTTAACTGGAACTCCACCATCATCTGCAGCAGAACGGCATTTCTCCACCTCGGTCGGACCACCGCACCCTTGCCAAAGGTCTCGGACGAGGATGCCTCAGGAGAACCAGGACTTGGAGATTGCCAACCATCCCAACCCGGGGCCCAGCCTGGAGCAACCCCCTCTCTTCAACCACCCACCGCTCAAGCTTCCCCCGCCCTACCAGGAAAATGGTCGGGGGCACCTCGAGGAAGATGATGACATCCCACCTCCCTATGAGCCACCATCTCGATGTCCCTTTATTCGCTGCACCTTTCATAACCAACCTTTTTCCTTTTCCAAAATGTTTATGGTACCTATGTCTTGCAAACATCTTCTGTATCACCTTGTTATATTGTTTTTGCTTTTAACATGTATGTTTTTGGCAATGTGGGTGGGATTTGCAGAATACAATCACCCTCCACAGGTCCCTCATGCCACCTTGCCTCCCTTTGCCAGTCCAGAAGGACGCCAAGCCCCTTTGTACAGGCGCAAGCGGGCTGTTTCTGCTGGAATGGTAAAGCATTGCTCAGGATGCATAACTCAGGTGCAACAAGGGACCACCGTCATCAGTACCTTACTTTTTGCCAATATCCCCCCCCCCCCGGCAACTTGCAAGGGTCAAGCCACCTGCATCCATAATGGGACTCAATACACAACTTGCACCCAGGGCATTTCAACCACCTGCCATAGTCCCACCATCCCCACCCGGTACAACATCACCCTTTGGGCGGGGGTGGGAATAGTAAGTGACTATCCAGAGGCAGCACTTTTAAAGTATGTGGGAAATTCAATCTAACCAACTGTTGCTTAGAAATTGATGAAACAGGAAAAGTGGTTGCTGATCTTACTGCTGACCTTCGAAAACTGGTCCATGTCCCTGTTCAAACATGGACAGGTGTATTGGACGATAATGGTTTCCTGGGAGGCACCTTCCAAAATTGGAAACAGGCTTTGCTTATGCTTGGTATCGCATTATTGGGTCTTATGATGTTGCCATGTCTTATACCTTTACTACGCTCTATGATTGAAAGAGTTATAAAAGCTGCCATGGAGAAACAGGCTTTAAATTTGCAGGTATTCGATCAATCGGATACTGAGAAAGGGGCCTCGAGCTCCTTGGATATCCCAGAGTTTCCCATGAAAATTCCACCGCAGTTTCTGGACAGTAACTCTGCCTAATAAAAAAGAAAGGAGGAGATGTTGCTATCCTATCTTCCCCCAACTTTCGGGGTTGGACTAGATGACCTGCAGGGTCCCTTCCAACTCTGTTAAGCTCTGTTAAATTCCTCTGAGAGAAAAAGTGCATAACATATGCATGGAAACTTGTAAGAGGAAATGGTTAACCACATAGGCTTATGCTAGCAGCTTGCTGAGATAGGTGGCTAGGTCAGGACTTGTGTTACAGGGTCTGTACATCTAGCTGCAGAGGACGGAAATGGCCGACCACAGAATGGTCTCGACATGCTTTAATACCTGCTTGCTTGGAAACGCAAATAGGGTTCACGTGAAGAAACACATAGGAAGCACGCAGCTATCAATAATGTTATTGGTCCTTGTAATGATTGACACTTGCAAACCTCATCTGCGTATGAGGATCTATATATTCTGCTCTGCTAAGCAATAAATTGTCACTTCACCCAGAGAGATCTCGTGTCCTCAAGTTCTTTCTAGGATTGGCTTCGTGAGTGGCCCCACTTGGTTGTTGTGCCCAGGTGCCGTCCTGGAGAAGCCGTTCCTCCAGGAGCGGACTGCGGCGCATCAAAAGCAGACACTCTATAGTTGACGAGTGCAGAGTTTGAATAAGGCTGGGTTGAGTAAAGGACTCAGTTGGTGACTTTAGTGCAGGGGTGGGCAAATTATGGTTCTTTGGGGACCTGTGGACTTCAACTCCCAGAATTCCTGTGCCATTCTGGGAGTTGAAGTCCACAGGTCCTCAAAGAACCATAGTTTGCCCACCCCTGCTTTAGTGCATTGGGTCACATGTTTTTCCATTATAATGTGGTTTGTTTGGTTTTGGCTTTGGGTATTGAGCAAATTCAGTCAACTCTTATTTCTCCTATAAACCATAGGCAAACTGGGCTTAGTGTGCATAAACCCAATCATTAACTTGTTACCAGTGGGTGGCTATTGCAATAAAATAGGATAGTCTCACAATTATATCCTGACCACCTCAGATGGAAGAAAAAACAATATATTATTGGTAGATAGACATAATTGCCCTTAAATTCTATTTCAATCGATCCTAGCAGCAAATTTTTGGGATCTGCAAATGGCTTGAGTTTTCAGATGAAATTCCTATTTATACCACCGGTTCATTTATTTTTTCAATCAAGAGCTTTGAGGAAGGATGCTGATTTTATTCTGAATGGATCGGAAGTCCCATCCTGCAATTTCTTTTTGTTCTTTCCAGTTCAGTATTGACTGCACTGAACTGCAGGAGTTTCTAACATTTCAGATAGGTATTGAACTAGAGATTGCCCTATGTTCTATGTGTTCTGCAACAGACTTTATTCTCATTCCTATTTCTTCTAGTTTTTATGAATTTCACATCATAGAATGCCATAAAATGAGATTGTATATATTTTGAAGATCTGATTTTCTTTATTAATTTGTGACAAACATTTGCAGCCTGTTTATTTAAACATACAATTTGCATAGCATATTTTCCCCTGAAGTAGCTTACTTCAAGCTGTGGTTAGATTATAAAGAGGAAAAATGATTTAGCCTTGTTCTTGCAGCATTATTTTCATTGTGAAAAAAGCTATCTCCCCAGAGCCCCAAATTGGGACCTATTCAGACAAGCAATTTACCTTTCATAGACTGTTAAAAATAATAGTGCACAATCTCCCTTGGATTGAGCTCAGTTCCTGATAGTTTCATGGACAACTATATACAAGTGATTTGCCACAGCCTTTTCCCAGGAAGCTGTTTTGATTTTTTTGTCTAGCCTACAACCGACCCATCCAAGTATTAACTAAGTTTGATCTTGCTTAGCTGTTCTGAGATCAACCCGTTTCAGCTACATGCTGTAAACTGGCATACATTCTACTGATTTTATTCTATATTCTAATCAAATATAATGAACAGAAATTGAAAAAAACTCCTGAAAAAAACTGTTCAAATGATATACAAAGTCACATCTGTGTTAGCTGTAATACCCAACTTTTATTATATACAAACCATATCTATAGGTTATTGTGTACCTGCATGCACACACACACACACACATTATTATTAGTCTAGGTCACACAACATGCTTAGCAAGGCCAGTTAAAGATGTAGCAACTACATTTGCATAAAATGCTAACCGCTTTACTGTTAACTTTTAGATTTTTTTTTGCTCTGATGTGGTATCTTGTGTAAAGATAACCCTCTTTTTTCATTGGTTACTATACACAATGGCTAAGTTCATGAATAAAACTAAACCAGAACATTTAATAATAATAATAGCTTGTGAACAAATCATGCAGATTTGGTTGATTTAATTCAGTAACCCCAGCGTCACTGTGTTTCTGTGTTAACACAGCTTCTGTATTATAAAAAGTCAAGGGAAGAAACTGGGCACATTGAAAAGCCCTGATCAAGCCTACCCACTTCTCCTCCAACATGCCAAGTCCAAATGTCAGAATCTTCACAGATAACATTCATATACATGGAGACATGATGCAATATAACATCTGTATGTTTCAACTCTGAATAGACTCTATTCAACTCTATATTTCAACAATATAGAATGTGTGTGTACATTTCTGATAGTCTATCCCTTCTTGCAGCAATGCTAAGTGTTAGGATCTAGATACTTCCTAAAATTAATAACATTGTAAGAGTCATATAACATGCTCATGAGTTCAATTCCTGAGATGAGACCTGAAACTATAAAATAAGACCTGGCTACTAAAGCATTACAAGTCCCAATAAGGATAAAAACAATCATGTACTGCCTTCTGTTGGTCTATGTAATTTTTTTTCAGATAATAGGCTTATCCATATTTTCAAGAAGAAGATATTCCTTCTTCCAAGTTGCTCATTTAAACCATTGGAAAATATCAGAGTGAGTTAAAGCCCTCACAGATTGCTATAGGTACATAGGTCTAAAGATCATCTGTTAAGGAGACCAAAAGTGTCTTGCAGGCTATACATTGCTTGTTTGCTATTCTTATTGTTCAAATTCCTTTCCAGACAAGTCAGATGACCTTTTATCATTGTTATAATAAAGACAATCATGCCCCAAAATATCCTGTCTTATATTTCCAGGGACTGCTATGCCATATTTGTTCAGCTGTTCTTTCTCCATGCTATTAGTTTATTTTAAGGCTTTGTGTAACTTTGCACGCAAACTTCAATATAGCCTCAAAATTTTCTTTCCAAGTAAAACTCCCCTTCCAAGTGGTATTTCAGGGCAGTCATCTAACCTCTACCTGGATGTTCAAAAGAGACTCTGTACGAATGTTGCCCGTGCCAGGGCAAAATTCAAGGAAGAAAAACAATCAAACAATTTTGTTCATGACTTTGAATCAGATTATTTTAACAATGTGGATTAAGATAATGTCTCAAGGGAGAACAGAGTACTTTACCCAGCCTAATTTATCTACCGTCTATTTACCTCCGTCCATCTGTAGGGCTACAGGTCCTTCTCATCTCGGCTAGCGAGCTTTGCATTCCTTTCCAAAGTTAAGGTCCGCTTTTAGAAGCTGCCACTCTACTGAGTCTATAAGCAGGAGGTTATTACTAAAGGAAAGAAGGTCTAAGTCTTGAGATAACCACAAATAATTGCTGCTATTTATTCTTTAATTTTTCAATAGTTGAAATGACTAAGAAATAACCCTTTTTTTTTCATCTGAGCTCTGAATAAGATTCCTGGCTAATTTGCGGGTCTCTTTGATGCTGATGCTTGTGGGGAGGGAACATATCCTTTCTTGTTAACTACGTACCATTTGACAAATGAGATAGAATAATGCTTGCTTCCTTTTTTTTTTGCTGACAGAGTTCCTCTTAGCTATATTCCTATAATTGCTTTCTGGTTACTGCTATTCTGAGACTGTATCAAAAAGTGAACTAGGGGCATCAGAGAAATCAATTTCCTTCCAGAGCGTCACAGAATGACATGACAAATAGAAGTGCAGCTCCTTGAAACAGGGTTGTTCAATTTGCTTGCACTCAAATGACTGGGAATAGCCTAACACAGTGATGGCGAACCTTTTTTCCCTCAGGTGCCGAAAGTGTGTGTGCGCACGCACTGTTGCATGTGCACGAGTGCCCACACCCATAATGCAATGCCCCTCCCGCATGTCCCACCCCCTGCACATGTGTGCATGACCCCCGTGCATGCGTGCGCAACCCTCCCATTTTGGCCTCACATTCCAAAACAGTGGTGGGAGGGGGGAAAAAGCCTCCCATCCCCAAACAGCTGGAAGGGGGGAAATCCTCCTTTCCCCAAATGGAGCTGGGAGGGGAAAAAGCCTCCCATCCCCAAACAGCTGGGAGGGGGGAAAGCCTCCTTTCCCCAAATGGAGCTGGGAGGGGAGAAAGCCTCCTTTCCCCAAATGGAGCTGGGAAGGGGGAAAAGCCTTGCATGCCCAAACAGTGCTGGGAAGGCACGGGCCACAGAAAGTGAGGAGAAAGCATGCGCGTGTCTGACCTGAAAACTAGCTGGCCGTCGGGAGGCACGCGCACATGCGCAGTGAAGCTGAGCTGGTCAACAGCTCGCATGCCTGCAGAGAGGGCTCCGGGTGCCACCTGTGGTACGCGTGCCATAGGTTCACCATCGTGGGCCTAACAACTTCATCTGTTATCCTCACCCAATGGTCTAACACGTCAGAGAATTTCCATATAAGTCTTACAAGTTTCCGGTCCATGAGATTTTGGATATTTCAAATAAGAGACTGGGGCAAATCAGTGTGGTCAAAATATCTCTAAGAATAATGGTCTTTTTCTGTGGTTTGTGCCTCACTGACTGGATTCATACAACATACCAGACAAGCTAAAATGGGTTGGATACTTTGACCTTAAACAGGTTGGCAGGAAGGCTGTATCCATAAAGGTATTGATGCTAAGAGTCAACATCAGTTTGATGGCACATAATTAGTATTGTGGGAAGGAGCTGCAGGATTCTTGAGCCATCCCAACATTTTTAGCTATACAGTAACTTGGTTTATATATTCAGATACAACTTGTTAAGCAAACTTTGAAATCAAGTTGTGTTAGCCTGGGCTTAGTGTTTTGGGCAGTATGAAAATCCAGCCAAAGTATACAAGCGACAGAGGAAAAGAATGGGAAATGAGTGATGGAAAAATGGAATCTGAGTATGAATTTATTTAGAACAAAGAGAGAAATGGTGAATAGAAGAGAGAATTGATGTATGATGCTGCCTGAATGGGGAAGGGAACGGAGGGGAAAGAAAGGGAAGATTTACCTGCTGTTACTGGTATAGCAATAGCAATAACACTTAGACTTATATACTGCTTTACAGTGCTTTAGAGCCCTCTCTAAGCGGTTTACAGAGTCAGCATATTGCCCCCAACAATCTGGGTCCTCATTTTACCCACCTCGGAAGGATGGAATGTTGGGATAAGAATTACTCTTATCAGAGGCGAAATGAATCTTTTCCTGGAACTCTGACATTGTCAAAATAAACCGCATTATAATTCTAATGTATAAGATATTTATTTCTTATCAAAAATAGTTAATTACATACTGGCTATATAAAAGAGATGTTGCTTCGTCAGAAGCAGAGAACAAAAAGAAAGGAATGAATGTACACATGCGTACTAGGAACATTAATCACGTGCTCAGGAATAAACCATTATATTTGATAGGGATGCATCTCCCTGCATATACATGTAACAGGCAACATAAAATCACTGCGTGACATGGAAGGCTGAGTCAACCTTGAGCCTGGTGAGACATGAACTGCCAAACTGCTGGCAGCTGGTGATCAGCAGAAGTAGCCTGCAGTGCTGCATTCTAACCACTGCGCCACCTCAGTATAATCTCTAACTTTTATTACCTATCGAGACAGGAATGATCATCATGTAGTCTTAGAGCTGCATGCCACCTTTAGGCTAATGCTCTGTGATCTCAGATTAATTGCAAAGCTCCTGCGTGGGAAATCAGATCAGAACTCTGATAAGAGCCACTTCTCTCTTCTGTGGCAGCCTGCTACTTAGAAGAGCTGGAGAAGGAGAAGAAGAGATGTCTGAAAAACAACCAGCGTCTTCACCCACTACCCTCGTTTTTCTTAGATGCTGTTTCTTAGCTGGATGTCCCATAATAGCTGCCAATAGATTCTCCTGGGAGAAATGCAATTCTCAATCTTGAGAAGATTGAATATCATTTGTTAGCTGAATTACTCTTCTAGGAATGCAAATAAATATTTTGGACCTTACTTCCAAAATAGTATACTTAGAACCGTGGTACTAACTTACTAACTCTAACTAGAGATCGAGAAATCAAACCTTGTGTATATCCTCAACTATAAATGTTTTTCTTACTGGTTTGCAATTTTTTTTAAAAAAGTCCACAAGAACATTTCCATTTCAACATCGATGCAAAGGCATAATTGAGAATATATTCTCCCTAAGGTAGCCATTATCTCTCACATCCATTTATTATTCCAAAATATTTTGATTGGGTTTTTTCATGTTGTTGTTAAAAGTTGCTTTGAGAGGGCATAAGGCAGTGAATAACTTTTCCCAATCTATAATTCATCTGGCAGATCAGGTTAGTTCACAATGGACTTCAGAAAGAATGAATTCACTCAGGCTCCTTGATGGTACCTTAGGCACCAAGGGATTCATTTATAGCAGATCAGCTTTCTTTCATCCAAGTTCATTCTAGCCTAACCATGCTGTGCTTAGTTTGAGGTTACTGCATCTGGCTAGATATGAAATTGCCAGTTGCAGATATTTGATTAGAATCCAGCATAGTTTTATAAGATCTTTCAGCATAGATTGTTTGACCAGTCTCGGACTTATCAAAGGGCTGAGGCAAAGTTTCCTATATTGTTCCATAAAATCCACTAGTACAATCAATTTACATTTACTATTATGTCACTCTTAATCAAAGATGACATAAAACTTAATGCAATTAGTAAAATTACAATTGTTAGACAACTAGAGAAATTCAGTTCGCCAAAAGGATGACTCTGATCAGCTGGTTGGCTAATTGTAAGTAAAATGTTGTTCATTTGTAATGCAAGGACATCCAATAATTACAGGAAGCAGAGAGATGTTGTAAAAGGACTACCTCCTATAATCATGCTGCTCTAACATCAAGCTAGCATCCCCTCTGAGGAAATAATGTAAACAGATTTCTTCAAAATGATTATTTTAGGGATATGCAAATGCTCAAAATGCAATGCTCCATCAGCACAGATGACTTTAATTCGACCCATGAGTTTTAAAACAATGGCTATGATCATCACTTTAATGCAGTAGGAACAAGAATGGATTTGATCAGAAAAAAAATCCTCCCTTTCTATTCATCTAGAATCACAGAATTAAAAATATCGGGGAATTCTGAATTATCCATGCAAATCACCTGGAACATTACCTGTTCCATGTAATACATTGCTTTAGATCTATATTGTCCTTTACTCTAACATTTCAGTAGGCCACTGTAGAGTTAAAATAAATCACAAAACAAATAGAGATCAGAGCAATTATGTATGATGTGCCCACAGCTAAATAAGTATTCTTAACAGTAGTACTCGATGCCATTAAACATTTCATCCTGTTGTTATGGCTATAGCAAGTGTGTTGTGCTGATATGTTCATGAGATCTGCTAAAAAGTGAGTAAAACCTAGACTTGTGTAAGTGCCCCAATTTGCCATATTATGTGTGATTACACATGATTACATTTTATTCAGCCTTTAGTAATGGAAGTGTTTGATGTGTCTGTCTAACTGGGTGAAGGGAACATTACAAGAATGAAGCCAAACATCCTCCTGGGCTGAGGAAAAAGCCCAAGGATGATAAAAACAAGGCAGAACATGCCTTCCCTTTAATCTTCAGAACTTTTTCCTTTTGTAGAGCTGCCTGGAGGAGCAACTAATATTTATCTGAAGTAATAAATATGACGAAAGAGCAAAATGGAAAAAAAAGTTATTGACAAGACTGCTGTTTAGTAACAGTGAAGAGCGAAGGATGAAAACCTCAGTAAATGTTTTTACACGAACTGTGATGTAGCTGGAATTGGGTTGAAGATAATTTAGTTTTTTACTTGGCTATCATTATGTAAAAACCACAATTGGGCAGAACCCAGTCTAAAATCTGCTTCTTAGTTTATACCAATCTGTACAATTATCATCACAATTATATTAACAAATAATTATCTACTCTGTAATGGATGCCAAAAACAGGGTATGCAAATATCTGTATACTGCTTTTTCTATATCAGTTGAACTTCAACTCTCAGAATTCCCAGCTAGCTTGACATTTGCTTTAGTATATTGAGGACATCAGATGGGAAAAAGATGGGGCGTGCATAAGCGCACCACTGTGCCTACCATCCCTGTCCTAATGTTCCCTCTTATCAGTACCCATCTTATGTATATAAACAATGTTATATCTAAACAATGTTATCTATGTGGTGGAAAGACAAGACGATCCAGTCATTTAATCTAATATTTTGACTTATCCTTTCTTGTGGTTACCATCATCAGGTCTTCTTTGCCATTAACTATTCATCACTCTTATTCCCTTCCATAGCTTATTGCTTCCATGCATTATATTTCACTTGTAATGTTACATACCTGGAGAGAACAAGAGTTGGCTGGCTGACTTATCTATTTACATGCTTCTCTACTGCTGTCGTCTTATGATCCAAATCAGCTTCCTGAAGCCTCAGTTTTCTGCCTGTCACTTTCCAATGATGTTAAGTTTTGTTGCTTATTTCTTAAGGTCTCTGCTAAGTTCTACCCCTCATCTGATTTGTCATTTTGCTTGCTGCCTATGACTGTGTCATCTTCTATAATGTTCAATCTATTTCTGGATAAACAATCTATTCCAATATCTTTTCTGCCATCACCCACTCCAACATCTGTCTCAACACTTTCCACTTCCTTCTACCTTTCTTGACAAATTTATAATTCTATGACTCTCATATTACTCTTCCGTTGCTGTCTCTCAGTTGCATTGATAGCATCATCCTTCTGTCCTACTATATTCAAATCTGACACTAATTGCCCCTCCTGTTGTCATTTTTTGCTTACCCCTTTCCCTCATTCATTCTCTTCTCCTAATTTTTGCTTCCAAATTCTTGCCATATGCCACTTGCTGCTGTCTGAACTTCATTGCCTTTGCCAACTGCATGCACGACCTAAGCACTAGAAACTTTGCTCAAAGACCCATTTATTTGCCAAATGTCTAGGCTTACCTGTTTTCCAGGTTTGCCTTCGACAATTCTGGGGGCCAAAAGGTATCAGGCCTATTTCTCACTAGGCTGCTGAAGAATTCTGATGACTGCAGCCTAGGATAGCGGACTCTGATAGGCTGCCATCATGCATGATTAAATACAGGTGTGGTGAATAGCTCTGGTAAAATCCTTAGCAACCCTACCTGTACAAGGCAGATGCTGTTCTCTTTAGTCCTTTTGGTCTGTTGGGCTTTGGTTCTCCAGCCATGTTTATATCTGCAATGAATAATGGTTTGGAATTACTGCAGTATCCTAGCTGTCCTTAAGGCAAACATTCAAAACAAATTTAAGCTACTTTTAACAATTCTTTTGTGGTCAGGGTTTGCTACATAATTTTGTTTTAATACTGGGCAACAGTTATTTTCTTCAGATATATCTACAGTATTATATTCAAATAGAAGCAACGGTGTTTTCCTTTTTGTGAAAAATATACAGTATATGGTATATTTATATTCTGCAATGATTTTCAATAAGACCCGTGGTCCCATTAATCATTTCCCCTCTAGGTACTTCATCAATTAATTCATCAAATACTATTAAATATATTTTCATATTATCAAAGCCTTAAAATCATACAAAAAATTATCCCATATAAGGAAGATGAGTCAGCTTAAGCCTTATGCACACAATAATCATCAGGGTTCATTATGAACAAGAATAAATCTTTCTTGCTCCCTCACTATTTGCAGGACCTTGAACCACTTAGAAAAATTGATTCATGAAGTATTCAACACCCACCTAAGTCATAGATATTATAACTAAAAGTGTGTCTTCCTATGACAAGCATAGGAAAAGATAGTCAGGCTCCTTAATAACACAGAAAATATTGTTTATGTTACTTTAAACTCCTCTGCCATAATACCCATGCTAAAATAGCAATAGCAATAGCAATAGCACTTACTTATATACCGCTTCATAGTGCTTTACAGCCCTCTCTAAGCGGTTTACAGAGTTCAGCATATTGCCCCCAACAATCTGGGTCCTCATTTTACCCACCTCGAAAGGATGGAAGGCTGAGTCAACCTTGAGCCTGGTGAGATTTGAACAGCTGAACTGCTGAACTAGCAGTTCAGATTGCAGTGCTGCTTTTAACCACTGCGCCACCACAGGCTCCTGTAAAAGCTGTGCTGGATATCAAAACAGGACAAATATCACCTGTTATAATTGAAGGGATGTTTCTCAATTTCAGCACTGAAAGACCTATCTTCCATTCCAATGGGTTCAGTGGAGACTAAGACATATAACCACTTTTCACTGCCTTAATGGAAACTAAACAAAGCAATTTAAATATAAAAAGATACTGCTTAATAGAAGCAAAGCGTAAGAAAAGGGTGGGTCATTCCTACATGATCTGTGAAAGATGGTGCAGTGATGACTTGCATGTAGACCCAGACCGTTGTGATCCTATGGCATAACGTGAAGATATAATACAGCAGCTTAGTAATGTGAAACAGGCTGGGATCTGGATCAATGCCTGGATGGGAACATCTGCTTACGAATCCTACCCCTCAGTTGACACATTACCAGGGGTGTCAAACTGGCAGCCCGGGGCCTAGATGCATCACGCACAGGCCACGCCCACCCCAGCTCCGAGAAGGGCAAAAACGTTGTGAAACGTCACGTGACAGCAATGTGACATCGCAAGTTTGACACCCGTGCATTAGACTGAAGCAATCCATAGTGGCTTGATTGATTTTAGTTCAGTCTGTCTGTCTGTTGTATTTACATACTATTGAAATTATATGGCTATGAATAGTATACACAGTAAACTTTGAAACTATACAAATCCACCAGTAGTAAATATTACAATGCAGTGGCACAAACACGCACATTCATTTTTAAAGCCTTGCTTTAACTCCATCTGGGTAGCTTTTTGAAAGGCCACAAGTTGATGTCAGTTTGACCTCCAATGGGAGGCTTCTTCATGTAGGGCAGTGTTTCCCAACCATGGCAACTTGAAGATGTCTGGACTTCAACTACCAGAATTCCCCAGCCAGCATTCGCTGGCTGGGGAATTCTGGGAGTTGAAGTCCAGACATCTTCAAGTTGCCAAGGTTGGGAAACACTGATGTAGGGGAAGCATCGTACAAAAGCATTTCTCCTAAGCCCCCACAGAGCTCAACTTTCATAGATTCAGAAGTTGTATATCCCCAACTAATATGAGGGAACTAAATGGATCAGTTCTTATCTGGAGGGGATGCTGCAAGTATCTAGGAGCTAAACCATTTAGGTTCTAAAAGCTTAAACCAACATTTACTGGAAGTCAATACAGCACCCTCAAATAGCACAAGGGCAAAGAGGCTCAAAGGATTATTTAATTAAAGACAATTTTACTATCTCAATTTTTAGTTATGTCAAGCAATTAACTACTAAAAAACTACTGTATATTGTACTGTATCTTTAAAAGAATAGAAACATAGCTGCTTAAAATTTTGTATTATTCTTTAAGTTTACAAAGTTGTTTATATATACTCAAAACTATGTGTGTGTCATTTCTATTTTTTTATTTTCTTGACCTATAGCTTTTTCATTCAACATTATATAATTGAATACATTTTTTAAAAGCATTCAACTTTTTAGTAATGAGTAGATGCAAAATAAATGAGTAGAACCATTTTGTATGCATGTATAGTAGTCTCATCTGACATTTTGAAAATTATATATTAGTTTTGTTCTAGCTTTGCAAAAGACAATCAGAGGGCAGAGTGTGTTGTTTCAAACAATTGTTTTCCCCTTAATAAAGCAAAAGCAAAATGAAACAAAATGTCAGAGTTCTTATTTCAAGCCATACACCCGTCTTTGCAAGGAAGGGAATAGATTTTCTGCCTCTGCAGAGGTATGTCTGGTGCTCCTGCTGTCTTCAATATTGCTACCACTTACTGGGAGATCAAAAATGTCAATTCCTGATTGAAATGCTATATTCAACAACAATTCTCAGCTTACTCCAGGTGACTTGAGCTGCTCAGTGGGTGATATTTCAAAACCTCATGTAAAAAAAAGAAGTTAACTAAGCAGTTTGTTTCAAGTAGGAATCACTGTATGTGGCTGTTCTATTTGGCTCTTCCATACATTGCGAATAGAAGTCTGAAAAGTTAACATTTATTATATTAAAGGCCTTGTAGGAAGGTCAAAGCCTCATGCCACCCTTTGCCCTCCTTCCTCCCTGACCTCCCAGTGAACCCCAGACATCAGAACTAAAAGACTGCTTAAGCCTTTTGACACTTTGGCTGAAATTGACAAAGCTGAAATTGGCTGAAATTGACATCTTAGACAGGTGAAATTGGCAAAGCAACTTAATTAACCAAAGAAAATCCCCTCTAGATATTGAAAGTTCCTCATTTTTATAATAGATTTCCTCACTTAAAACCTTCACCCTGAGGTCACCACTTCAACTTACAAAGGATAAAAATGGCAAAACCTCACAAGAAAGCCAAACCACATTTCCTCTCTACTGGACAAGGGAGGCCAACTTCACACATTTTCTAGGAACAACCAAAAGACTCCTCTATAAAAGTAACTGCTTTTAAACTGTAACTTGTAGCCACCTTTGATTACTGTGACTGTTCTTCTGAGAGATCCTTGGTACTCTCTGAGCTTGGTTGTTTTCTTGTAGAAGATGTTTCATTACCTAAACTAGGTAACATCCCAGTTTGGGTAATGAAACATTTACAAGCACTGATGATGTTACCTAGGTTGGGTAATGAAACATCTGCAAGAAAACAACCAAGCTCAGAGAGCACCAAGGACCCCACATTTCAACCCTGAGACTACAAATATTCTTCTAGCAACTGTCTTGTGTTCTTTGGAAAACCCAGCTTGAATCAGACCAAGAATTTCTTCCAAGAGTCTAAAAAAGAAACTATGGACCAGCATTAAAAATATTTGTTTTAATATGGATGATGGCTGGTTTCTGAATGCTCAGGAGGGAATAAAATAAAATAAAAATAAAAAATAAAAAAAAATAAAAAAATAAAAAATAAATCATGGCCATAGCAAAGAGGAAGCGAGAGTTTCAACCAGTGTTTTTTCAAACTTGGCAACTTTATGATGTTGACTGGGAATTCTGTGAGTTGATGTCCACACATGTTAAAATTGCCAAGTTTGGAAAATATTGGTGGAAACATTTCTTTCCTTGCTGAAGTTCTAAGCCAAATCTCAGTCTGCTATTTTCAGGCTGAGGAATCAGCTTTGAATACTCACTAATCCTCCCAAATGCAGATACTATTATGCTCATATTGATTGGCCAGTAACTGATCCTGAAAAAATATATAATATTGCCTGATATTAAAGCTCTGCCAAAAACCTGCCTTGAAACTTCCTAGGAAAGTTTGCTTGTGAAAGGTTTCTGTTTTCCCCCCATCATCTTCTCAAAAGGCTTGAGTATTTCAAATTTCTCTTGATGGTGATTTGCCTTAATCTTGGAAGTGGTGGAGGGTACTGTTGCTATTTGCTGTTACAGATCTGAAAGCATCACATCAAAATCTCCCTGTCTGTCAAGAGAAAAAGGTAAAGATTCCCCTCGCACATATGTGCTAGTCGTTCCTGACTCTAGGGGGCGGTGCTCATCTCAGTTTCAAAGCTGAAGAGCCAGTGCTGTCCGAAGACGTCTCCGTGGTCATATGGCCGGCATGACTAAACGCCAAAGGCGCACGGAACGCTGTTACCTTCCCATCAAAGGTGGCCCCTATTTTTCTACTTGCATTTTTTACGTGCTTTCGAACTGCTAGGTTGGCAGAAGCTGAGACAAGTAACGGGAGCTCACCCCGTTATGCGGTGCTAGGGATTCAAACCGCTGAACTGCCGACCTTTCTATCGACAAGCTCAGCGTCTTAGCCACTGAGCCACCGCGTCCCTCTCTGTCAAGATAATCCACTATTTTTTTTCCTGAAAAAGCCCAATGGGAGGAATTGCTTGCTGGTGCCTTCCTTGGAGATCGAACTGAATCCTGGGAGGGCTGCAGAGTGCTGGAGATGAGACTATGGACAGTGAAAGACAGGATGTTGGCACACACCCCTTGCCTAATAAGATAATGTCAAACTATCATATTTCACTCCCCACTCCTTTAAAAAAAAGTATGTTTTTATCAGAAACATATACAGGACAACTTTCCCATATAGCATTGCTATATAGGTAGTCCTGGATTTACAACCGTAATTGAGCTCAAAATTTCCATTGCTAGGCAAAATAGGCGTTAAGTGAGTTTTGTTCCATTTTATGAACTTTTTTTTGCCACATTTATTAAGTTATCACTGCAGTTGTTAAATTAGTAATATGGAAGTTAAATGAATCTGGCTTCCCTGTTGATTTTGCTTGTCACAAGGTCACAACATTTATTTTATTTTTTTTATTTTATTTATTTATTTTGTCAAAACGTGTACAAGATAACAGGTATGGTATAAACATAAACAAAAGCAAAGTAGGTTTAGGTAAATTTGGACAATAGGACATTGCATTACACTGAAGCACTGCAAATGTAAATACATGCCAGTTGCCAAGCATCTGAATTTTGATCACATAACTATGGGGATGATGCAACAGTTGTAAAGTGTGACAAGTGCTCATAAGTCATGTTTTTCAGTGCTGCCATAACTTTGAATGATCATTAAAGAAATGATCATTCATAAGTCAAGGACTACCTGTAGATATAATATAACTAATAGATGTAGCTGTAGATACTGGTAGATAAAGCTACTGTACCTGTAGATATAGCTAATGCCTGCATAATATTGGTTTGAACGCATACAAACGCTGCAGAAAATGGTACAGACAAGATACTCCAGTTAGCCAGCTCATTATGGTTTACATTGCTAATAGCAGAACCATCTCAGTATATTCAGCTGATTCCCTATTCTGAGGTCCAGGCTTTTTAAAAGATATGTAAAAGATTGCTTAGCATTGTTTCCTGCACTCTCGGTTGTGTACTACAGGATGTGAACTTGCTGTGTCAACACGTCCTTTAAGTTCCCCGTGAAATATCAATATGTAGTCATTTGCTTATTTTATAGGAATTTATTTACCAGGTCTGTGTAAAGATTTGGTTTGCAGTTCGATCCTATTTCCAAATCAAATTTATTTTCCAAGTCAAATTGTTAATTGGAGTCATATGCTTCCCAGGCAAATCAAAATAGGTAAAATGTATTATTCAAATGGATTCAGAGACCATCTACAACCCTTTATATGCTGACTTTGCAAAGGGTTTATAGTATAAAATTAGTCTTGTTACAGCAAACATAAATGAATGCAGCACATTAAATTCACACCAATCACTTACTCAATAAGACAGAAAGAGAGAAAAAAACCCAGATTCACTCACTGAAGCAGATTTGCCGGAAATCACTGAGAGACAAATGATTTGAGATGAGATGAGCCTTGGTGATGCAGTGGTTAGAGTGCAATACTGCAGATTACTTCTGCTGACTGCCAGCTGCCTGCAATTTGGCAGATCTAATCTCACCAGGCTCAAGGTTGACTCAGTCTTCCATCCTTCCGAGGTGGGTAAAATGAGGACGCAATATGCTGACTCTGTAAACTGCTTAGAGAGGGCTGTAAAGCACTGTAAAGTGGCATATAAGTCTAAGTGCTATTGCTATTTCCTTCCCTTTGCAGCCCTCAAAATCTCCTCTCCTGCCTAGATCCTTTGAATAAGAATAAACAAGAAGACTTGAATAAAGATGGATGCAAGCAACAGGACCTCTTGCTTCTTCATATGGGAGCAGATAGGATCTGGGCCAGAAATGTCCGTGTAACTTCTCAAACAGCAGCAAAGTTTTTCTCAAAGTAGTACAGGTAGTCACAATTGGGACCAGAATTTCCATTGTTAACTGAATCACGTCTGTTTTTACTATTTTTTGCCAGGATTGTTAAGTGAATCACTGCAGTTGTTAAGTGAATCACATGGACATTAAGCAAATCTAGCTCCCCTCATTGACTTTGTCAGAAGTTGACAGGAAAGATCACAAATTTGATCACATGATTCCTGGACAATGCAACTTGTAAATTACAGTACATGCCAGTTGCCAAGCACTCAATTTTGGATAGTGTGAACATGTGGATGCTGTAATGGTCATAAGTGCGACGACCCATCATAAATAACTTTTTTAGTGTGATTATAACTACAAATGGTTGATAAACAATGGTTGTAAGTCGAAGACTGCCCCTGTATGACTTCCCAACATATTAAAACTGGGCATCCTGCGTTAAAGAGAATGAGCTAAACTGAATGCAAGTCTCAGACAGTTTGATCAGAACTATGTTTCACAAGAACAACAAAGGCTTTTCCAGCCAGCTGGCTCTCACATATTATGTTTACAGTGGAGGTAATCAGGATTATCCCCCAAGAAATCCTGTGGTTTCTCAATAGGGTTTGTCCATTATACTTTGAGTTGCTTGTGATTAAAAACCCTTCTTGGACTGCATGATTATTCATGGCTGATTGGTGGACAGGCTGCTTTTTATAATGAGTGAAAATGGGAGAGTTTTTTTGGGGGGGGGTCGTATCTCATGGCAGCAAAGCCCTGAGAATCTGGGCTTGTTTTTATTTTTTATTTTTACAGTGTTTGCCACATCTTGTGCCTAATTTGATTTGGGACTTGTCAGTGGTGTTTTAGCACACAGTATACCAAATATTGCCTTCATTTCCAAGGCATTATTTTCAACAGCTGGTAGCATTGCTGAAGAAAAAGCAATATGTTAGACAATGCCTGGGCATCTGCTTCTAGAACATCTGTTTTTCTTGCAGCAAACTGTCAGACCGATGTATAGCAAATTGCACACATCAGGCAAAAATTAGCTGCAAAAAAAGTCACATCACACTTGAGGAAGGGAGTTCAGGTGGTGCAAGAAGCAAGCTGTGCATTTTATGCAATGCCTGTGAAATTTCCTTAAAGAAGGACTTGGCATTAGATGATGATAACCATATATTTGGTCAAATAAGACAATATTATAAACAAAAATATCCGAGGATGTTAAGCCGTTAGATAATGAGAGATCTACATCCTTAGACAGGAAAGGTTCTTGTTAACTGGGCTCTTGACTATTTCTAATGCAGTGTTTGGCAGTATTCACTGTTACTAGACAAACAGGAGGAAATGAAATTTTTTTTATGTTGAATGGATAACAAGGTAGAATTCAATTTTATATTCCTCAAGGCAACATGCAGCTAAATATAGCAAAAAATACACTAACTAAAAACTAAAACTAAAAACAAAGTAAAAATCATAGATACAAGACTACAGTAGTTAAATACTCCATCTCAGCATAACTCCACAACATTAAGCTTAACTGATTAATACAGAACAGAATTTTTAAATTCTGTGAGTTGAAGTCCACATGTTTTCAGTTGCCAAAGTTGAGAAGCACTAATCTAGATCACATCCAGTATTTGAGAGGACAATGGCTCCAATTTGACAGATGATTGATTGTTCCAGCCCTGTACTGTCTTATTTTTGTATAAATTAAAACAAACAAAATGAAATGAGAACACCAGATGTCCAGAGGGAGTTTGAAATGATGTGTTATTAATATTTGATAATTCTTAAATCTATCACTTTTTGTTACCAAACTTCAAAAAAAACCATACACACAACATACACAAAACCCCACACTCCCAGCAGATATTGTCCTTTTGTATTCACAGCTCCTGTTTGAAGAGCAGGTGGCAACTATGGGCAAGAGGGCCTTTGCACAAGACCTATTAGACTCCTTGCTCAATTGTGACATTGCAGGATCCTACTTAGGCACCCATCATTTCATAGGTCAACTATTGCAATGTGCTGTACATCAGCCTGTCTTTAAAGAACATTTGGAAGCTTCAGCTGATTCAAAAAGCGGTGGAATAGGTAATGGTGGCCTTGTCTCACTGTGATCATGGGCATCTTATCTCCATGAGTTGCATTGGTTGCAGATGTAAGGGTCTCCTGCTTGGGCAGGGGGTTGGACTAGATGACCTGCAAGGTCACGTCCAGCTCTGTTAATATGTTAATATAGGGCTTGGTTATTTGAAGAACTGCCTATCTTTCATGGTTTCTTCCTGGCCAATAAGAATCAACAAAGTGAGCATGCTCCAAGTCTACTCAATAAGTCATCTCTTGGTATCCAGGATCTATGCTGTAGTTCAGGGGTGTCAAACTCAAGGCCCGCAGGCCAGATTAGCTTACAAGCTTTTAGCTCAGGGGTGTCAAACTGGTGGCTGGTGGGCTGGATGCATCATGTGCAGGCCACGCCCACCCCAGCTCCACAAAGGCAAAAAAGTTGTGATACGTCACGTGATGTCACGCGATGCAATCGAGTTTGACACCTGTGCTTTAGCTTTTGCTTCAAAGTATCTGATAAGTAATTTAATAATAAGCAGCAGGTTGATTCTTTGAGTTCTTTGCTAATTACAGTATAGTAGAAAAAATGATAACTTCCGCTGAAAGTAACATTCTGGTGTAACCCCAAAGGCAATATTAGCCTTTCTATTTCTATCTAGTTCACTGTATTTCTAACACAGTGATGCTGTGGACATCCTATCCCAATATCTAGGGGGTGTTAGGGACTGAATGGGGTGAAACGGGCTTTGACTCAACCTAAGCAAGACAGAGTGACTGGGAGTCTCTGGAGAAAAGGTTCTTCCGTCTTTAGTTTGGTGGTGGTGGGTTTGTGAAGAGGAGGTGGAAGCTGTGGCTAGGAGAGCCTATGTACACTTTTGAGTGGTGTGCCAGTTGTACCCATGACTGGATTGGGAGGTCCTGCTCACAGTAACTCATGTCCTTGGAATCTTTGTGTTGTGGCCAGGTCGAGTCCAGGGCAATTAGCAGCCGATCCCGAGGATTCGGAGGTAGTGAGGGTGCAGTACAGAAGACCGGTGTTCCTGGCACCAGAGACGGAGAGTGAAGAGGACATGGGGTCAGAGGCTGGCAAACAATTAGAACCTGATGCATCTCCTGAGATTAGTGACTCAGGAGAAGAGGAGGAGGCTCTTCTGGATGCCAGAGCACACAGATTCTCAAAGAGACATGAGTGGCTAATCAGGAGGAGGCTTCCTCATGAGTAGTAATGCAGGGCTTGACCACGCCCTGAGGGTATTTAAGGGTCTGTCACGAGGGGCTTCATTGCAGAGAACAACCCCGTTCTGTGGTTTCAGCATTTTGTTCTTGTATCTACATTTCGGATTATCAACAGTTAACATTTTTCCTGTGATTAATGAGAGCTTGGATTTCCGCCAAAACCTCCATGAGGTGAGATAAGATTCCTTAATTGCTCTTTCAGACTCTAGCCAAATACTGGAAAGACTTTGTGAATGAATGATATTCTTTTCAAAAAACTCAATTCTGGCTAAGAACTTATTTGCAGTAAAACAATATTGTTTCCAAATCCTTCTTGTGCATCTTATTTTGGGGGCATACCCATGGGGACAGAACACTTTGGTATAGACTACAGTAACATGCTATACATGGGGCTGCCCTTGAGGAGCATTCAGAAACTTTAACTGGTGCAAAATGCAGCTGCGCGAGTAGTAAATGGAGCCAGATATATGGCACATGTAACACCACTTCTGCCTGAGCTGCATTAGTTTCCAGTATATATCTGGGTGCAATTTAAGGTGCTGGTTGTAACCTTTAAAACCCTATTTGATTTGGGACCAGGTTACCTGAGGGACCACCTTTTTTCCAGGGTGGAAAAAAGTTTCTAGTCATCCAGCTAGATCAAATAGAATGGGCATGTTGCAGATCCTGTCATCCAAAGAATGTCAGCTGATGGGGACCAGAAGACAAGTTTTTTTTTTTATGCAGTGGCCGCTAAATAGAGCATCCTCCCTTTGGAGATTAGAATGGCCCCAACCTTGTTCGCCTTTCATAAGGCCCTAAAAACCTGGCTATGTTCCTGAGTCCGGGGTGCTGAATATGTTAAGGGCCCCATTTCCTGGCTGTATTGTTAACTGGCCAAGTATCTCAGCTGCTATATGTATGTTTATTTTGGATATTTTTATTGTTTTTTATTGTTTAAAAATGTTTAGTATCTTAATTGTAATTTTTTTTGAACTGTAAGCCACACAGTCATTGACAGAGATGGGTGGCTATAGAAATTGAATAAAGTAAGTAAGTAAGTAAGTAAATAAGTAAATAAGTAAACAAACAAACAAACAAACAAACAGACAAACAAATAAATAAATTTCATCTTTATATTTGTCTTGAAAATAGCAGTTTTGGGGGTTTCTTGTAGCGATAATCCAGAAATCCATTGGACAACAGTTAGATACCCCCCATACAACAAATATTTGTGATTTTTGCCCATTTTGAGTTGTTGGGATGGTACCTTCCTAAAACATTTAAATAAAATTCTGGGGGTTATGGAAATCTTCAAACTTTAAATGATATGCTTGAAAAAGATGTCACATCTTAATTTAATACAGATATAAAGGGAACTTGAAAAAAAGCCTTTTTCCAGATTATACTCTTTTAAATTCAGTATGTTCTTGCTTATTTGGTTGAATAAACTTTTATTTTATTATATTGTCAAACTGTATTATTATTATTATTATTATTATTATTATTATTATTATTATTATTATTATTATTATTATTATTATTATTATTATTATTATTATTATTATTATTATTATTATTATTATTATTAACAACAACAACAACAACAACAACAACAACAACAACAACAACAACAACAACAACAACAACAGAGTTGGAAGGGACCTTGGAGGTCTTCTAGTCCAACCCCCTGCTTAGGCAGGAAACCCTACACCAATTCAGACAAATGGTTATCCAACATCTTCTTAAAAACTTCCAGTGTTGGAGCATTCACAACTTTTGGAGGCAAGCTGTTCCACTGATTAATTGTTCTAACTGTCAGGAAATTTCTCCTTAGTTCTAAGTTGCTTCTCTCCTTGTATAGTTTCCACCCATTGCTTCTTGTTCTACCCTCAGGTGCTTTGGAGAATAGTTTGACTCCCTCTTCTTTGTGGCAACCCCTGAGATATTGGAACACTGCTATCATGTCTCCCCTGATCACTTTATCAACAAAGTGAACCAATTTGAAGAACTCCTAAAACCAGCATATAAAGAAAAGTAGGTGGATCAGTGAGAAGGAGTAAGCAGAAAGATGCTTAGAAGTACAGTAAATGAAATCTCATGACTTGTGTGGAATTTCCTCCATCTCCGAGACAAGGGGAATGTTAGGGTCTTTTTTGGAGTGGGGCAGGGTAAAATGTGCTATGTCAAGAGCAACCACTTGAAGACTGCAAAGGCCTGCCTGGCTATTAGCTGGTAGCAATGAGATACACTCGTTTTGCTACGTCTGTCATATACCAGGATATTTACAGCCCAGATATGATAGCTATAATTCTTATTCCAAGGATTTTTGTGGGGAGAAGCTTCAAATAAGTTTTTACTTTAGCAACTGCCAGATCCCTGCAGTTTTCTTGGCAAAGCTTTCTGGAAATGTTTGGCCACTGCCTGCATCCCGCATAGCCGCCCAGAGTCCCCCGGGAGTTGGGCGGCATACAAATCTATTTAAATAAAAATAAATAAATAAATAAATAAATCCCAGAACTGAGTGAGAGTGACTATCCCAAGGTTACCCAGCTAGCTTTGTGCCTAAGGTAAGACTATAATTCATGGTCTCCCAGTTTCGAGCCTGTTGCCTTAACCACTATATCAAACTGACTCTCTATTCTAGGAATTAGGGAACCATTTATTTTAATTTAATTTAATTTAATTTAATTTAATTTAATTAAAAGTTCTTATAGGCCGCCCAATCCCGTAGGACTCAGGGCGGCGTACAACAGAAATAAGAACAATACAATAAAATAATTTTAAAACATTACACTATTTTAAAACCATTCATACATGGGGGAATCCGATCTTCTTCACACCGCCTGCCGGAAGAGCCATGTTTTCACAGCTTTACGGAAGGCCAGTAGAGTGGGGATAGTCCAGATCTCTGGTGGGAGTTGATTCCACAGAGAAGGCTCTCCCCCTTGGACCCACCAACCGGTATTGTTTGGCTGATGGGACCTGGAGGAGGCCCACTCTGTAGGACCTAACTGGTCGTAGGGAGGTGTGTGGTAGGATGCGGTCCCAAAGGTAGCCTGGTCCTGATTGTTTTCCACACAATTGTTTTCCACACAAAACCATGGTATTTCTAAAATTCAGCAGTCCAGTTAGAGAGGTGCCCTGTTTCCCCCCAAATAAGACATCCCCTGATAATAAGCCCAATCGGGCTTTTGAGTGCATGGCAAAGGCCAAGCACTTATTTCAGGGTTCAAATTAATATAAGACAGGGTCTTATTTTCGGGAAAACACGGTAGCAGGCGCCTTAGAAAACAGGCCGTAGGGTTGCATGAGGCTCAAGGCTGGAGATTGTCAGCTTCATTCAAACTGAATGCAAAGACATCCACAGAAGAGATAGAGAGGGAGGGAGGATGAATTGCCTGTTGTGATGTAAACTCTCTTCCTTACGATGGACTTGCATGCAATGTCCCTTCACAAATATTTAAAGGGAAGAACCTACACTGGTACATTACAAGTCAGTTTTGTCATTTTGGCATCATTGTGGCTAGTTGCAGATGTCTATGATTATAAGCACAATTTGTCCAACAGAATGGTGTTCTCTGATTTAAATGGCTCTAGAAATGTCTTTTGAACCTGGGACATCCTGCATTACAAAGCATGTACTTTAAAAGGAAGCAATCCCTGGTAAAGCATGTACGTTACCAGGAAGCAATTAAAAAAATACAACTTCCAAGCAGTTGAACAACTATCTCCACTGTTCCCATTTAGAACTTGTTAGTGACTTTTGAAGAATCTTAAGATTCCTTAATATTTGTGTTCGAGAGCCTTCTAACTTCTATACTGTTTTGAGACTCTGGAGTGTTTTCAAGCTTATCATTTTGTGTTTGCTGGGGTCCTTGACTTTAATCCAAGGTTGAAAAGTCATTCCTCTTGAAATATTATTAGGACAGCAATGTTTGCATGAAGTCCTACTTTACTTCAAATATTTAAAAACTCTTCTACTGTAGAAGACAAATTTCACTGCAGAATGACTAGGGAATATTTATTTTAGTCTGATATGAAAAGTGCTTTTTACAATTCCACAGCAATCTCCAGCTTTCTTAGAAAATACAGGGGAAGATAGAGAGAGAGATGCAAGGAGACCTTACCTAGAGTCTGACCGGCGAGTACTCTCCCATTCTCCCCTAGGACAGCAGCCCGTGCATGCCTTTCATTTGAATATTGTACAAATGCATAGCCTTTGTGCACAGAGCAGCCCACCGCTCTGCCATATTTAGAGAAGATGGTTTCTACATCTGACTTCTTGACCACTGCTGTGTTGAGGTTCCCAATGAAGACCCTGGAGTTGATGGACTTGGGATCATTCTTGTTTGTGATGTTACTTGTCTGTACTTTCAATGACATCTTGACACCTGAGTAAGCAAGATAACGAGGATCAGGAAGGCACTAACAACTTATGATAAGGTCCATCAATGGAGGCAATGGTGTACATACGAGCTTATTGCAAAGATCAGCCATCAAAAACTTGCAGAACACTAAATGAATTTGAAACAATGTGCAGAGTTTCATACATTGGTATAGTTTAAACAGTGTAAATCCTGAAACAATTTAAAACAACCTCACTTGGACTCCTGCAAAGGAGTCTATAATAGTGGATCATATACTTCTATGCAACAGAAGTGGTTTTGCCTGTATACATGGCCCACTAAGGCTGTGTCCCACATCTGTTTATGGCACAAATATGTGCCAGCAGCATATTTTTTTCTGCAGTTTCCCCAGGCAATTGCTTTCATCTCATCCCAAGCCCATTGGCAATAGAGGTTTAAGTTGTCCTTAGCTGTACTGTTGTGGAAGTTTTGTTTTCCTGTAATGATGATGGCATCCTATGACAGTCACAAATCCATTACACTGGAAGTCAGGCAATTTCAGGTGACAAGTAGTGGCATTACGGAGATCCTTATTGCCCATTTAAGGCTGATGTGAGCATCCACACTCTGCATGGTTTTTTGTCAGTCTCATCTATTGCCTTTCTGCTGATGTTTCTCTAAAAACTTGAACACAGCAACCCTGTACCAGTGTTACATGGTTTTGCACAACAATGCTAGAGGTCTAGCATATTAATATTAACTATTATATTAACTATTATTAATATATATTAATATATAATATTCATAAATATTAACTATTAATATATAAACTCCTCTCCTCTGCTCACAATAGACTCCCTTATGCCACCAGGCTTGAAATTTTGGGCTTGGACAACCTAGAACTATGCCACCTATGGTCTGACCTAAGCATAGTACACAAAATTGTCTGCTACAACATCCTACCTGTCAACGACTACTTCAGCTTCAACCTCAATAATACTTGGGCAAACAATAAATACAAACTCAAGGTAAACCGTTCCAAACTCAACTGCAGAAAATACGACTTCAGCAACAGAGTGGTCAATGCCTGGAATGCTCTACCTAACTCCATTGTTACATCCTCAAACCCCCACAGCTTCAACCCAAAACTGTCCACTGTGGACCTCACCCCATTCCTACGAGATCCATAAGGGGCCATGCATAAGCGCACCAGCGTGCCTACCGTCCCTGTCCTACTGTCCCCAATTATTTGTAATCATTTCCTAAGTTCATGTTCATGCCCATGTTTATACTTATACCTGTTATCTTGTACATGTTTGATAAATAAATAAATAAAAATAAAACAATTCACATTGGGTTCCTAGATATAGATAATTTTTTTCCCTCGTGCCATCACTCTGCTGAACACCTACCGTATTTTTCAGAGCATAAGACACACCTTTTTACCCCCTAAAAGAGGCTGAAAATTTGGGTGCGTCTTATACTCTGAATGTAGCTTTTTTGAAGATTTTTTGTTCAGCCCTAACGAGGCGCTAATGATCTTCCCGGCTCTTCCCGGCTTGCAGGCTTTTTTTCATTGCTAATCACTCCGAAGAATGGTTTTTCCAGCCCTAACGAGGTGCTAACAATTTCCCCTGCTCTTACCGGCTTGCAGGCTTTTTCATTGCTATTCTCTCCGAAGAAGGTTTTTTCCAGCCCTAAGTCTTTGCAGGCTTTTTTTTTTCATTGCTACTTGCTCCGAAGAATGTTTTTTCCAGCCCTAACAAGGTGCTAATGATTCTTCCCAGCTCTTACCGGCTTGCAGGCTTTTTCATTGCTACTTTCTCCGAAGGAGGATTTTTCCAGCCCTAAGTCTTTGCAGGCTTTTTTTCATTGCTACTTGCTCCAAATAAGATTTTTTAAAACCCTAACCAGGGGATAAAATAACGTGCTGAAGCTGACCAGACTAAGGATGCTAGCCAGATGAATACCTGGTAGGCAGATTTCCCCCCCTATTTTTCTCCCCAAAAACTAAGGTGCGTCTTATACTCTGAAAAATACGGTAATTCCCACAGTACTGTCTTATGCCTAAGCATATTTACGCATGTAGTATAACTCTAGCACTATTACCCCTCCTCCTATTGGTGTCATTATTATGATTATTATTACTCTGTTGTTTTCCAAGTACACTGAGAGCTTCTACATCAGAGACAAATTCCTTGTGTGTCTAATCACAGTTGGCCATATAAAATAAAGCATTCTCTGCTGCCGCTGTCTCGTTAAATGCAAATAGCTCTCTATCACAAGCAGTATAATATGAAACGTCTTGTCCAGGATAATAGAAGTAGCTGTGCTTGGTAAATTTTAAATGGTCTATTTGTATTGCATAATAGTACAAACCTCTTAGTTAGCAGTGCTACAAATGCTCCCACTTTGTGGTTCTTGTTAGCTTAGTGCAAGGCTGAATTAGTAAATGAATGGAATGACAGGACCAATTCCCATTGACATCTGAACAAAACACAGAAGAATCTGAAAGTTGGTATTTGTTCCTTATATAAATAAATGAGATAAATTCTAAATAAGTGTGCTGTTTGGGACTCAATGCCTCTTATCACCCTGGTGTTTCCCCCCACTTTATTTATTTAGTTATTTTAAAATAGTTATACAACTGTCTAGAATAACAATGCAGACGGTACTCAAAACTGTAAAAATAATGAAGCCCCAAACCGTTGGAATAAAACTCAATAAAAATTCTATGGAAAACTCTATAAAAACTCATTGCATTTCAGGATGGCACTTGTCTCATCATCCAGAGACCATCTTACTGCTTGGTTTACGGTAGCATGACATGTGGGAAAAAACAAGGAAGGGGCTTAAAGATGATGGACAGTCTAATTCACCCCATTCCTGTAATAGTGTTTTGATTAGACCTTTTCCTCCACTGGTTATTTATGTTCAGAAGAGGACAACGGGATGGAGGATTCAACCAGTTTCTTTGTCTATCACACTATATAGGCATACTTCAGATGGCACATTTGGTAATGACTTAAGAGGCAGGAATGAGGAATGGCAAGGGAAGCAGAAAACTGCATGCTGATATATTTTCTGTTGACTTCAGCAGTCCATCTTTGAAAGGTGGGATAGGAAAAAATTGGCCAAAAGTTTCCTTTATTAAAGTCTGTTTCTTGTAGCATCAAGGAAGAAAGTGTTTAATTATTTCAGTTTCTGTTTGTTTAACTATAGCCAGTTCCAAGGAGCAAATTCTGTAGGCTAAGGACCAAGGAGATCTGCTGCATTCTTTCATTCCACCTCCATCTATATTCATCTACAGATTAAGAAGGCAGCATCTTCTTACTGCTCTTCACTGCACCCTGTTCAAATCCTGTCCTTCCTGGGCATTTGCCATATTTGTTCAAGCAATTCTGCTCTCTCTAGCAAGAGTCACCTACCTACCATTTTGATTACAAATCACCTTAAAGAGGAGGGCTGAACACTATTTTAATATACAGAGCAGTGCTAGCCTTGGAATATCACCGAACAAATCAGATTCACCTTTCCTATTGTTCTCCTGCCTTATAAATGATTCATGCCCCCAGAGCAATCCAGATGGATTTGTACTCTGAGGATGCAATCTGAACAGAATATAGAGCCAGACTTCATATTTCATTCCTCATGATGCAGCAACGGCATAATCAGAATGAGTGTCTCAGGTCCCTGTTAGTAATTCTAAAAATCAAGACTCATGAAAGAAGAACCTGAATACTCATTTGTTCCAGAGAGCCCATTAGTCATTCTGGTTGGAATCCTTTATTCATAGTAAGAGTGACTGGGGCATGTATGTGCGTAAGTACTGATGATGTATGGTGAGTGTTTGTGATGGAATAGTAATACCGGTATTAACAGCCTCATATTAAAATGACTTCAAGGAAGACTAGTTGTGAAAGTAGTGATATGGAATCAGTCTAGAATATTTACATAAACTTTATTTAATATACTTCAGTGGGAATCTTGCTTTTGCTTCTGTATATAATGGGGTATGAGGATTTAGAAAGATTGTGTCCTCTGCTAAAGGTTGTTGGTTGGCAATCACTCCCCCAAAATTGACTCATTTTGCACCCATCTGACTCCTGAAGCATTTCGCAATATATCCTTTTTTAAACAATCTAAATTGCTGATCTGATTTAGCCCCTTTCAGGAAACAAAGAATTAGACCAGTGATGGCGAACCTATGGCACGGGTGCCACAGGTAGCACGCGGAGCCATATCTGCCGGCACGCGAGCCGTTGCCCTAGCTCAGCTCCTGCGCGCATGTGCGTGCCCACCAGCTAATTTTTGGCTCGTGCGGAGGCTCTGGGAGGGCGATTTTGGCCTCTGGAGGACCTCCGGGGTGGCAGGGAGAACGTTTTTGCCCTCCCCAAGCTCCAAGAAAGCCTCTGGAGCCTGGGGAGGGCAAAAAACAGGCCTACCGGGCCCACTGGAAGTCGAAAAATGGGGGAGTGGGGGGGTTGCGCACGCATGCGCAGGGGGGTGGGGTGAGTGGGGAACTTTGAATTATGGGTGTGGGCACGCACGCACGTATGATAGCGTGCGTGCGCACTATTTCGGCACCCGAGGAAAAAATGGTTTGCCATCACTGAATTAGACCATCTTCTCTCTCCATATTGGGAGCACAGTGGCTTGCGTGGTTAGGATGCTGGGTTGGAGGTTACAAACTTGTGTTCAAGACTTGAGAGCTGCCATGGGTGGGGTTAAGTTCCTGTCCTTCTCTCCAGCTCCTGCTGGAGACATGAAAGGAGCCCCCAACTGGGCATCCCCCGGGTAATGGTGATGTCGCTGGTTAATCCTTTCCATCCAGAAGCCCTTCAGTGGTTTTCAGTGTAATGCAATCTCCATATTAGGGTTCAAATTGGTGCCCTGAATTTATTGCAGGATAAGAAAGGCATAAACATGTTACCAGTAGCTCCAATTTTAAAGTTATGCAATTTCAACTTTTCTACATCAGGCTTGGCTCTTGGTAACTACATTGTTTTCTTGGTGACAGTATAAAAGGATTTGGTGCTTCTTATTGCTAGAATATTTTCCAATTTCCCCAATAATTTCCTGTTGGCTTCCCCACTGAGGTTTTAGCCAGACCTGATCCTCCATAGCTTTTCTGAGACCAGGCAAAATGACCTGCAGTGAATTTAGCTCTAGAATCCCCTATAACTGATAACATGGCAGCTATTCCTTTTCACAAAGTAAAACAAGACAAAAATCTTAATATATTTTTACCCATCAAACTAAGTGACTGTAGCTCTTTCCAGCAGAAGATACTTTGACTTACCTGCCTGCAATGCAACTACTGAAAATGGGAAGAAACAAAACGGCAATTCAAATTTGGCACTATAAACTTGACTTGATACACAAAGTTTCAAAGGAAGCCAGATTCTTAAGAGAAGTGCCCCTAGCCATCTGCCTCCATGCATTTCAGAAGTACGTAATTGTTAGGTCCCATAAACCTAACTTCTTAACATTGGCTATGCTAGATGGAGTTAGAATCATAGAATCATATGGCTGGAAGGGACCTTGGAGATCTTCTAGTCCAACTTCTCTGCCCATGACAGATGACATTACATCACCCCAGAAAAATAGTTGTGCCATCCTTTCTTGAAAACTGCCAGCAATGGTGCACTTGCAACTTTGGGAAGCAAGCTGTTCCATTGGTTAATTGTTCTCAGTGTCAGGAAGTTTCTCCTTAGTACCAGATTTGATCTCTCTTGAATGAGCTTCCACCCGTTGCTTCTTGTCAGGAACTTTGGAAAATAAGTTGATCCCCACCTTTCTGTGGCAGCCCCTCATGTACTGGAAGACAGCTATCATCTCTCTCTTAATTCTTTTCTTTATTAGGAGAGACAAACATGGTTCCCTTAACTCAGTGTTTCTCAAATAGTGGGGCACCCCCCCTGGGGAGGCACAGAGCAATGCCAGGGGGGCACTTGTGACCCCGGGGAACATGCATCGTCCCTCTTGATCGATTCCCCCAGACAGGGAGTGTTTTCCCAGTTGTACGCTGCTCCAAGCCCGGAAGAGAAGGCAGCCAGGCGGGGCGGGGCAGCTGCGTGGGTTCTTGTTGTTCTCGGCAGGCACTGCGGTAGCCATGAATGATGTGGCGAACCTGCTGCTGGACAAGGAGGAGCATCCTCTGCAGCTGGGCGAAAGCTTCGAAAGGCAGCCTTCCACATCATTCCACATCATTCCTTCCACATCATTCACTGTGAGTGCCCGGCATAGGCGGCGCTTATGGGCCAGGCCAGTGACCCCAAAACATCGGCTTGATTAAGCTGGCTTGGCCCGTTGTCAAAAGAGGGCCCTAACCATGGTAGCCTATGCCTGCCTAACCGAAAACAGGCTCCACTGAGTTCAGTGTGACTTACTCCCAGGTAAGTGGGTAGAGCAGCCTTCCCCAGCCAATAGTTTGCTTGCAGCTTATAATAAGTAAAATAATAAATATTAACACTAAAATTCCATTGGGGCCCAGATCGGAGAGTTGGGGGGGCACGAAATGTTTACTTCTTCCTAGGGGGGGGGGGGCGTAACAGAAAATAATTGAGAAGCACTGCCTTAACCATTCCTCATTTGATTTATCCTGCAGATCCCTTATCATCTTAGTTGCTCTTCTCTGAACTCTTTCTAGGGTCTCAGCATATTTTTTTGTATCGTGGTGATCAGGGTTAATTTAAAGGTTAATTTTTTAAAATGTGGTGACCAGAGTTAATGGGGGTTGAAATCCCCCCCAAAATCTGGAGGGAAAAAAGTTTCTTAACCCGGTATCAGTTTTGTTCCCTTTTGTCCACACACTTGCAAAATCTCAAGCTCTTTCCATTTTATTTTTGATGAAAACTGTGAATGTTTTTTTTAAAATAAAAACTTGCCAAACAAAGTTCTTGCTTGCCTCTGTTAAAAGACAAATCTAGGTATGGTGATGCTTTCTTTTCTGCCTGTATACCGCATGGAATCCTTTTCACAAAACGCTGGTGTAAGATGCCACATTCTTCTAAGGTTTCCATTTGAACAATGAGTTAGCAATGAAATCCAGCATCTGATAAGCTTTCCTTCTTTCTTGTAATCCCTATTCTCTTAACAAGATGAAAGAAAAGAGTGGAATGGAATGAGTTATTTTTCACTCCAGAGCATCATTTTACACCGAGGTTTGGCCTGATTGATTGCAAACACCTTCTGGATACTTGTTAAAAGCCTAAGAGACTGTTTCCACTCCACCTTCAATGAATTATAGTTTGTCTTAAGCAAAAACATTAACTTGTTTCTGTGAACAAATGGAGAGACTATATGCTCAACTACATAATGCCATCTGAAAACCAATAGTGCACCATTAGAGAATAGAACTCACTCATTCGTGGTGAATTTCATTGCTGGAAAGAAAACACTGTTTACAAACACTGGTGTAAAGCCACACAAATGTATGATTCAGTCTAAATAATGCATTCATTAATGCATATCTCAGAATATTGCTGCCAATGTTGTGTTTGAAAAGATTGTTATTAGTTTTCATAGTACTTTATTATTTTTCCTGTTACCATTATTGGCACACTAACTAGTAATTTAATAATCTTCAGGTAAGCTTAAGAGAAGCAGATTAATGGCTTTGCTGTGAAGATGATGCACTGAAGCTAGTATATCACGAAGGCTTACTGAGTACTGGAGACATCAAACTGGCCTACAAGAAAGACGAATGAAGAATAGAACAGAGACACGGCCATATAAAGTATTACATGGCCAGTACACTAAAAAAAAAAAAAAGCAGGCAAAGCAAATAATCATAAAAGCAAGAAAGTTGAAGAAAGAGGCGGAAGGGTTGGATTCCTGCTGCAAAAGACCAAGTCTTACAAACAAATGTTTACAAAGCCAGAATTGAGAAGATGGCAACAGATACCTTTGCAAAGAAGCTGAAGAAAGACAGAAATACCCAGTTAGCTGCTGCAAGAAGCTCACACAGATTGATTACAAACAATGGTAGGACAAAGTAGCAATAATGGTGCAATGGGATATTTGCAAGAAATAGCACTTGCCTAGAAGCAAGAACTGGCGGGTCCACAGAATAGGCAAAGTAATAGAAAATGAAGAAGCTAAAGGGTAGGGGCCTTTAGAATTGAAAGAGACAAGCATAGGGCCAAAGCATCTGGAACATCACTTGAGCACCATTGGCATTGACAAAATCACCACTGGCCAATTGCAAAAGGCAGCTTTACCTGGAACAGCTTACATCCTACGATGATGCCTTTAACATTATCAACAACATCTGAATATCCCAGATCATTGGGAAGGACTCAATAGTGGATAAAAAGTGTCAAATCCACTCTATATATTTGTGCAACCAATTATAATTTATTAAGTATATGTGCCGCCCAACTCTGAGTGGTACGGTGGCCAGAGCTCCAATCAGGAGGCTGTGAGTTCAATCCTAGGTAGAGGCAGATATTTCTCTCTTTGGGCAAAATGAGGATATATCTGCTGAACAAAACTCCGCATTGGCGACAGGAAGGGCATCTGGCCAGTAAACACTCAGCTCCATTCAATTGCCCAGACTCCACCCCGCAAGGGATTATGGGGTCATTAAAAGAAAGATGATAATGTGCCGCCCAACTCCCATCAACTCTGGACAGCTTATAATTGTTGAAGCATTTTAAAACTAAGAATTATAGAAAGCATGCATGCACACACATAAAGCATCACAAGATAGAAGAACAACAATGGCAAATAAATAAACCAGAAGGGAAGAGGGGAAAAAAAGGGTGGGTGGGTGGGCATCAGTCATCTTTGTAATGTACTGAGATTGAAAGGAGACCAACAAATCTTGACTTTAATACTTTGCTGACAATAAATATAACAATGAAAGGGCACTGTTCCTTTCTTAACTATAAGAGAATAAGTTCATATAAAAATGCAGTTGGATTAATTCAAAAGCCATCTAGTCCAACATTTTGTATCTCACAGCACCTGACCAGCTGCATTCAGGAAACCCACAGGCCTGGGAAATCTGTGATTTGACATTCTCCACAGTTACTACTTAGCATTTATGATATATTGTATGTATGATTCAGGAGACAGCATATACATCAGGACTAGTCATCATTAATAGAAAATGGATTTGTTTAGTTTCCTCTTAAAATCATTCAAATGGATGGTCAACATATCTGATGGAAGTGAATTAGGTAGATTAATTATGCTCTGTAAAGAACTTCCTTTTATTGGCCATTCATCTGCCTGCATTTAGTTTAGATAGATTTTCTATGTGCATGAGGAAACCTATAATATCTCCAATTAGATTTACATATCATACTTGCTTTTATATACCTCTGTCCTGCCTCTCCTTACCTATCTTTTCTCCAAATTGAAAACCTCACTCACTCCAATCTAGGGGCGCTTCTCAAACTCATTAATCATGTTGATTTGCCTTTATTGGATCTTTTCCACCTATACAATATTTATTAAGCGATTTGACCAAAATTGTTCTATGTATTCCATTTGCATTTTCACCAAAGAGCTATACAGTACATGGTGATTTGGTGATTCCAAACTGGACCTCACTGGTTAAAAAAATACACCAAGATTTGAGGGGAAAACTAGCATGGAGAAGCATAGTACTATAGGAGAAACCAATCCTCCTATATAAGAAGTGTACATCTGGAGAAGAGTATTTGAAAATGCTTCCAAATATTGCCCAGAAAGAAATATATTGTTTATGTATGTGAATTGGATTGACTCCACTGCAGATTGGAGCTGAAGAAGGGTTTACAAGACCTAATGTGATAAGCTCAAAGGAAAATCTTTCACAAAATGTTGAATTTTAGCACATATCTTATAAAGAAGTGCATCTTGGGAAAATGCTGTACTTAATATTGGCATTCTTATTCCCGTGTTGCCATGCACCACAGCATGCTCTTTGGCTGGCCAGTACCACATATGCTTTGTTTACAGATTCAGTCAGTTGAGATGGAATCAAAAGTGTGTGTGGTTTTGTGTGTATGTGTGTCATCTGTGATTGAACATGCAGCAGAAATGTTTCCCAGGAGCTAAGTTATATTTTATTCACAAAATTAATTTTTTTAATGTTCTTGCAGCCAACTGTCAAGCACCAGGTAATGAGCCATTGCAACGGGAAGAGAAAAGAAGTCCAACATTAATGAGCAAGTTCATAGGAGTATGAAGAACCAAACAAATTGAAGATGGATTGAGCATTGGGTAGAAACAGACGGATATTTCTGATTCTTCCTGCATTATTAGTTGTTGCCTATTTTCAGATTTAAATCTGAAATTGAGTGTATTTGTTATGAAATTAATTTATTAATTACTTATTTATTAGATAAGCTTATATAGCTGCTCATCTACCAGAAGGAACTCTGGGTGACAAACAAAATAAAAAACACAATAAACTTTATGAAGACCTGTCATCTCTCAGGAGTCCTTGGTGGACACACAAAATTCAACAGCACAAGGACTCTGTCCATTTGCTCAGGAATAACCAGATGGAACTCAGCACAGATGAGGCTAAAACATATGAAGAACGGTTTCAGGAATTGGGTATGTCTAGTCTAGAGAAAAGAAGGATTCCCCTGATCCCTCTTTACCAAATCAACACAAATAGGATTGATGTGCAGCTATCTGAGGATGCAGTGGCAGAGAACTAAATAAATTTTGCTCTTGTCATTTATTAAGATAATCCTTAGTACAGGCTTGTATCTGTGCTCAATCAGACTTGTTCTTTGTCTTCTTCCAATGATGCTCTAGGCACCTCTTGCATCACTTCATTTCTTACAGCTGCTCCAAAAACCATGGGACCATTCAGGAGCCACATGGACAGAGAGGCTGCAGAGACATGATCTGATCCAAGGTTGCCATCACTGCTTATTCCAAGCAACGACCAATGGAATCCTCCTCTGTGCAGTTGAGTCAGCCAATAGAAATTGGTGGTAATGTATCACAACTCCAGATCATATCACCATTGCCCCTGTAATGAAAACATTAAAATAAAATAGTCCCGTCCATCAATCCCAAAGGTGCTTTTTTTCCAAAAGGTAACCAAGAAAGATTAACCAAGAAAGTCCAGTTGACTTTTGGAAAAAGTACCTTTGGAACATCCATGACCTAGATGATTGAGAATCTCCACAGACATCCTGTCCATCAGGTTCCCCCTGCCCCCTCCCTCAATTCCTTGGGTTATTAAGGACTTACAGAAAACAACATCTGTGCCTATACCAAGAATGCAAAATTGGCAGATGAGTCTTGCCAACTCGGCAACTTGTCAGCTACATAATTAACTTATAATTGATCTTAGTTTCAATTATGGAAGTATGACCACTTCAGTAGATTAAGATCAGAGTTCATTATACATATAGGAATTACAAACAAGATTAAAATTACATTTCAACTAATTAGGTGTTTCAACAACAATACTAATTTAAATTGGCTTCCTGCATGCTTGCAGTACAGAGTTCGGTGCATGGTGAAAGCATCTGTGGGTTTTCTGTTAGACTGAAGGTGCCACTATTACATTGGGAATATGCAATGAGACACACACACTGGCCAGTGGTGGGTTTCTACCAGTGCGGTCCACTCTATAGCACCAGTAGTGGCCTGTTGGTGACGTCACAGTACCGGTGCAGTCGGTTGCTGGTGCCTGGGCACCACCATTTTAAAAAAAATATTTATTTATTTATTTTAATTTCTTCTGCGCATGCCCAGAAGCTGAGTTTCTGGCACTGCTCATGCGCTGCCTTCCTACCCCACAGTGAGTCCAAGCAGGGGAGGATGGCTGAGGGAGTGCATGAGACGCTGAAAGAACGGGCAGCAGGAGCTATCTCCATTCCCCTCCCTTCAGCAGTCCGAGAAGCCACGAATGTGCGGTGATGATCCTAGGCATTTTTGCACGTTAGAGGCTTCTCGAGCTGCTGAGGGGAGGGGGATTGGGCGGCAGGACCTATCTCAGTTCCCCTCCCTTCAGCAGTCTGAGAAGCCACGCCCACCCGGTCACATGGCTGGCAACCCACACCCACAAAATAAGTCACGCCCACAGAGTGGTAGTAAAAAAATTAGGAATCCGCCCCTGACACTGGCTGAGCTATTTACAATTCTGGGTTGGTCTCTAATGTTCATCTGGTTCTTGAAATCTCCACATATGAGACATACAAATTAAGAAATATAGATATGTTTCTGTGTGAACCTTCTTTCTTTCACCTTTTCTGTCTATGAGCCTGATATTAATTCTTCCTTGCTTTCAGTGGTTGAGGAAACCTTCAAATCTGAAGCATAGCAATAGCAATAGCACTAGCACTTTACTTATATACCGCTTCATAGTGCTTTACAGCCCTCTCTAAGCGGTTTACAGAGTTCAGCATATTGCCCCCAACAATCTGGGTCCTCATTTTACCGACCTCGGAAGGATGGAAGGCTGAGTCAACCTTGAGCCTAGTGAGATTTGAACAGCTGAACTACTGAACTAGCACTCAGCCTGCAGTCGCAGCATTTAACCACTGCACCACTTCAGCTCTTCACAGATGAGCAAATAGGGGTGGTTTATGCTTGACAGGCTTCCAGAGGAAACGAGCAGCTATAGTTCCTTTTCCACTTATAAGAAAGCAATAGTTATTATTCCAAGAAGTCATCTCAATAAATATGACCAATGTCTAGAAAAGAAATAACAATTTTTTTGCCAGATGATTGGCTGATTATTTAGTGTTAAAATATGCCCACAACCGCAGTATTAGAACTACAGTACCCTAAAGGAGAGAATCAGATGGAAATATGCAATTTAAAATTAATAGTGGTCTTATTGCATAAATTTGATTTTAATTTTCTTTATGCCAAATGTGATAAGCATATCAAAGATGGGTTAATTGTGGATTTTAGTAAGGATAAAACAGATTTATTCTCCTGAGCTAGCGGTGCTTATATTTCACACATTTGAAGCTAACATGCTATCTAGACAACAACAGACCTCCTATGAATCTAACATGCTCTTTAGACAATAACAACAAACCTCCTATTTCCAAACCACTGGGAACAACACAGAGGCAAACAGAGAGAGATCAAAGTAGAACAAATTTATTCTATATAGAATTCCTAAGATGATCAGAGCATATGAAGCAGGAAGAAGTTAAGATGGTGACAAACTAGCAGCTCTTGTTACAAGCTCCTGTTTTGTAACTAGACCAATACCCCCCTGGCTGACTCACCATCCAGAGGCAAGAAAATTCAGACCAGTCCAGGTACTAAAAGCTGGGGATCATAAATCCAATAAAGTGAAGATTTACAAAGAATGGGATTGGAAGAGACCAAGGATGATCTAGTTCTGCCTTCTGTTTTCCCAGTGCCCAGTCTGATGCCCTGAAAAGTCCACAAGCAGGATAAGACTAGAGTAGCACATTCCTATACAGGTATGTGAATCCCAGCAATTATTGTATTAACTTGCAATTAGTTCCATCACTCTTTAAAGCCAGATAAGTAGGTGGTCATTATTGCATCTTCTGGTAGTGAGTTCACTATAACTTGTGGGAAGGAGTCTTTTCAGAAGGAACATAAAATATTAATTAACACAATTAACTGAAAAAAACATATTTGTCAATCACACACATAATAACAGAATTATCAAAGGTTATGCCCAGCAATATAACAGAATAACAGAATTGGAAGGGACCTTGGAGGTCTTCTAGTCCAACCCCCTGCTCAAGCAGGAGACCATGTCCCTGTACCATTTCAGACAAGTGGCTATCCAGTCTCTTCTTAAATGCCTCCAGTGATGGAGCATCCACAACTTCTGAAAGTGTTCATAATCAGTTTAAAATTTCTGAAGGCCTAATAATCAGAACAAGCCTATCTCAGTAGTTTAGTGAGCAGTTACCCTATTCCTTGCTGCTTTCTATTTTTCTCATCTATTTCAAAATCCGTCTGCTAATGAAAGAATCTATGGAGACATTGTGAATGACTTTGACTGGTACTGCAGAGTGATCTTTACCTACATTTATACTTTGTCTTTGGCTTAAGGTGGACATAGCCCTTCCTCCTCCATTTTTCCTCTCACAACAGCTATCCTGTAAGGTAGGTTGGGGCAACAGTGAAATCTACTTACCTTCCCTACTGGTTTGGAAGCGCATGCTTTGCATGTGCGCGCCACCGTCATACACACTTTTTCACCCTCTGTGCATGCACAGAAGGCTATGCGCATGTCCAGAGGATTAAAAACAAGAAAATGGCGATGTCCGGGCGGGTGGGCGGAGCCTCGTGCTGCCGCTGCTACCAGTTCTCTGAACCACCGGCGGCCGCCGCTACCGGTACGCCCAAACCGGGGTGTACCGGTAGGATTTCACCCCTGGGTTGGGATGAGAGCGAGTGACTAGCTCAGAGTCACCCAGTGAGTTTCTACAAATCAGGGTGGATTTTAAACCTGGGTTTCTTCAGTTTAGTCCAACATTTAAAGCTTTCAAAGGGTTAAGTACTACACTGTACATGGGGCTACCCTTGAAGAACGTTCGGAGACTGCAACTAGTGCAGAATGCGACGGCGCGTGTGGTGATGGGTGTCCCTAGATACACCCATGTGACACCCATCCTTTGCGAACTGCACTGGCTGCCTATAGGTCTCCGAGCGCAATTCAAGGTGTTGGTGATTACCTTTAAAGTCCTACATGGCTTAGGACCAGTTTACCTCCGAGACCGCCTTCTTCAACATACCTCCCTAAGACCGATTAGAGCCCACAGAGTTGGTCTGCTGGTGGTCCCGTCAGCCAAACAATGTCGGCTGGCGGGCCTATGAACGAGGGCCTTCTCTGTGGCAGCACCAGCTCTCTGGAATACACTACCCCCCGAGATCCGCATTATTCCCACCCTGCCAGCCTTCAGAAAAGCAGTAAAAACATGGCTTTGTCGACAGGCCTGGGGCCAATAATTTTAATACAACACCGATCACTCTTGGCCCCATGAATGATTTATTGTATGGGTTTTTAAATTGTGGTTTTTAATGTTTTTTAATGTTTTAATATCTATTGTTTTTAATGCTTTTTATATTTGTTGTTGCATGTGAATTTTTACTGTTGTGAGCCGCCCAGAGTCTGTGGAGTGGGCGGCATACAAATGCAACTAATAAATAAATAAATAAATAAATAAATAAATAAATAAATAAATAAATAAATAAATAAATAAATAAATAAGTATATACTAAATGTCTACTGAATGTCAAATGCTGTCAACTAAAGTTTTGTTTATAAACTTTTCAGAGATATAAGAATTATGTCCATTTCTGGTATTAAATGGGCATTACACACAGCCCAGCAAAGTAATACTTCTAGGAGCCGAGGTGGCACAGTGGTTAAAAGCAGCACTGCAACCTTCAGCTGATTGCTAGTTCAGCAGTTCAGCTGTTCAAATCTCACCGGCTCAAGGTTGACTCAGCCTTCCATCCTTCCGAGGTGGGTAAAATGAGGACCCAGATTGTTGGGGGCAATATGCTGAACTCTGTAAACCGCTTAGAGAGGGCTATAAAGCACTATGAAGCGGTATATAAGTCAAAGTGCTATTGCTATTGCTAGTGTGGTATGACTTTGTTAAGTCTAAGCTAACAGGGAGGCAGACGAAGCCAGCAACTTAGAATCAAAGACTGTTGATGTCCAAGTAAAGCCAAGATTCCAGATTATAGACAGAAGAGTAGGAATGGAATTGAACAGTGTTGAAAGACTACAGAGTTTGATCCCACAAGGAGTTTAACAAGATTGCCAAGTTAAGAAAGATTTGGCAGTCACATGGGAAGAAAGCTGGCGGTGACTTAATAGGTGTATTTAAAACAGAAAATAGGAACATAGAAAATAAAGTTCTATGAAGAATTAGCATAACCCATACAGATTTTACCTACCTTAGTATATATTCCTGTTTAGCACACACTTGACAAACTCCCCCCACCACAAAAAACAAACTTTAATGGGAGAAAGAAAAAAGAAACACACTGTAAATAGTGTACTATTAATTTTTAAAATATTTTCCCCCCGAATACATTATTTAAAAAGCTCCAGAACAGTCCATTAAGACGGATAGTGAAGCTATCTATTGGCCTACTAGAAAATCAGAAGAAAAATGAAATATTTTCATGCAACCATAGAATGGCATTGTTGCAGGCAGAGGTTTTTTTAAAGTGCTTTTACCAGAACAGTCAGTGTTTCCCAACCTTGACAACTTGAAGATGTCTGGACTTCAACTCCCAGAATTCCCCAGCCAGCATTCGCTGGCTGGGGAATTCTGGGAGTTGAAGTCCAGACATCTTCAAGTTGCCAAGGTTGGGAAACACTGGTAGATATAGGCATATACTCTGTGAAGATGGTATTCCTTGGGGTAAATTTAGTAAACATGTTTCAATGTAGCTTCTTTGCTGGGCTTCAGAGTATACTGTGGTTCTGTTGGATGGGTTCACTAACTGGGTGAAGGTTAGTTTTAAGGACATTTAAAACATTATGTTGACAAAAACAATGTCACCTAGGGTATTGTTATTATGTGCCTTAGAAACGCATGATGCCCTGCATTGCAAAAATATTGCAAAAATATCCCCAGGTAATCTCAACAGGTGCAGTTATCATACCAGATAGCTAAAGGGTAATAAATAGACCTAAAGTCATTAAAGCTTCTGCTCACTGCTTGAATTTTGTCATGAGAAGGAAAGGTGGGAAAGATGACAATGTTGGCTGAATATTCAAAATGCTTCAGGGCGTATCTATCCACATGATTTTAAAAACATCGGTCCTCCATTTATTTCTTTATTTCTACATTTTTGTTTGGCTTGGATGTTAGGGAAGATTGATTTTTTTAAAATAAAAACTCTTAAGTGATTTTAAAAATTCTCATTTTGCTGTCAGTATTCAAGACCACCTTCAGTTAAGCTGCCCAGCAGCACATTATCTGATCTACAAAGCCATATAGAAGAAGAAAAAAAACCCCTTTTGCATGTGCTCTTGGGCCTCTGCTTGCATCTGTTTATTTCCTTTCAGTATAAATTGAATTGGAACGACTCCATCACTATAACCAGAAGACACTGAGTTGGGATTTTCAGACATATCGCTTGAAGTCAGAAGCAGTTAAACATTTCCTTTATAATACCGTATGCACGTTTCAGGCACAGAAAATTGAACAGGAAGCATAGAAGGAGGGTCAAATCACTAAGATTTATTGCATGATATTTTTTTGTCTATTTCTTTCAAAAATATTTCATACGTCACCCTTTTCCAGGACTGATTTCAAGCCTTTGCAGGTTTTCATGCATACTAATATGAAACAACAAAGTATAATAACATATGAGAAAAGAAGAAATAACAAAGAGAATAATGCTTGAAATTGAGAGGTGTCATCCTCTATATATGTCTTTCTATTGTTGGAGATTAAAGTTCAAAGACATCACACTGACAACAAAGTTACATACTGTCAGGTATGTGATTTTCCCAGTTGTATATAGGAATGTGAGAGTGGAAGGCTGAAATTGATGCTTTGAACTGTGTTGCTGGAGCACTGATGTCGAGAATAATTTGGACCATCAGAAAAATCCAATCATTTAGTACTAGATGAAGTAAGACCAGATTGCTCACCGGAAGCACTATTATCTCTGCCAAGTTTCAAACTTAAAACTTAGCATTTTATAAGCTTATAATTATTTTGAATGGGCAGTCTAGACATAGTTTTCATTAGTTTACAGAGGATGAAAGGAACAAACTGTAACTCAGAATGTCATCGTCTTTGCCAAAAACATTTTGAACACATAGTGTAAAGGGAAGAGTCACTGGAAAAGATCCCGAGGCTTGGAAAAAGCCAAGGAATTGAAGATGAAGCCACGGAAGATGAAGCAGCTAGAACAGTGTTTCCCAACCTTGGCAACTTGAAGATATCTGGACTTCAACTCCCAGAATTCCCCAGCCAGCATTCGCTGGCTGGGGAATTCTGGGAGTTGAAGTCCAGACATCTTCAAGTTGCCAAGGTTGGGAAACACTGGACTAGAACATACAGCTGATGAATCAGGCAAGAGCTTACAGAAATAGTTGCCAATTAAAAAAATCCAAATAAAATGAGGTCTATCAATTCATAAATGGTTGAAAGTAATATGACTACTGTCTACAGAGATTCTCAGTCATCCAGGTCATGGTTGTCCCAAAGGTGCTTTTTTCAAAAGGCAACTGGACTTTCTGGTTTTGAAATATTATCCTTTGGGATAATATGACTACTGAATCGCAACAATTGTTGAATATATTACACTTCATCAGAATCTACATGCCATAAAGAGTTGGGTTCAGGAAGAAGAACATTGATAAAGCATATCAGTAATGTTGATATTATTACACAAATCATGGAATGCATTTGAAACCTGGAAAGTATTTCATGCTCTCCTGTGATGTTTAGCAAATGTTGCTGCATGGATGAAGTTGAGAAAGTTCTCAAGTTACATAGCTTGGAGTCATCTCCGGCTTTGTCATTGCAGAAGTTGTATAATGGCACTGAAACTTACTTGTCAATGAAATATCTAACAAGGAATTTCCTAGATATTCCAATGAAGGCTTGTCCATTAATTATTTTACAGTGGAGGTGCTTCTTATTTGCATTTCTATATTTCCATTTTCAGGAAGGAAAAGAAAATATATGGACCAAGAGACGTTTTGTCAGTTTGACTCTTGAAATGGATGTTGAGAACTAAGTCATATCTAATCAATGCGCCATCTCGCTCGCTAATCGCCAAGCGAGATGGCGCAGTGGTTAAATGCAGCACTGCAGGCTACTGCTAGTTCAGCAGTTCAGCTGTTCAAATCTCACTGGCTCAAGGTTGACTCAGCCTTCCATCCTTCCGAGGTGGGTAAAATGAGGACCCAGATTGTTGGGGGCAATATGCTGAACTCTGTAAACCGCTTAGAGAGGGCTGTAAAGCACTATGAAGCGGTATATAAGTCTAAGTGCTATTGCTATTGCTATAATCTTCATGGAGGATCTCTAAATTTATGACCAGCTTACATTCTGGGGATATTATAGCTTACCACCCCTTGATAAATTGACTCCTGCGTTCTGGCAGAGAAGTGGAGCTGCAAAGAACTATCTTAGTTTTGTCACACAGGTGCCTTTAGTATTGCCCTTAGTATTCTTTTTTCAGACCAAACTCTTCAGAAAATATCTTATCAAAGAAAGAGAGAATGAGTGAATGTGAGAGAGATCAGTGACTAAGAGTAGTCCTGGGAAAACAGGGGGTAAAATCAAAGGTCCAGCTCCGCTAATCACCTCAGAATAAGTTCTATTAAGTTCTTTTGCTCTCCACCTCCAATTTTTCCAAAGGTAGTTCTTCAAAATAGTTTCCAATCCAGATGGAGGATCTATGTTCTTGTTTCTATGATAGAGGGCTGCTTTCAAAAGCTTTAGAACAGGATCCGGAGCACTTAGATTCCAATCTCCACTTGCTCATGAAGTTTGCTAATTGTTTTTGCTTCAATACCTTCCTCTCAACTTGATGAACCCATATGCTTGTGGGATTGGAAGTATTAAACGAAGGAAAATCATATCTGCTTCTGGAAGAATATAAATGTAATTCATGCAGAGATTAATGATGCAATTTTCAGCAAAATGTTGCAACCCTGTTTACTCCATCTCATAGCCCTACTCTCCCCGAGTTCTCTATTTCCAACCTATAAATGACTGAACATTTAGGATTGGATGGTAAATGTCGACACAGTTGTGCTAGAGCCCCTAAATTAATTTAGAAGCTCTACTGATTGCTTAGTAGCTCATACTTTTTATTGGTCAACAGCTGATATTTGAGAGTCGCTCCTGAATGGTACTCTTCAATTTGCCAACATGTGAATCAGAGAAGCCTTAAGCCAACATAAATATTGTATTGCATTCCACTGGGTTTGCTGAGAGCATAAATCAAAGCTGTCAAGTGCTATCTGCTATTAGTGTGTAATATGACATACACATAGATGTTGCATTATATTGCACCACCAAGACAAAAAGAGCAACCTCTCTAAATTTAGAGTGTGGATTTGATGCCGCAATACAGGACAACAATCAATGAAAAATCCTTAGATTCATCCAGATGTAGAGGTGAAATATTATTAGGACCAGAGTATGTACTTGAAAAGAATTCTGTTTATTTCACAATCAACACAAATCAAAGTTACTAGTGTAAAAGGAGACACTTAGGTTTACTGTGTTATTTATTACTAAGAAATATCTTCCATCAAGATATTTCTCAGCTTAAGTTGACATGAGATGAATTTTGTTTATTGAAAAGAATTATGTTTACTTTATTACCAACAGAAGTTGAAGCTATTTATTACAGAGATAGGGTTTGTTATGTCTATTGAACAGTAATAAGTTTGGGGTTGAGTGTATATGCTTTACATTCTTCATCAGAGAGTATTCTTTACTTTCCATCCAAGGGCATCAGTGAGGAGGGGGCCGAAACAACAAGATAGCACCTCCGACATTGCAATTTTTAACATTTATCACATGCACAACAGTGGTGGGTTCCTGCCAGTGCGGTCCACTCTATAGCACCGGTGGTGGCCCGCTGGTGATGTCACAGTACCGGTGCAGTCAGTTGCCGGTGCCTGGGCGCCGCCATTTTTTTAAAAATTTTTTTTAGTTTTTTAAAAAAATTTCTTCTGCGCATGCCCAGAAGCCGAGCTTCCGGCACTGCGCATGTGCTGCCTTCCTACCCCACAGTGAGTCCAAGCAGGGGAGGATGGCTGAGGGAATGCGTGAGACGCTGAAAGAACGGGTGGCAGGAGCTATCTCCATTCCCCTCCCTTCAGCAGTCCGAGAAGCCACGAACGCGCGGTGATGATCCTAGGCATTTTCGAACGTTTGAGGCTTCTCGAGCTGCTGAGGGGAGGGGGAACGGGTGGCAGGAGCCTAGGATCATCGAATGGGGAGAAGCATTCAGGCCGGACAGAGCCTCCTTGAAGAACCGCTGCTGTGTCTTGCTGCTCCCGCTAAGGGGGGCTGTGTTGTGGGTGGGCAATGTCCCCCAGTTCTCCGGCCGCTGCCAAGCTCCCAAGGCCCGCGCCCACCCGGTTACATGGCTGGCAAGCCACACCCACAAAATAAGCCACACCCACAGAGTGGTAGTAAAAAAAATTAGGAACCCGCCCCTGATGCACAAGTGTGTAGGACAATTGTAGTTTTGGAGTTATACATTCTAGAATATTTTCCTTGAGTGATATGTGCTTATTGCATTTTCCTTATTTGCTTTCCTTTGCTGTAGTATCCAACCCGTGCTCTACATTGCATTGCATCACATTATTTGTTGAAATAGGCACTCAATCAAATATTTGTTTAATAACTATGATTAACATTTTTGGAGCTAAAGACTTCAGAGTAAAGGTCTTCACAGTGCTGCTTAAGCTCTCATTACAGTACACAGCCCTTTACACTGTTTTTTGTCCTAACTTCTCATCTATTCAGATAAAGCTTCTTTATCCTTTCTGCTCCCAGCTATTCTTAGAGATGCAGGCATGAGGATTCCAATTTTTATAATTAATCCCAAGAAAAGCAGAGAAGGAAGAAAAAAAAATACAGCACTGCCTATCCCAACATTGATTCAAATAAAATGAGCTAATTCCTGTTGCACACCCAATGCTAGGAGTCAAAAGAAATTAAATGCCAATATCACAAATGTCTGCTTCTGAAAGCTACATTCAGTTCTTGGTCTAAATGCTTCTCAAATTTGAATGGAGCCCAAACAATGATATTTACAAAAGCTTAAATCTTTGACCAGTTGGTTGTGCCTGTAAACAATAATATCATCATTGCCAGCATGTTAAGCTATGATTTGGAAGCATGTGGCCGCAAACCCGTTTAAAGCCACACAAAGCAAGAAGCAAAGCAGATTTGTGATTCATTCCCCCCAGAAAAGGATTTGGTCACCGACAGCCATCAGTTATGAAAAGACTGGGCCAGTTCAGAGAACAGTATTAATGATTTTCAGATCTGCTCTCTCTCTTTTTCTTTTCTTTTCCTTCTTTCCTTTGCCTTATCATTCTGATTGTTAACTTGGAAATTACATGGCATTGTTAGTATTGGCTTATGTACATTTTTTAATTTCATTTATTTGTTTTTGTTAAGTACGTATTGGTGATATACATAGATATAACATTGTTTATATACATAAGATGGGTACTGATAAGAGGGAACATTAGGACAGGGATGGTAGGCACGCTGGTGCGCTTATGCACGCCCTTTACTGACCTCTTAGGAATCGGGTGAGGTCAACAGTGGACAGTCTAAGGGTAAAGTTTTGGGGGTTTGGTGACGAAACTACAGAGTCAGGTAGTGAGTTCCAGGCATTAACCACTCTGTTGCTAAAGTCGTATTTTCTGCAATCGAGTTTGGAGCGCTTTACATTTAGTTTGAATCTATTACGTGCTTGTGTATTGTTGTGGTTGATGCTGAAGTAGTCGCTGACAGGAAGGACGTTGTAGCAGATGATTTTATGAGCTATGCTTAGGTCAGTGATGGCGAACCTATGGCACGGGTGCCACAGGTGGCACGCGGAGCCATATCTGCCGGCACACGAGCCATTGCCCTAGCTCAGCTCCAGTGTGCATGTGCGTGCCCGCCAGCTGATTTTTGGCTCGCGTGGAGGCTCTGGGAGGGCGATTTCGGCTTCTGGAGGGCCTCCGGGGTGGCGGGGGAGCATTTTCACCCTCCTCAAGCTCCAAGAAAGTCTCTGGAGCCTGGGGAGGGCAAAAAATGGGCTTACTGGTCCCACTGGAAGTCAGGAAATGGGGGTGTGGGGGGGGTCATGCACGCATGTGCAGGGGGGTGGGGCAAGTGGGGGGGCTTTGAATTATGGGTGTGGGCACGCACATGCGCGCACTATTTCGGCACCCGAGGAAAAAAAGGTTCGCCATCACTGGCTTAGGTCATCCATACATAATATACATAATTATGTATACATAATTATGCAGGGGTGAAATGCTCCCGGTTTGCTTTTACCTGTCTGTCGTCAGTGAGCCGATTGTGCAGGTAGCGCGGCACTCTGCCCACCCGCCGGGACACCGCCATTTGAGTTCTTTTACCCTCTGCGCATGCACAAAGCATTCGCAAAGGGTAAAAGAACTCAAATGGCGGTGTCCCGGCGGGTGGGCAGAGCACCGCGCTACCTGCAAAATCGGCTCACCGACGACAGACAGGTAAAAGCAAACCAGGAGTATTTCACCCCTGTAATTATGTATACATAATAAACATACAGTATATTTTCTTCTATTAATTAGCTTGACAAGTTAAAATTTGAATTAGTTTTTTCAACAAAGACTTTTGAACAACATGTGGAAACTTTAGTAGTTCTGCTTATAATATTCCAGATTTTTTCATCTTTCCCACTTTTTTCTGTTTAGAAAATCCTTATTCTGATTATTAATTTTGAAGTTACAAGGTATTTTTAGGACTGTACCTCTGCTTATTATTTTTTAATATATCTATGCATTGATTGGAGGACAAATATATGATTATATATGTATATTGAGTACATATTAGACACATTTTTAAACAACTGGTTCTCTGCCCTAATGACTGGCTGGGTGGGCGTGGCCAGGGTGTGTGACAGCAATCAGCCTCCTGCAGCACTCTGCCAGTCAAAATGGGGTGCGGGGGTTAATTACAAAATGTGGGCTTTGCTTTGTGACATCCAGATCCAGCGAGCAAGGGGTGTGAACTGCACAGAAAATACACTTTTCTTTGGTTATGAAGAAATATCCCCAAAGTCAGATGTACACTAAATGTAGACTGACTTTTAGCTACACATCTTCCCAGCAAACAGCAAATTTTGAAGCTCCAGGTAAAGAAGATTCATTTTAGGATGAGTAACTAAAGTTTGCATGTTGGAGGTTCCTAAAGGAATGCTGGGAAACTGTATTTTAAAGAACATTTGAGGGAGGGGTGCAGAATAGCCCTTCTCTGCCTGAGGCTGTAGAGACCTGACACCAATCAAAACACTGTGATCAACACTGACAGGGGGAAGCCACTAGTATATGAAAATAAGAGCAAACTCCACTCCCTTCTTGTACTGATGATGTTACCTAGTTTGGTAATGAAACATCTGCAAGAAAACAATCAAGCTCAGAGAGCACCAAGGACCCCACAGTTCAACCCTGAGCTACAAATATTCTCTTCTATCGATAAACACCTTTTGGTTAAAGAGACTCAGAGCCTGCCTTATATGAGATGGCTCCCAGTGGATTTCATTCTAAATCTTGATATGATTTCCTTGATATGAAATAAGGAATGTAGAATTATAATGGCTGAGTATTTGATCCTTCATACATAAAAAAAAATACAAAGCTAAGAGATAAACGAATAAAAAACTGATTTGAAAAAAGAAAAGGCTCAGGAAAGAAAAAGAGTGAAAGTGTAAGAAAGAAAGAGGAATAGAAGGAAAACTAAAAAAGAACGACTTCCAACTTTCTTTGGTACAGATATACCTGTAAGTAAAAATATATCAAACTCTTACTCTAAGGCTAACATTTGTCTACATTATTTCCATAATCCCATATCTAATCATCAAAGCCCAGATCAACTTTTAATTTCAGTTTCTCACAAAAAATCCAGTAATGGTTCATATTGCTTTAATCACTATTTGTTAGGGAAACCACAACTGATTTATTTAATTGCACCAAACTCTAAATAAAACAGGAATGGAAAATCCTAAGCTGTAGTGTAGACCCATGCTTCTCAACTTTGGCAATTTTAAGGTGCATGGACTTCAATTCCAGAATTCCCAAGGCAGCATGAAGTTCGCCCATCTTAAACTTGCCAAGACTGAAAAACACTGATTTACAGATAGGGATTTTTTCATTCCTCTTTTACTGGTTCTTACTTACTTATAAGCAATCATAATGCATAATCCTCACTTCCACCCCATTCCAGACCAATGATAATGCAAAATCCTCACTTCCACTCCATCCCAGACCAATGATAATGCAAAATCGTCACTCTCACCCCATCCCATTCCCTGACTAACCTGCCTTCCAGCTCTGTTCTCCTGCGTGCAGGGCAACAAAAGAAGACCATGTGACTTCCAGTTTAAAAAAAGTTCAGTTAGACCTTCCAACTTCTCAGAGGGTAAAAGATCTCGCGCATTTGGAAGGTCTGACTGAACTTTTTAAAAAACTGGTGGTCACATGGTCTTCTTTTGGGCTGCAGGGGGGTGGCAGCCTCCCAGCTGATTGGCGCTGCAGGTTCATTCACACTTTCACAGCCTCCCGGCTGATCTACGCGGCTCCCAGTCAGGCCCCTGCAGCTTCCCTACCCAGGGGATGGGGGGTAGGGTGGGGGTGGGGGGCACAGCAGGGGTGGGTTCCTCCCAGTTCGGACCAGTTTGCCTGAACCAGTAGTGACCCACTGGTGATGTCACAATGACATCACCGAACCGGATCTGTCGGTGCCGGTCCGTGGGTGCTGCCATCTTTTTAAAAAATGTTTTTCAATTTTTTCCCGAATTTATTTTATTTTTTTTCTTCTACGCATGCACAGAAGCTAAGTTTCCAGCACAGCACATGCATCACCATTTTGTTTTCGGCGTTTTTGGGTTTGTTTTTTTCTGGTGTTTTTTGCACTGTGCATGCAAGCACGCGCGCCCACATGGTGCAGGAGGAAGTGAACTGGCAGCGAGGTAAGTTGGAACCCACCCCTGGGGCACAGGGTATGTGTGTGGGTGTGGGGTGTGTGGGGGCTGGGGCCAGCCAGTGGTGGGATTTGCTGGTTCGCCGGCTGCAGCCCACCACTGATATTAGAGCAAGGCAAAATGAAACTTCCTGATGACCCTAGAGAAGAAGGATGTAGATTATCCAAACTAGGTTGCTATATTTTTGTAATGTGAAGAGAGTCAATATTTGGGAATAGTAAAGAACAATTGTTTATGTTAGAAGGTGCTAGTATCAGTAGAAAAGGCAAGCTTAGATTCTCCTTAGAAGAGCAGAATGTAGAGATAACCAATCAGTCCATTGTAAGGTGTTGTTATGAAATCCTACATTAAAGATCATGTCATAATTTATATTTCTTTTGTCATCTCTGTATATCATTTCAGAATGTGTATCACTTGTAACCTTGTGGGCTGTGGGGCTTTTTCTGTGCTCCTTTGGCAAGGAAGATCACTGTAGCCATGCATGCTGATAAATATATATAATAGAATGCTGAATTGTAGTGTGATAAAGCTGGCTAGAGCTGTACAAGCATTTCTAAGGTTAAAGCATTCCCAACAGATGGTGCTATAGTCTTGGCCTGAAAACTCCAATAAGAGAGGCTGCATGTCCTATTTAGATGGTTGATTCCATCATCAAGCTTCTCTTGCCATCAGAAACCTTTCCTCATATCTTCTCTAAACTAATCCATATTCTTCCATTAGGCCCAGGAAAAAAAAAAGATTGTCCTCTTCTGTGTGACAAGCTCCAGTTTTTTAAAACAGTGCTAGTATATTACATCATCCTCTGTCTGAAAATTACTTCCTTTAGCTATGCAACTATATCATCTCAGACTACTAGGATTTTGCCATAATTCCCTGCCAAGCTGCATAATATGGGCACACTTGCAGAGGTGGGTTCCTCCCGGTTCGGACCGGTTCTAAAGAACCGGTAGTAACTTGACGGCCTGGGTCACTAGAATTGGGGGTGGAGCTAAGCGGAGAGGTTGCAAACGAACTGCCCTCCGCTCTCGTTCATCTGCTCCCCGAAGAATTGCAAGGACCCGACCCAGCTTTTTCCATCTCTGAGCGGGTCGGAGGAAATTAGAAGAACCCAGGAGCGCGCCAGTCCGTTTGGTCGAGGAAGACCTCTGGCCACGAGGACTAGGCAGAATCGGGAAGTTCCAGACTCGGGAAGACGCCAGCGGAAATGGCGTCCGCGAAGCCGCAGAGCTCTTTTTGAAGATTTTCAACAACTAAAAACTTTTTTAAACTATGCGAAGGCTACTGGCCGGGAACAGCAACAACCTGGGAGACAAGGACTAGGATAATACCGGGTATGTATAGCAGACAAATCGGTACTGCTTCAGTGCGGATCGGAATTTGATCTCCCGGCCATTAAAGACTCGGGCTGGACTCGCCCAGCTGATTGGTCTCAGCTGGGCTCTTTTTCCTTTTTCCAATAAGCGTTGCCGCCGGTGTTTGTTATTCTTTTCGCTGTGGCTTGTTATTCTGCCCTGCTCGCCAAGTGCCCTTTTAGTCGAACGCCCAGCAATCCCCCCGGGACTGCCAACACTGAACAGCTGTTGGCCAGGCCTTTCTTACGTCTTTGGCCTGAAGTTTGAAGGGGGATGCAGGAAGGGAGGAGGTCGCCATTTTAGAGGCGACTGGAAGGCCGTGGGAACGTCGGTCGAGCACCGTCTCTTCTACAGCCTGGAAACGGGATTTGAACAATACTGCTATGCAGGCCAGCACCACCGAAGCGACTGTGTTTATTATTGGGGCCGTATTGATGATCGGGCCCACCATTTGGACTGCTACAGTGGCCAGTTCCCTTTCCTCAGGCCCCCCTTATCTATGGGGGACCTCCCCCTCTGACAGATTGACATCGGACTCTGGAGGGAGAGAGCTCGTGATCTATAGATACCATCTGGATAGGGGGACATACCATCAACCCCTGGACTATTGGCTTCCCAAAACTGGACACTGGAACTCTTGGATTGACTTAATTTTTAATGAGATTATTTTTATATGCTCCTTATTAATTTTATTGATTTTAACATTTGTGATAATTAACCTTGCAATTTCTACCCCAGAAGGATTGTGATTGTGATTATAATGTGGGCTATGAATGGGTATGATTGTGCGAGAGAGTTTCATCGATTATTAGAGTGGAAGGAGTAAGCCGAGGGTTTGGTCTTTGTCCCCCTCTGCTGAGTGTGGAAACAGAAGTGGAGGGGGACTTAGGTCCATTCCCAGGTGCAGTATGAATGGTATGTATGATCTGTCGGGAGAGGGGGGGACCAGTAGGGGAGGGGAGTGGATCTCTGATGGGATGGGGGATGGGAGGATTACGGTCATAACAGGGAGAGGTAGGTATGGCGGGAGCAGAGGGGTAGGCCGCTCTCGGGGAACGAGAACTCGCTGTCTCCAAGCGATTTCCTGTTCTGGCCCCTCTGGTTTGGTTCCATCTTGCTCAACCCGAGGTCCTGGTAACCAGGGATGTCAGGGCCCTGGGCTCAAGCTGCTGCTGTTGAATGCCAGGTCAATTATCAACAAGGCCCCCCTTGTACGGGATTTAATCCTGGAAGAGGGGGCGGATCTGGCATGTATTACTGAGACCTGGCTAGGCCAGGAGGGGGGGTTCCCCTCTCCGAGATGTGCCCGGACGGGTTCTCAGTTCAGCATCAGCCGCGACCCCAGGGAAGGGGTGGAGGAGTGGCGATTATAGCTCGCCAGAACCTTAATCCTCGAAGGAGCCCTGCCCCGGAGATTGTTGGGTGTGAGACGCTCCTTCTGAAGTTGGACTTAGGGGTCCAGGTGGGCCTTTTGCTAGTGTACCTGCCTCCTAGCTACGTTGCAAAGGCCCTGCCTGTTCTGCTCGAGGCGGTAGCAGGGCTGGCGATTGAGTTCCCCAGGTTGATGGTGCTGGGGGACTTTAATTTGCCATCGCCCGGTGAAACCTCGGAGGCAGTCCAGGAGTTCATGGCTTCCATGACAACCATGGACCTGACCCAAGTAGTTCAGGGTCCGACTCATGAGGGAGGTCACACGCTTGACCTTGTGTTTCTCTCGGGGCAGTGGAGAGATGATCTGAGGCTGAGGGGTTTAGTCACAGTACCCTTGTCGTGGTCAGATCATTTCCTTCTGAGGTTGGATTTCATGGCACCACTCCTCCACCGCAAGGAGGCGGGGCCGATTAAGTGGTTCCGCCCCAGGCGCCTAATGGAATCTGAAGGATTTCAGAGGGAACTTGGGGAAATACCTGACTCCCTGGTACACGATTCATCTGAGGCTCTAGTGGCTGCCTGGAATCGGGCGGCAACGGGGGCTTTAGATCGGATTGCGCCTTTGCGGCCTCTCCGTGGCAGCGGATCCCGGAGAGCTCCTTGGTTTACTGAGGAGCTCCGGGAGATGAAGCGCCTAAAGAGACGCCTAGAGCGACGATGGAGAGCCAGTAAAGCTGAGTCTGACCGGACACTTTTAAGAACTTGCATTAAGTCTTACTTAGTGGCGATAAGGGCGGCAAAATGCGCGTATTTTTCCGCTCTTATTGCGTCCGCCGACTCCCGCCCAGCCGCCCTGTTTAGGGTGACTCGCTCCCTCCTAGCTAAGGGGGGAGTTGAAGATCCCTTGCAGGGCAGAGCTGAGGAATTTTCTCAGTTTCTGGCGGACAAAGTCGTTCAGATTCGGACGGAGCTGGACTCCATTTGGACAGGGCAAGCCGAGATGACAGGGGTGAGTCTTAGTTCTGTTATATGGGACGAGTTTGAACCTGTCACTCCTGAGGATGTGGACAAGGCCATAGGAGCGATGAGCGCCTCCACCTGTTTATTGGACCCGTGCCCCTCCTGGCTGGTTTCTGCCAGCAGGGAGGTGACACGCGGCTGGCTCCAGGCGGTTGTGATCGCTTCTTTGAGAGAGGGATCCATCCCACAGCCTTTAAAAGCTGCGGTGGTGAGGCCCCTCCTCAAGAAGCCTTCCCTGGACCCAGCGGATTTAAAGAACTTCCGTCCAGTCTCCAACTTACCCTTTTTGGGTAAAGTTGTTGAGAAGGTGGTGTCGCTCCAACTCCTGCGGCTTTTGGAGGATACTGATTATCTGGATCCCTTTCAATCGGGTTTCAGGCGCGGCTACAGTACGGAGACTGCTTTGGTCGCACTGATGGATGATCTCTGGCGAGCCCGGGATGGGGGTTATTCCTCCATCCTGGTGCTACTTGACCTCTCAGCGGCTTTCGATACCATTGACCATGGTATCCTTCTGCGTCGTCTTGGGGAGATGGGAGTGGGAGGCACTGTTTTACGGTGGTTCTCCTCCTACCTCTCTGACAGGACGCAGTCGGTGTTGACAGGAGGACAGAGGTCGACCCCTAGGCCCCTGGTTTGCGGGGTGCCACAGGGCTCGGTCCTCTCGCCCATCCTGTTTAACATTTACATGAAACCGCTGGGCGAGATCATCCGACGACATGGGGTGAGGTATCAGCAGTATGCTGATGATACCCAGTTGTACATCTCCACCCCGTGTCAGTTCAGTGAAGCAGTTGATGTAATGTGCCGCTGCCTGGATGATGTGAGGGTCTGGATGGGAGTGAACAGACTCAGGCTCAACCCAGACAAGACTGAGTGGCTCTGGATATTGCCTCCCAAGGACTATGTCGACTGTCCCTCCTTGGTTCTCGGGGGAGAAAAATTGACTCCCTCAGAACAGGTTCGCAATTTGGGTGTCCTCCTAGACCCACAGCTAAAATTGGAGCAACATCTTTCAGCTGTGGCTAGGGGGACCTTTGCACAAATCCGTCTTGTGCACCAATTGCGACCTTACTTGGAGAGGGAGGCCTTGCTCACAGTCACTCATGCCCTTGTCACCTCACGGCTAGACTACTGTAACGTGCTCTACATGGGGCTACCCTCGAAGAGCATCCGGAGACTCCAGTTGGTACAGAATGCAGCTGCGCGAGCTGTAGTGGGTGTATCAAGATACACCCACGTAACACCTCTCCTTCGCCAACTGCATTGGCTACCGATTAGTCTCCGGTTGCAATTTAAGGTGTTGGTCGTTACCTTTAAAGCCCTACATGGCTCAGGGCCAGGATACCTGCGGGACCGCATCCTACCACATACCTCCCTAAGACCGGTTAGGTCCCACAGAGAGGGCCTCCTCCGGGTCCCGTCGGCCAAACAATGCCGACTGGCGGGGCCACGGGGGAGGGCCTTCTCTGTGGGAGCCCCGTCCCTCTGGAACCAACTTCCACCAGAGATCCGGACTATCCCCACCCTGCTGGCCTTCCGTAAAGCCTTAAAAACATGGCTCTTCCGGCAGATGGGGTGAATAGGACAACGAGATTCCCCCTGAATGTTGTGTTTATAATGTTCTTTTTAATTATATTTTAATTTAAATTATGATTGTTTTTAAATGTACGTTCTTATTCATGCTGTACGCCGCCCTGAGTCCCACGGGATTGGGCGGCCTATAAGAGCGTTTAAATAAAATAAATAATAAATAAACTGGCAGCGACCCAGGCCTGCCACGTCCTCGAGCCAGTTCTCCCGGCAGCACCGTAGACACCGCCATGTTGTTTTTAAAGTACTGCGCATGTGCACGTCCCCACACGGCGCGCCCCTGAGCGAACCGGCAGAGGGAGAAATCAGAACCCACCCCTGCACACTTGTATTATTTATTGGCTATGTGTACATCCAGGAAATGTTTGATTGTTTTTAACTTTGTAGCAATGGAAATTCTGTCCTCTTTCAATTTCATATTCCAGAAAGTCTGTTTATGTAGTTACAAAACTATGGAACCCCCGATGCATTAGAAAATAGGAATGATATTTATGTCTATATAAGCACAAAACAGAAAACTGCTAATATAGGAAGTATGATATACGTGGTATTGACTAAAATTAGAATGTGAACTGGGACAATTACTTAACTGATTTCACACATAGTTCTTCCATCTAATCCTGTTTTTTGTTTTTACCAAGGGGTGAGAGGGTGAATCCTCCCCTTCTGGCACATACTGCAGAAGGCTTTTTGGTGTGAGAGAAAAATAGGTTTCACTACTTATTCCCCCTTAACTAGCATTAAGCCTTTGTTTACTGATATTTGATGCTTCTCATGATTGCATTGCAATACCTGAGAATATTTCATGCAAATTAATGTTGACATCGTATCAACTGCACTGTTTTCTTGTTCCTTTCATAGCATAAATGAATTCATTCTTGGGAAATGTGAAGCATATCATTCAATTTCCTTTTCTCTCTAGAATAGAATAGAATAGAATAGAATTCTTTATTGGCCAAGTGTGATTGGACACACAAGGAATTTGTCTTTGGTGCATATGCTCTCAGTGTACATAAAAGAAAAGATACATTTGTCAAGAATGGTTGTCATAGGGTTCAAGTAAGCAATCAGGAAACAATCAATATGAAAATAATCGTAAGGATGCAAGCAACAAGTTACAGTCATACAGTCATAAGTGGGAGGAGATGGGTGATAGGAACGATGAGAAAACTAATAGTAATAGTAATGCAGCTTAGTGAATAGTTTGACAGTGGTGAGGGAATTATTTGTTTAGCAGAGTGATGGCGTTCGGGAAAAAACTGTTCTTGTGTCTAGTTGTCTTGGTGTGCAGTGCTCTATAGTGACGTTTTGAGGGTAGGAGATGAAACAATTTGTGTCCAGGATGCGAGGGGTCAGTAAATATTTTCACGGCCCTCTTTTTGACTCGTGCAGTATACAGGTCCTCAATGGAAGGCAGGTTGGCAGTAATTGTTTTTTCTGCAGTTCTGATTATCCTCTGAAGTCTGTGTCTGTCTTGTTGGGTTGCAGAACCAAACCAGACAGTTATAGAGGTGCAGATGACAGACTCAATAATTCCTCTGTAGAACTGTATCAGCAGCTCCTTGGGCAGTTTGAGCTTCCTGAGTTGGCGCAGAAAGAACATTCTTTGTTGTGCTTTTTTGATGATGTTTTTGATGTTAGATGACCATTTTAGGTCTTGAGATATGATGGAACCTAGAAATTTGAAGGTCTCTGCTGTTGATACTGTGTTGTCTAGTATTGTAAGAGGTGGTAGGATGGGAGGGTTTCTCCTAAAGTCTACCACCATTTCTACGGTTTTGAATGTGTTCAGTTCCAGATTGTTCCGGTCGCACCATGAGGCTAGTTGTTCAACCTCCCGTCTGTATGCGGTTTCATCGTTGTCTCGAATGAGGCCAATCACTGTTGTATCATCTGCAAACTTCAGTAGTTTAACAGATGAATCGTTTGAGATGTAGTCATTGGTATATAGAGAGAAGAGAAGTGGTGAGAGTAAATTGCATCAAACTAAGAGGAGATGCACTGTAAAGAAGAGAATTGGGAACATGACTTCCTTGTATTTGAAAGCTTAATATCTCATGTAGAGGTATAAAGTCCTGGAAAGAAATAAACTAAAAAGAAATCACACACAACCCCCCCCCCCAACAACCCCATGAGTTCTTAAATACAACACTTTAGTCTTCTTTTGTTCTGGACACAGAAAGGCTGCCTATTAGTTGCAATGATAGATTATAGTTTCCTCACTTAAAGAGCAAGAGCAAATTCATACAACACATTTCTTCATGATTTGCTGACTCTGTAAACTGCTGAGAGAGGGCTATAAAGCACTATGAAGTGGTATATAAATCTGTTATTGCCAGTGCTACTGATATTAACAAGTAACCCACATGATCTGGGTTTGCTAAACAGGCTAAGATAAACCATGGTTAGCTAGTTTGTGGTTCAGTTTGCCACACACAAAAATATTCCCCATTTCCAGCATTCTGAAGGCTAGTCAATGAAACCTATCAGGCAGTCTAAAGGGGAAAATTGTGCAAGTAGAACTATTAAGGCAACCTCCATATATATTGCTTGATTAATTCACTCTTCTGCCCAGACTAACTTCCTTCCAAAATAATCTACTGTAATTTTCATATTTCCAAAAAGCTTGTACTTAGATGTGAGAACCTCATTATATTGATGCTATCTTAATCCCTCCCCTCCCTCTTTTCCTCCTAAAGATGCAGCCAAATACAAGAGTATGTCTGGTTATGTTTGAGAATTTGAAACATTTGCTTTTTGAATTACAGGGCTAGAAAACTGAAAGGTTTAAGACCCTGAGCTGACAGAAGTATGTATATCCTCCAAATTTGAAGCTTAGATCTGATTGTAGATCTTAATTCAAAGGCTTTTCTGAGATTGCGCAGCCACCACAAAAGTCTAAAAAAAACACACAGCTTCTTTAAGAAGGGCTGACAGGTGTGTCATACGCATCCATATCATCTCTCTCATCTCTAAGAGCTGAAGTGGTGCAGTGGTTAAATGCTGCAACTGCAGGCTGACTGCTAGTTCAGTAGTTCAGCTGTTCAAATCTCACTAGGCTCAAGGTTGACTCAGCCTTCCATCCTTCCGAGGTGGGTAAAATGAGGACCCAGATTGTTGGGGGCAATATGCTGAACTCTGTAAACCGCTTAGAGAGGGCTGTAAAGCACTATGAAGCGGTATATAAGTAAAGTGCTATTGCTATCTCTGATGTATTTTTTGTGTTTTAGATTCCAACTTCAACTGTTCCTGATTCTTAGATGGCTTAAGAATATGGTTACTTGCATAACATGATTATCTATAGTTAACTAAAGTGTGATAGTTTAGTTAATTTGTATTTGTATTTGTTTATTTGTCAAGCATATATGATTATAAGCAAAGTATAAACAGTAAAACACGATTGAATATATATGTAATAGTACAAGCATGAATAAGAGTAAAAGAGGTGTATATATGTGTACATTAGGACAGGAACGGTAGGCACGATTGTGCGCTTATGCACGCCCCTTACCGACCTCTTAGGAATGGGGTGAGGTCGATGGTAGATAATCTGAGGTTGAAGTTTTTGGGGTTTGGGGAAGAAACTACTGAGTCAGGTAAAGTGTTCCAGGCGTTGACAACTCTGTTGTTGAAGTCGAATTTTTTGCAATCAAGTCTGGAGCGGTTTACATTAAGTTTGTATCTATTGTGAGCTCGTGTATTATTGCGGTTGAAGCTGAAGTAGTCGTTCACAGGTAGGACATTGAGGCAGATAATTTTGTGAGCTACACTTAGGTCAGAACGAAGGCGGCGGAGTTCTAAATTTTGAAGTCCCAAAATTTCAAGTCTGGTTTCATAAAGAATTCTGTTGTGAACACAGGAATGTAATACTCTTCTTGTGAAGTATCACTGTCTGTGCATGATTTTCTGTTTGCAGAAACTAATCACATAACATGCCAGAGTAAGATACGATTGACTATTTGACTATGGAGATTCTCAGTCATCCAGGTCATAGTTGTCCCAAAGGTGCTTTTTCAAGTGGCAACTGGTCTTTCTTGTTTTTCTTTGAAGACATTTCACTTCTCATCCAAGAAGCTTCTTCAACAGCAGAAAATCTTCAAAGAAAAACAAGAAAGTCCAGTTGCCTCTTGAAAAAGCACCTTTAGTTTTGATTATTTGGCTTCTGAATGAGGCAGGAACACAGCCCATTATACCTTTCTGGGGTATTTGGATTTGGCAGTAGCTATTTCTGAATGACTGAAAGCTGGGATTTTCATTTTTGTCTAATTTTAAAGAAAGTTAAAGAGGTACAAAAAGTCCTTTTCAGTATCTTTTTATTGAAAATCGCCAGCAAATCTCTCTGTAGAGCTAATTGTGTTTAAAATGAATAAGGTAATTAGACATCTAGGCATACCAATCCATTCTCATATTTACCGGTAGTTCAAAACTCTACCAGGGAGATCTAGCAAAAAGAGAAAATCTTTTTTCTCTCTTCATCATTCTGCAGATACTACTACATCTGTTAGTAAGACAAAACTGAAAAACCCTCGTTCCATTTTTCAAATTAAAGCAAAGAGAATCTTACATAAAACCCATATGGTAAGTTCAGCGTGCATTAACCAGCTCTTTAGCTTGCTGAGCACTTCAACCTTTTCTGAATTTTTCAAATATAAACCTGCATCCTTCCCCTTTACAGACATTTGTTAAAGGGGAATTGTTATAGCAATGTACTAGTGCAAAGATTAGATTAATATATGTTTTATCTGAATTACTGTTTTTGTTACAATTTTGGCAATGATTCCTATTTTATGATGAAACCATTTTACCTCTTATCTTGATTCTATTAAAAAATCAGCCTGTTCTTAGAATGGTTTGTAATGGTTTCCTAATTGGCAGTATATATTTTGCACCTGAGCTGCTATTGAAGCACTTTAGCCCTCTTTAGTTTAAGAAACGACGAGGAAGCACAGAACAAGGATACACAATAACTACTGTCCTTGTCTCTCAATAGTCTTTTCATTAAACAGAAGCTTCATATAATAAAAGTGATGATACAAAAGAAGACTGAAGGAAACCTGTGTCCCAGAAAATTGTTCCCAATAATATCTGTTGCTACTGCAGCATCCAGAATTCACTTATTGGCATGGAAGACCATCTTCAAAATACATTTGCCCTCTTCCATAATCCCAAATTCAAGGCTTTGTTGTGCTGCATAATGAAATATGCCAAAGTATCTGCATTTGTGTGTGTGTGTCAAAAAGTCAGAATGGTGGCTAGCAAAGCCACACATCTATTTATGTAAAAAGAGGGTGTAGCTTAGATCACATGCAAGCTTTGCTGCCCATTTCCTTGACTTTTGACACCCTCCTATGCCCTTGGAAAATATTAATTTAATTTAGATTTGCATCCTTTGAAGGATCAAAGAATTCTGATATATTTGTCATTTCAGAATTGAAGGAAGCCACCAAAATGATTGGTAACCTCCATTGGCTGTGAGCATCTATTAAATACACTATGCAGGCAAAAGGGAGGGAATACAGTTTGATCAGTTATTTTGGGATGCAATAGGAAAATGGTTATAACTGACTTTCTTTGAGCTACTATGGCAGGGATGGGTAGCAGTAGTGGGTTCTAAAACCTGTTGCTACCGGTTCGTGCACGCGCTTGCGCACGATGCTTTTGGGCATGTGCAGAAGTATCCTGGGCAGGTGGGCGGAGTCTCCCACCGCCGCCGCTACCGGTTCTAAGAACCGGCCCGAACCAGGAACAACCCACTCCTGATGGATAGCATCTTAGTAACTATGCGGACCATATTCCCTTATTTTTTTGCAGGTGGTACTGTACTTGTGATTTGAGAGGGCTAACCTTTAACTTTTTAAAGACTGAAGCAGCGGAGGGTTCCTGTTATTTTCGCTACCGGTGCACATCGTGAACATGTGCAGAAGTGAACTCGCATTCCATTGGCAATTTCACTTCCGCGTATGCTTAGGATGACATTACAAGCAAAAACACAGCTGAGGAGCTTCTCAGCTGTGCTTCGGAGGAAGAATAAAGGTCTGTATTGAAGCAAGGGTGGGTGGGAGGGCTTTTTCCCGACAGCTCAGGACGTGGAGAAGCACCAGAAAATGACGTCATTGCCGGGCTCCTACCGGAGCTGCACCGGTAGGAACCCACCACTGGACTGAAGCATGGTGTGTGTGTGTGTGTGTGTGTGTGTGTGTGTATGTGTGTGTGTGTGTGTGTGTGTGAAAGATTTCAAGGTTGCAAAACATCTAATACTTCATAAAGTAAAAGAAATCCAGACATCACCACTTAAGAGAATTGGAGAGGGCCTCATTTATTTTTGAATGTTCTTCCATTTAAAAAGCTCCTCCATGAAAGAAACTGGCATATCACATGAAATTTCTATTATTTTTTGATGGGATTAATGTAATACTGTATGAATGTACTTAAAAAAAAGACCCATTTGATTATGTGCCATTAAGTCATTTTCAACTCCTAGCGACTACATAGATTTTCTACATGAAAGACCCACTTACTATATTAAACTTACTTCTGAGAAGTCATGTATGAGATTGCCCTATCAGAGAGCTTTTAAAGGAGACAAAGTTCATATCTTTCTTTTTAAAATCCCAATTGTACTCTGAAAGAGAGATAATTCAGAATTCTGCCATTGCAGCTTTCAATAATATCCAACCTGACATTTTTCAAATGTTTTTCAAACATTTCATTTCATTTCATCTTGTTTCAGAGTTCCCAGCCAGCATTGCAGTCCAACAAAAATAAAGGCTACCAAGTTTGGGAAACTTGTTGCATAATGTTTAGAAAGGTTTGAGAGACATTTTTGTAGCTTAGCACCATGCTGGCATTCTGTAAAATTATTGATGTTTTCTGCTCTAATAGCCTAAGGCCAGAGCTGGTTTATTTGATAAGCTATTTTTCCTTCCTAGCATTAAGTGTTTTGCAGTACAGATTAGCTCTTTAATTGAGAGCCAGGTGTCTTAGAGTCCCCAGAGGCTGCAGTCTTAGTGATGAACTGTCAGAAAAGAAGACAAGAGGTTCAGCTTTTCCCTTTTTTGTGGATGACTCTGGTTATATCAGTGCAAATACAACACATGGCCAGGTGTTATTTCCTTCTTATCATGGTTGTTCACAAATGGGAATCACCCCCCCCCCCAATCCCGTACCTTACTTCAACATTCTCACACGTTTCTAAAAAGTCAGATAATTAATTGACCAAAAGAAATCCCAAAAGTACCGGTATGTTCTGTAACAGAATCTCTAATTCCAAGAATTTGCTTCTGCTTCTGCATTCTCCCAGCAGTTCTGGTATTTGCATTTAGAGGGCAAAAATGCACACAGAGAACTTTCCTGTGCATTGCTAAATGTACGAGGTTTCAGTGCAATCTCAAATTCTGTCCGATGGTGTAAAAAACATTTTTGTGTGCGAAGATTCTACCCCAAAGACAATAAGTGTCCCACCGATAAATACCCTAGACCAGTGTTTCCCAACCTTGGCAACTTGAAGATGTCTGGACTTCAACTCCCAGAATTCCCCAGCCAGCGAATGCTGGCTGGGGGATTCTGGGAGTTGAAGTCCAGACATCTTCAAGTTGCCAAGGTTGGGAAACACTGCCCTAGACTACATGGATTTGCTTCCATCCTGTATGTTGGGAGTACATTTATTAAATTTCTGAATTGGGCCCCTGAAGTCCTCTGTTCTTTCCTGATTTCATGCTCTGGAGGCCTCACTACAAAAATGATACTTCTGTAGAAACTATAATTAATGTCAGAGTTAGCCCCTGGGACCTAAAATTACAGAAACATCAACTTTTTTTGAAAACTATAATCACTGCAGCACTAAAGCAGTACAGCACTTCTCCAGTCTGGTGCTTGCTAATTGTCTTGGAGTTCTAGGAATCATAATCAGACATACTTGGAGGAAATCAGAGAGCACCATGTAAACAGTCAAAAGTTGGATTACATGTATATTATTTTTTAATTTTGTAAATTGCCTATATTTTGGAGGGGTTTTATATTTATTTATAAATCTTTTGATATAAATAGCAATGTAGACTTGATTTTACCTAACAGCTACCACAAAACTTGTTATAAATATCAACGTTCTCCTGTTTGAAATCTGGATAATGAAAATAATGTATATGTAGATGATAAAAGAGCAACTCAAACCTACCCACAGAAAGTCTCTAACCGACTATATATTTGGGAGTAGTGGAGACACTATTCAGATCAGAGGACATGATATGTAATGCTGATTTTAACCTTGTATATCTCCCTTTTCTCAGCCATTGAGAAACAACTATCAGCCTTCATTGTGCCTTTTGTTATCTGAGGCAGAGGAGCAAATGACGACATTTTGTATAACACACATGAATGGTACCCAAGACCAATCAAGCTATGTCAGCATCTAAGGAAGTTAAACTTACAAAATATTTTCCCTTGGCCCTTTCTGGTGATAAAACTAAAACAATAATGAATTTAAAATGTAATGATTTGCTACCTTTTCATCTCACCAAAAAATAAAATAAAATCAGCTGCCTGAGGCCACTGCTTTTTTCTACCCGCTTGTAGGTTGAACAAAGCTCACCAATGCTATGATGAAACTGAGAATACAGCCCACAATTTACCTCAAAATCCCTACACCACACAGGAGTTATACATGAAGTACAGCAATATAAAATATGTAGGAAGCCTGCTTTTTTATACCACAGAGATAGACACAGCATTAAAAAATCAGCACACAAATATTAATATATTAAAAATTACTAGCTCTATCCATTTCTTCAAAAACAACTTGAGGAAATTTACAAAGAAATTCTCAAATGGCCGTTTTAACATTCCACCACCCCTTCTGGTCAATCATGTCTGATTCTCAGAGATTGCCTAAGTTTTCTTGGCAAGGTTTTTCAGAAGTGGCCCTTGTTTCCTTCCTGAACTGACAGAAAATGACTGTCCCAAGGTGACCCAGCTGGCTTCATGCCTAACCACAACTTACAGTTTTCCAGTTTCTAGCCTGATGCCTTAACCACTATACCAAACTGATTCTTTCGAATAATTACCATATTTTTCGGAGTATAAGATGCACCTTAGTTTTTGGGGAGGAAAATAGGGGAAAACAATCTGCCTACCAGGTATTCATCTGGCTAGCGTCCTTAGTCTGGTCAGCTTCAGCACATTATTTTATCCCCTGGTTAGGGCTGAAAAAAAACCTTCTTCTGAGAGAGTAACAATGAAAGAGCATGCAAGCCAATAAGAGCTGGGAAGATCGTTAGCACCTGGTTAGGGCTAGAAAAAAACTTATTCGGAGCAGCTTCAGCACATTATTTTATCTCCTGGTTAGGACTTAAAAAAACCTTCTTCTGAGAGAATAACAATGAAAGAACCTGCAAGCCAGTAAGAGCTGGGAAGATAGTTAGCACCTGGTTAGGGCTAGAAAAAAACTTATTCGGAGCAAGTAGAGCAATGAAAAAAAATTCTGCAAAGACTTAGGGCTGGACAAACATTCTTTGGAGAGAGTAACTATGAAAAAGCCTGCAAGGTAAGAGCTGGGAAGATCTGTTAGCACCTAGTTAGGGCTGGAAAAAAAAGCTACATTCGAAGTATAAGACGCACCCAAATTTTCAGCCACTTTTAGGGAGGAAAAAGGTGCATCTTATACTCCGAAAAATACGGTACTCCATCCCTCTCTGTTTACTTCTCAGAAGATGAATGAAGAACTTTGTGGATCTGAAGTACCTAAATATGTTCAATGAACTAGAATGATAGAAAGGGATGAAAAAGTATACAGTATTACTCTTCTGGGAATTTAGTTCCAATACACAAGTTGCTTGAGGAGAAAACTATTGAGAGAGTGGAAAACACAACTCTTTAACACAAAGAGAGAAAAAAAGATTATTGAATTAATTTAGTAAAGCTGGGATTTTTTTAAAAAAATAAATAAAATCCTGAAAGTCTCGAAGGAACAAATCCTAAAATAACTAATTTTTAAAATTACCATTTTTAAAATGTTTATTTTTTTCAAATCTCACAAGCAGCCCACAGCCTAGAGCAGGACTATTGATGATTCACAAGATGATGTTGTCCACTTTAGCAGTATTTCGGGAATGTGTGTATGTACGTGTAGCATGTCAGATCAGGTGATCTTGGCTGCATTATTTAAGTCAAACAAAATTCCACCATTGGGAGAGACTGCTACATTTGGACTGTATTGGAAGTGGGCTGTTCAAACATTGCTGACATGAATAAAGAGGGCTGATGGTAAAATTTTCATGTGAAAGATGGATGAGCATGTCTTGTAAATAGTGATTGCAAAAGAGAAGCTAGTGATTGAGTCATGTAACTAATACAATAGCAATAGCACTTAGACTTATATACCACTTCACAGTGCTTTACAGCCCTCTCTAAGCGGTTTACAGTGCCAGCATATTGCCCCCAACAATCTAGGTACTTATTTTACCACCCTTGGAACAATGGAAGTCTGAATCAACCTTGAGCTCACAAAGATCGAACTCCAGACTGTGGGCAGAATTAGCCTACAATACTGCATCCTAATCATTGCACCACCACGGCTCTTTTGAAAATCCTATTCAAATGTATGGGGTGTAAAACTCACCCACGGATCCAGACTTCTGAATCCAGCACCAGGTCCCCTTGGCATATAAATTAATATTTTGCCAAATAAAAAGAGGTGTAGGTTTTATGTATAATAAAATTTCATCTTCCTCTTCTGTCTGTAATCTTTGAATCATCTGACTGGATGGAATTTTATTTCTTTCTTTCTATGGGTTGTAAAAGGGTGTTTAGAAGCAGATTGGGTCCTTTATGCTGGGGGAAAGTGTCTGCTGATCCTCTTAGGAATAGAAAGAAATTGCATCTTTGCCTCCCCACCACATTTGGGGATGGGGTTATTTTAACAAATGAAACAGCTATTTTAAGATTCTGTAAGGCTTAAGGAAACCAGGGTAAGCCTCACTCCAAAGAAAGGAAAATAAATCACAGTACTAGTCCTTCACCTTTTTTGTTTGCTTTCTATTTTTAAAAAAGGTCAAGAAAAACATGAAGTCTTTTCTTTATCAGCAGAGGGAGTACAGTTCTGAAAATGACTTTCAAAGTTTATTGATCAAAGTTGTAACTGCTTTGGGGGTGTTGACAGAGAGGATTTTGCCCTTGTCTACTGCCTCCCCTAAATAAAATTTAGAAATTGATAACTGTGAAATAAAATTTGAAACAACACTCTGGTTTTTTTTAAAAGGGAGAATTAAGAGGAAAGAAGTTGTTCAGCCCACTTTTGAACTATGGTCCATTGGCCCAACTTCTGCTAGATTGAATGTTGGACTGAGCTTTGCATAAGGTGACCAGACGTTCCACTTTTGGCGGGACAGTCCTGCTTTTTAATAATTTGTCCCGTGTCCTGCGGCGTTTCAAAAAAGTCCCGCTTTTTAAATTTGAATTTGCCCTGCACACCCCTCTGCCTCGCCTGCCTCCTCCTGCCAGGCAGGGAGGGAGGGCAGTGACAGGGGCAGCGGCGGTCTTGCCTGTTCGTCGCCGCAGAGCCGAAGAAGCTGGTGGTGTTCGCGGCACGGGGCTTCTCCGCCCGCTTTCCTCGGCTGCCGGGACGCTGCCATTTGCGTTCTTTTGCCCTCTGTGCAAGCAGAATGCTTTGCGCATGCGCAGAGGGCAAAAGAACTCAAATGGCGGCGTCCCGGCGGCTGGGGAAAGCGGGCGGGGGGAAGCCCCGCGCTGCGAACGCCACCAGCTTCTTCGGCTCTGCGGCGACGAACAGGGGGGGGTGTTTGGGGGTGTGTGCACAAAGCTGCAGGATAAGAGAGATGGACCCCTCCCGTCTTACTCCCCTAGAAACCCCCCCCTGTCAATGGTGTCCCGCTTTACAAAAAATAAAATCTGGTCACCTTAGCTTTGCAGGACATAAATATCTCAGGAGAACTCAGCCAAAAGCTGAATTATGGCTTACTTGTGATCTCCTATATAGACAACAACAGATGTCCCTCAAACCACTGCTTCATCTGCACTTCTGGAAGTCTGCCATTCAGCATCTGATCTGCTCCTATGAGACTCATCACCTTCCTCTTGGTGCTTTCCCTTCTTCCCCAGCGCCATGATATTTAGCAGCAGCCTCTCAAACATATATTTAAAGAAACCTGTTCTCCAACATAATGGAGGTGGAGGCAAGGAAATCTGTGTTGATGCATGAGCTTGCAAGATGTATATATCTAGGCCTCAACCCATCTGTACTGTAGTTATTAGAATATATGATTGGAGCTGTCTTACTCAGCCATGAAGCTAACGTGCCTTGGGCTTTTCCTTAATCAGCTGTGAATGATTGCTTTATACTTCAAAATCCTTTTATATCTCTCTGTTTTAGCTTAAGGTCGGTAATTGCCTGACAGAGTTTTTGATGTATATTCTTGGAGGTTTAAAAGTTTATAGCTTGTTGGGGTCTTAAAGACATAGCACTTAATCTTTAAATCATTCTTTCAGACATAAAGACCTTTCTTTTTAAAGAAGCAAAAAGATAACATAGTTTGTTTAGCACGAAACAGCATTCACACAATAAAATTGCTAAAGTACTTCCATCTTAAGGTTTGTAAAGAAAGGCTGAACTATTAACAGATAATACAAGCAACTGAACTGTCCATTTTTGATAGCTCAAATGGTTCATATTTCAGGTTCCGTTATACTCTTATTAGTTACTAAAATATTCACATATGTTACGAATAGCAAACCAGAGATAACATTGCTTTTTTTAAAAAAACATACCAAACAGCTTTGTTAATATATATATATATATTTATCCATTTAAGAAAATATATATGACTACCCAACTCACTCTCAGTGACTATATCAATAACTCCTCCCTCACCCCATTTGACAATCATCAAACAAGCCATTCTGAGGTCCCCAGATCCATTGGCAAAATCAGGTCTTCAGTCTCTTGCAAAAGAGTATCAAAGTGGGAGCCAAACCTATCTCCACAGGGATGATGTTTCATTGGCATGGAGCCACTACAGAGAAGGCCCTTGGTCTTGGTAGGTGGGCCAGGGAGCTGCAGCATTCTCAGATTCCCTGCCCTGGTGGGAAAGGTAGATGTAACGGGGAAAAGACGGTCCTTCAAATAATCAGGTTGCAAGCTGTATAGGGCTTTGAAGGTGACAACCAGCACCTTGAATTGGACCCAGAAGCAAATTGGCAACCAGTACAGTTCCCGCATAAGAGATGACACTTGTGTACCTCTCAGTCCGCCCAAAACCATTTTGAAACAATTGAAGCTTCTGGATACTTTTCAAAGGCAGCCCCACGTAGAGCACATTATAATAGTTCAGATGGGAGGTGATAGATATTGTGAGCAGGAATTGTTGCAGGGAAGGGCATAACTGGTGACCAATCCTCAGTTGCACAAAAACCTTCCTGGCCATGACTGCCACCTGCTACTCGAATGGAAGTGATGAGTCCAGGAGAAATCCTGGATTACACACCGGGTCTGTCTGGGGCAGTGCCACACAATATAAGACCAAAGGTGGCAATTCTCCATGGTCCAAAGAATCCCAAACGCAGAACCAGTGCAACCAGTTAGAATTGGTTAGAATGCAGTACTGCAGGGTATTTCTGCTGACTGCCAGCTGTTTGCAATTTGCCCGTTTGAATCTCACCAGGCTCAAGGTTGACTCAGGCTTCCATCCTTCCCAAGATCGGTAAAATGAGGACTTAGATTGTTGGGGGCAATATGCTGATTCTGTAAACCGCTTAGAGAGGGCTGTAAAGCACTGTGAAACGGTGTATAAGTCTAAGTGCTATTGCTATTGCTATCTTGCCAGGGTTCAGTTTCAGACTGTTGCTTCCCATTCAGCCTTTAACAGCCTCCAAGCACTGCAAGAGTTAAGTCACAGCATGGCATAATTCACCATGGGCTGTGAGATATAGCTGGGTATCCTCAGCATATTGATGATGATCTCACCCATCAGCTTTATGTAGATGTTAAACAGAATTGGATAAAATATTGAGCCTTGTAGGACCCCGCAAAGCAGGGACCTAGGTGGACCTCTTGCTTTCTATCAATGTCCATTGACAAAGACCACAGAGGAAGGAAATAAACCAGGACAACACAGAGATCTCTACTCAAAACCTCTGAAGTCTCTCTAGAGCAGTGATGGCTAACCTTCTCAGGACCGAGTGCCGAATGCACGCACATGTGAACCCCCACAATGCAATGCATGCATGGCCCCCGCACATGCACCCCTGTGCATGTGTGCATGCCCCCTGCATGTCTCCACCCCCACATGTGCCCCACCCCTGCATGCATGCACGGCTCCCCACATGCACCCTACTCCAGCACATGCGTGCAGAGACCTGAAGACCAGCTGGCCAGCGGGAGGCATGCACGCATGCGCGGTGGAGCTGAGCTGGGGTGATGGCTTGCGTGCCCACAGAGGGGGTGCTACATGCCACCTCTGGCACGCATGCCATAGGTTCACCATCATGGCTCTAGAGGGATACCATAGTCAATGATATCAAAGACACCAAGAAGTCAAATAGAGTGAGGATAGACACATTACCTCTATCCTGCTTCCACCAGAGATCATCATAAAGTGCCATCAATGCATTTTCCACACCATATCAAAGCCTGAAACCTGGCTGGAAAGGGTCTAGGTAACCCATGTCATCCAGGAACCTCTGGAGCTACTATGCAACTACCTTCTCAACAACCTTCCCCAGAAAGGGAAGATTGGAAACAGGAGAAAAATTATCCAATAGCGTGGAGACTGGAGATGGTTTTTAAGAAGAGGAGGCCCACAGCCTCCTTAAAATGCTGGGGGCACCCCCCAATAGGAAAGCATTAATCCCTACTAGTACCCACCTGTATGCCACTTCCTGGGAAGTTTTACGCTACGAGGGGCATGTATCTAAAACACAGGTGTTTGCACTCATATTCCCTAGGATCCTTCCCACTTCCTCAGGCAACAGAGTCAAACCATCCCAGATAACTGGCAAGAACCTGCCTCAGGTGTCTCCACCAGACTAGCAACCACACTGTCATCTAACTGGGAATGAATTTGAGTGATTTTGTCCTCCAGAAAATCAGCAAATTCTTCAGTGTATCCCTTCATGTAGACTCCTTCCCAGGAGGAGATGGCTCACTGTAAAGAGGGTTGTTAGCTGATTATCTGCAGATGTAATTAGTGAGAAGTACTTATGCTTCATTGCCTGAAACGCCATGAAGTAGGCCTTAATAACAGCTCTTACCCATGTTCAATGTAGTTTATCCTTTGTCTTCTGCCAGTGATGTTGTAGATATCTCTATGCCTATTTCATATTCCTGGGTATATTGCACAGATAAAACCATACTCCCTCAAACTGGAATATCTATATAGAAACTTATTTAATATTTTATACAACTTTCCACTTTTTATTATCTCACAATCAGTTAGCATAAGGAATATAAGTTGCTTTTTGATACACTGGGAGGTTTTTTTTTTTGCCAGAATAAAAAGGTAAACATTCCCTTCGCTAGTCGTTTCCTGCTCTAGGGACAGTACTCATCTCTGTTTCTAAGCCAAAGAGCCAGCACTGTCTGATGACGATTCTGTAATAATGTGGCCGGCATGACTAAACACCAAAGGCGCACGGAACACTGTTACCTTCCCACCAAGGTGGTCCCTATTTTTCTACTTGCATTTTTACATGCTTTCGAACTGCTAGGTTGGCAGAAGCTGGGGCAAGTAACTGGAGCTCACTAGGGATTTGAACCGTTGAACTGCTGACCTTTCTGATCGACAAGCTCAGCGTCTTAGCCACTGAGCCACCGCTCAGCTTTATTAGCTTAGGTGGCTAAATGCTTTGCCTTGAAGATTTCATATACTCAGTTCATATGTAGTCCCTTTTTAACAATGGCAACTGGGACTGTCAGAATTGTTGTTGCTAAGAGACACAGTCATGTGAAATAACACTTTATGACCATGTTCCTTAGCAATGGAGTGCCAGGTCTCAATTGCGATTGAAACCTGAGGGCTACCTATATAGTGAAGGCCATCAATTTGAGGATTGGTTACAAATTTAGTTTTTTATCACTGTCATGACTGCAAATCATTATTAAATGAAGCAGTCACTAAGCAGGACTACCTGTAGTAAATAATCCATAGTAAAAGAAACCCTGGTCAAGATATTGAAAGGCAAATTCAGTGTCAGATTTCTTTCTTCAGGACTGACTACAATGAAATTTCCTCACTAAAATGAAGCAAGATGAAATAGCCTTTACAACATAAAGCAAGAGCTAGTTTTTTGACAATTTACGAGGAAAAAACAACACATTTCCTCAACTGTTCTTTAACAAGCCATCAGTTTAATCCCCAGTTACTGTCATGACAGCAGTCATTTTGCTCCCTGTGTTGCACTGCGCTTGCAGAGTTTACAGCTGAGCAGAAGATAAAATTCTTCATTTGTTTGTTTTGGATACTGAGGTGGTACACGATTTTAGACTGTTGATTAAGTAACCATCATCATCAGAGCAGGAGATTAGAAAGAAAGAGTTGACATAATTGAAGAATTGCCAAGGCTTTATTATGGAGGAAGTTGGTAAGCAATTTACTGTGCAATCCCATCCTTGTTTATTCATAAGTTAGTGCTAGTATTCTAAGTTGTGTGTGTTTAAAAAATCAAGGTGGAAAAGAGAGGCAGTGGTGGAGGGTGGAACAGTGTTTGATTTGTCTATCCTCAAATCAGAATGGATCACCAATGTTTGCTCTCATCACAGTGACTTGGAAGGCAAAAATAAATAAATAAATAAATTGAAGAGCCAAAATTGTGGTTGGGAGATGTGGTTCAAATGTTAAAGTAGATTGGAGAATATGCTAGAAAAACACATGAACAGAAGGTATGCTAGTTATTTTGGTTGGTTAGTAGTTACGTTCATGAATTAGAGGCATGAAGAAGAAACATTAAATATCCCAACTCAGAAATACAATTCAAACACATGTAAAAACTACAAAGGAGCTAAAGGATTTAGCACTAGGTTCAAAGGAAGATGGATAGACTTTCTAAAATCTTGTACAAATGAAATTGTAGAATGAATGAAAACTTTGTAGAGAAAGAATGCATTCAGGAGTCAATTTTCTTTAGCAATTAGATATTATAGGCTATAGACCTACTGTCAAATTTACAAGTTTCTGGTACAGATGAAATTCTCACTGAATTGTGTAAAGTTGCAGAAGTAATTATATCAGTAACAGGTTTGGATCAACAAATATTGAACAAGAATGTGTAGCATAGAAATTAGGAAAGATGAGTGTGTATACTTATATTGAACTTATGCATTAATTTCTCACATACTCAGTGTTTTGCTTAAACACTTTTAAAGAAGAACAGAACCATATATGGAAACAAAATGCCAAATAGATAGACTTTGGAAAAGGTAAAGGGATATGAGATCAAATAACTAATACAAGATGTATAATAGAACAAGATAATATGAGAAGGAAGTTTACCTTTGCTTCAGCAAGATTACAGCAAGACTTTGTGTAAATCAGGCCAGAAAGTGGGACACATTAAAGCTAATGGCAATGTCAGAACATCTGATTATTTTTCTCAGGAATCTTATAAAGTGATTTATTATAAGACTGGCAAGATTCAGAGAGATGACACCTGGAATATAAATAGGAGATGAGAAAACAATTTTGAGTTATGTAAATGACATCATTGTTAGTCAAAAGTAGAAATGATTATTATGTTATTATGAAAGTAAAAAAAGTTTACCTTAATAAATTTAATATTAAATGTCAATTTATTTACAGCTTCTATAAGCCATATTTCAAATATGACTATTAAGAAGATAACATAAATGTTGGCCTGCATATATAGGAAACTTTAATCAAAAAAGTGAAAACAATAGACGCTTTTGTTTTTTGGGCAGGGTGTTCAAGATTAAAATGGTCCATGTTCTGCTAAAAAGGAGATTAATCCTTCTGAAGAAGGCAGTGAAAAACCTAGACAAAATCATGAAACATAAAGGCAATTAAATGACGGATCACAACACTTAAATGGTATTTCCACAGGAAAATGTATGTATGGCTATTAAAGCTAAATACTAAGAAAGAAAACAAAAATATGTCTTCAAGTAATGGATTTGGAACCCATTACTAAGAACTTCATGGACTGATAAATTGGAGGGAATAGGAGAAAATAATGGAGTGATTTGATGAATGGGATTAAAGAAATTAAACACAAATCCTTGGAAGAACCGAGATATTACCAAAGACAGCTGAAGATGAGTCGTATTTATCCATATAGTCACCAGGAATCAAATTTGACCATGACACCCAATTAAATGATTTAGGAAGAACCAGAACCAATTTGGTCTAGTGATTAAGATGCTGACTTAGAAACCAGGTCACCGGGAATTCTAGTTCTGCCCTTAGGCATAAAAGCTGGCTGGGTGGCGCCAGTTGCTCTTTCTCAGCACAACCCACTGCACAGGGCTGTTATCGTGGGGATAATAGGAGGAGAGAGGAGTATATTAGGTATGTTCATCACCTTTAGTTGCTTATAAAAGTAATAAAGGCAGGATAAAAAAATGTAAAAAAAACCCTGGAATGTAAGAATCAATATTTATTCAGCAATGATGCATGGATCGAGAGGGTTCCCTGCTACTTAACTGTGGTATAGATAGCTGGTTGTGCATTGCAAATGGTATGAATCTGAAACATAATTTCCTTGCGGTATAAGGAACAACTCTCATTAAAAAGTACGTATGCCCTGGAGTATTTTAGCTACCTGATCAATCTTAGTTTGGGATGCTTAAGGACTTGCCCATGTTCCCTTGTAAAACATTGGATCAACCTAATGATGCCTGCAAGGGAAACATAACTCTGAGTCTGTAGGGATTGGGAAATCAGTCAGATATTTGTATCTATCTATACACTTATGGATGCTATGTTTTTAATTTAATGAATGAAAGACCAATTGAGCCAATCAGATACTACAGTACTTGCACCTTCTCAATAGCGCCCAAGCTGCTCTCATTCCTGACAGCCTTCAAACCAGCGGTGGGTTGCTCCCGGTTCGGACCGGTTCTTAAAACTGGTAGCGGCAGTGGCGGGAGACTCCGCCCACCCACCCGGGATGCTTCTGCGCATGTGCAGAAGCGCTGTGCGCATGCGCATGAACCAGTGGCAAACTAATTTAGAACCCACCACTGCTTCAAACCCTTTAAAACCTTTACAGAACAGGATAAAATGCTAGTGTGATGTCAACAAAACTACAAAGCAACAGCAAGGAGATCCATTAAATCTGATCTTTTCCATAAGCCCGCAGAAGAGCTGCTATCTTATGTGTATGTGAATTAACCCAAAATGTTGAATCTTACTTGGCTAAATTCAGATTCTAGCATCTCTATCTGAGGTTTATTAAGGGTTCTAAATGAACTCTCATGTTTAACAATAGGATTCATATGAATCTTTTATAGCTTCTTGATACTGTCTCTTGAGTTCCTTATTAAAATTCTTTTCATTTTTTCCCCTTTTGTTAAACAAAATGAGGGAAGGAGAGCATGCATTTCATGTTCTGTAGATAAACGTAACAAGTAGATTTTTCTATAGTTTCCTTTCCTAATCACTGGGAAGCTCATATGTCCTCTAACATGTTTTTTGACAGCTGCAAAATAAATTTTAAAGGTCAGTTGAATCAGATAAAGCCCCTCTTGGCAGTCTCTGCATCCTTAGAATTTTATGGCTAACATTTAGCTTATGCTAGCAAAGCTGCTGGTGAGGATTCTTTAGAGGAAAGAGAACCTCAGAAGAAAAAATGACAAAATAAAGAACAATTAAGCTGGAATGTCATAAACAGTCCCACTGGTGTCCCTGATTATATAGTGGATAGCAGATGATTCTACAAGCATTTGTCTCATTTTAAAAAGAACTCTTTTCTGTGATGTTTTGGATTTAGCACATTCAAAACCTAGAGGACTACGATGAATAGATGGCCGTGACTAATTTCTTTTGAATTACTGTGTAATTCTTTATCAGTCATGTTCTAATAGGCAAACAGAATGCTATCTTCTGTCTGCATCTTACACTCAAACCCGCCTCATAGCTTTTCTCGGCAATGTATTGATGAGATTTTAGTTAATGAACAAATGTGCCAGGAGTGCTAATTACTTGCTAAGTGAGAGTGATTTAAAACAACACTGAATCCTTATCAAGTGACCTACCTTGGCAATAGCTGTGAAAATGGTTTAATAGCTTCCCGAATGCAACTTGGTCAGATCTGAAGATAGGGAATCTCATTTAGAGGAGCTGGGAATTCATTGTGACCTGATTCACACACACCAGGGATGTCAAACTGGCGGCCTGTGGGTCGGATGCGCAGGCCACACCCACCCCAGGTCCATGAATTAGAAATACATCACGAAATGTCACGTGATGGCAACGTGACGCCGCGAGTTTGACACCCGTGACCAGAGATGGTATTCACTTACCTTCCCTACAGGTGTTCTGCCCCGGCGTCGAGCCCACCAATAATTACTCACACACAACCGTCTAAACACATTTCGTTTTACTAAGAGCCGAGGTGGCGCAGCGGTTAGAGAGCAGTACTGCAGGCTACTTTAGCTGACTGTGATCATTTCAGTTCAGCTGTTCAAATCTCACCAGCTCAGGGTTGACTCAGCCCTCCATCCTTCCAAGGTAGGTAAAATGAAGACCCAGATTGTTGGGGGCAATGTAAAATATATACATTGCTTAATGGTGTAAACCGCTTAGAGAGTGCTTGCACTATGAGGCGGTATATAAATCTCACTAATAAATAAATAAATAAATAAATAAATAAATAAATAAATAAATAAATAAATAAATAAATAAATAAATAAATAAATAAATAAATAAATAAATAAATAAAGCAAAGTCTTCTAATACATTCTTAGAAGCGTCCAAAGCAAATTAAAGGCAGAAGTTCTTTAGTTCATAAACCCAGCTGTTAATATCTTATCTTAATAGCTGGCCGAAGTCCAAGAGGTAATTATCAAAGCTTACTGTGCTTGGCACGAGTCCCGGAGCTAGGAAAGGCAAGAGACAAGATGAAAACTGGATTCACAGAATTCAAGAGCTGGAATCAACGCAGAGATTGCCAAAACCAGAGTCGTGGAGCAAGCTAGGATCAGACAGGTCTCTTTTTCAATCATTGTTCTCTGCAATGAGGCTCAGCGTGGTTGGGACTTAAGTAGTCTAAGGGCATGGACAATTAGCCTGCAGCTCTACTCTTGAGTATACCTCCTCCGGAGTAAACCTTCCTGCCTCTTGGCAGCCCTGCATGCTCTTGCATTCAGGAAAGGAGTAGCCCCTCCTTTCTCAGCACTGCCAAGAGGCACTGAAGGTTCCAAACGCCTAGGCTGCACCAGCTGCGGGCGGGCCACAACAACCGGTTCACAAATGTGTGCACGTCCATGCATGCGCTTTGCTTGTGAATGCAGCTTGCAAGCATGCGCATGGCTACAAAATTACCCTAAATAGGATGGCATAGTACCAGGCTGGTGAGCGGGCCCACCCACAGGTCACTACTACTGGTTTGACCCGCAGGTCGCTAGCGGTTTGCTTGAACTGGTACAAACCAGCAGAATACCACCTCTGTCAGTGACATATGCCGCCCTGAGTCCCTCGGGAGTAGGGCGGCATAGAAGAGCCAATAATAAATAAATAAATAAATAAATAAATAAATATACTAATCATAGATAAGAAAAATTATGGCTTAATGTGATGTATGTTGCAGATGATGCCTACAAAGCTTTTCCTTCTGATATGGCTATGCTGTTGGAATGTGTAGCAAGGCCTGTTTTAACCTTTCCAGGACCCAAGATGTTAAAAATGCTCTTCAGAAATGGACATGATGAGGTAAGTACCCGTTGCCATTTCCAAGTACTAACTTACAACAGTGTGATAAACCCCTATGGCATTCTGTTACTTTGGACCTGCAGAGTAAATTTGTCCTGCAATATATGTTTTGTTTGCACATTCAGTCAGGGGCCTTGAGCTTGCAAACTAAGCACTGTGGCTTTTTACTTTTTTGTGCATGTGATGCAAATAGAAAAGATCCAGGGTTCTGTGGCCGCCATCTTGATTTTTTCTGAAACCTAAATGGCTACCAATGTCTCCAACTCAAGCAGGGGATGTATGTAGACAAAGTGTGTAGGCGCCAACAACTGGATAAGTGTGTGTACATGTATGTCTCTATGTATAAAATTTCACCACAGAAAAATTCAGCAGAAAACACCAAAAGGTTATTTTCTTTGAATGCTTACTAAACCAAAAATGAAAGTTAGTCTTTATTTAAAGAAACCTCCTTCTAAATCCCTGGTAAAAGAAATCCATTTGTATATGACTGTTCAGAAAGATGGAGCTTTCCAACAGGACTTTGTATCATGAGATTGACAAGAACTACTGTCCGTCATAGTGCATACACTTAGTGATATATTTAATGATGCTTTTGAAGCTGCTTTCTGTCTCCCTATCTTCTTGACGGTGTGCAGTGTGTATTTTGATCCAGCAGGAAGAAATAGCAATCTTATTTACAGCTTAGAGAAGATATTCAAAAGCATATTAAGTGGCCTTGGAATTGCACTTTCTGATTTTATGTACACACTGAACTGGGGAATAAAGTGTTTATTGATTTTTACTTATGATATTTATGAAGCTAACCATAAACCATAGCACAATGTTTTTCTAACTGTCATGCCTCTTCAAATAATCCATAATTAGAACAAACCTTATTGTGTGGGTTTGAAAACCTTTGGATGAAGAATTTAAGGCAGACTATAGCTGCCTGTTTTGCAAATGCTTAACACATTAATTCTAATTCTTATTTTTTTTGGCTGAAGGCAATATGCAAATTTATATGTATAAAATAGTTCTGATAGTTCTGATAGTTCCATCAGCTGCCGTTCACACATGAAGATTTTATCTGGGATCATCTAGGTCCGTGATGGCAAACATATGGCCAACTACGTTGCCGATCTGATCTAAATGTAGTTTATAAAATCATATACCAAAATGTCCTTCCTGTTAATGACTACTTCAGCTTCAACCGCAGCAATACACGAGCACGTAATAGATTCAAACTCAATGTAAATAAACCGCTTCAAACTCGACTGCAGAAAATACGACTTCAGCAAAAGAGTGATCAATGCTTGGAATGCACTACCTGACTCTGTGGTTTCTTCCCCAAACCCCAAAAACTTTAACCTTAGACTGTCTACAGTCGACCTCTCCCAGTTTCTAAGAGATCTATAAGGGGCGTGTATTAGCACACCACTGTGCCTACCATCCCTGTCCTACTGTCCTATTGTCCTCTTTTATCGTTACTTTTTACTTATGTTTATACAAACTACTATTAAAAAATAAAAATAAAAATAAATAAAAAAATAAAAAATCTTGCGTAGATTCTTCTCTGGCAATATTACACTGCTAACCAGAGCATACAACACATTTGTCAGACCAATTCTCAAATACAGCTCACCTGTCTTGAACCCACACTGCATATCGGACATTAATACAATTGAGAGGGTCCAGAAATATTTCACAAGAAGAGTCCTCCACTCCTCTGCTCGCAACAGAATACCTTATTCCACCAGACTTGAAATTTTGGGCTTAGATAGCTTAGAGCTATGTCGCCTTTAATCTGATCTAAATGTAGTTCATAAAATCATCTGCCACAATGTCCTACCTGTCAATGAATACTTCAGCTTCAACCGCAACATTACACGCGCACACAATGGATTCAAACTCAATGTAAACTGCTTGAAACTCGACTGCAGAAAATACGACTTCAGCAACAGAGTGATCAATGCCTGGAATGCACTACCTGACTCTGTGGTTTCTTCCCCAAACCCCAAAAACTTTAACCTTAGACTGTCTACAGTCGACCTCTCCCAGTTTCTAAGAGATCTATAAGGGGCGTGTATTAGCACACCACTGTGCCTACCATCCCTGTCCTACTGTCCTATTGTCCTCTTTTATCGTTACTTTTTACTTATGTTTATACAAACTACTATTATCCTATACATGTTTGACAAATAAATAAATAAAATAAATAAATAATATCTACAAGGACAGCTAGACTAGCTCCATGAAATGTCATTTTACTACTTTTTTTATTTTTCTCTTTCACCTTCAATCTTTTTTGTTCCAGTGAGTAATTCAATTGTCTTGCTGTTTTGGTTTTTCATCTGTATTTCTTAATAAGCCACTTTTCTTTTTATTAGTCCTTCGGGAATTGGGCGGCATAGAAATACAATAAATTAAATTAAAATAAATTGAAATTAAATTAGTCAGTTCTTTAAGTTTTTAAAGGTAAAAATAACTGTACAGCAGCAAATATATTGTCACCAGCTTGATACATTGTACAGCCTTTCTGAGTTTCAGTTTCACCGACTCATACTGGCAGTTGATCTGGTATGTCCCTGAATTATCCCTTATGATATTGTGTTTTGCTGTCTCCAACAATAATTCTCTGGAATTCAGAAGGATCATAAAAATAATCTCCACTGAAGGTTGAAATTTGTGCCTTTTGATTTATTGGTGTTTTATTTATTGGTTTGATTTATTGGTTTTTGTGTTTTTCACAAGGAATATCATATGGTCCAGCTACCTGAAGTCCCAGGACTTGATTTCAGGACAACGAATGGTTGTCGGGTTCCAATTCTTCACAGAATTTCCAGCAATAATAGAGGTCTTCAGGCATCTTAAACTAATAATAACTTTCTACTTGTTGGCGAACATAAACAGGAATATCTGCTTTGCTGGCTTTTTTAGTCCTTTAATTTTTTTTCACCTTGCTTTTGTGCATCTGTATGGCATCTCTGCTTCTTGCCTCCCATCATTTTGGTACTTGTTGCCTTTTATGGCTGTAACAGTTTCCAAGTTTTCCTTGTGATGTCATTGCCCAAAGACATGACATCAAAACAGAGTGACAGTCTGTTCCACTTCCAACTTGGCTTGTCAAGCAAAACCAAGAAAAACTTTACAAAAGCACATATTTTAACAAAAATATCTAAAATCAAACAGTGTATGTGAATTTATTTTAAAAGGAGAGCTAGTTTGGTCTAGCAACCCGCGGCTCTGGAGCTGCATGTGGCTCTTTCATCCCTCTGCTGCGGCTCCCTGTCGCTCAAAATATGCATCACAACTGCCAATGTGCGATACCCACCGATGTGCAATTTATTATGGTTTTCAACCCCCGGTAGGCCAACCATGGATAAATCCAAGAAAAGAAAAGTTTCAGAAGAAAACAGAACCTTTTATTCAACTATATATGCTAGTTTTATGGCTGCTCAGGAAATAGTCAGGCACGGGAAGAGTTTTGTGGCTCCCGGTGTTTTCTTTTCTGTGGAAAATGGGTCCAATTGGCTCTCTGAGTGTTTAAGGTTGCCGACCCCTGGTCTAGTGGTTAAGGTTCCAGGCTAGAAAGCAGAAGACCAGGAGTTCAAATCCCATTGTAGCCATGAAAGCCAGCTGGGTGACTTTGGCCCAGTCATTCTCTTTCAACCCAACTCATCGCACATGGTTGTTGTTGTGGGGAAAAGAGGAGGAGGAAGGGGTGTTAGATATGTTTGCCACCTTGAGCTATTTGTATAAACAATAATATGGGTTAAATGATAATTCAGGTTCTATATTTTTCACCTGAATGTGAAAGACTGTGCCTTAAGCGGTACCATTTACTTTATATGGTAAACATTAAATGACCAAAATAAAGGACCAAAGTGAGTTTTTGAAAAATAAATACATTTAAAGGACAGATTTTTGAAATAAAGGGCTGTCCTTATAATAAGGAATGCATGTCACTGTATTAATAGTACATGTTGGTTTATGTGTATGCAACTGTGGTGGCAGAACATTCATTTTTCTGCAGTGTTGATGAATGCATCTGATATATGCACTGTGTGAAGATCAATCACATGTATCAAGAATATTGTAAGAGAATATAAATGGTATATTTTAAATAACAGCCATATTTCATCAACTCTAAGTCCCTTAAAGCCTGTTATTTTTCTTAAAAACTCTTGACAGTCATTTTGGAAATCTACATATATAATGGATTAACTCTTTTTGGTTCATAGGCAAGTCATAAACATTGTACCAGAATTTCCCTCAGGTGAAAGATTGGCTTAATACAAAATCCAATTCTCAGTCAGAATGGCTGGAAGCGCTGAAACACACTCCAGGATAGTGGAAACTGAGAGACATAAAGTTCCTAGTGATAACCCTGAACCACAAAGATCATAATGATGCACAGCTGTACTCAATAAGATTCCAACCAAGAGCAAGAGACAAACCCATCACTCAGTTAACAGCAGGTGGTATTTGCATATTAAAGGATCAGTAACCGTTTAGAAGCTGCACTTTTGTTGAGGGAACAACAGCAAACATGAATAACAGCAATTACACTATGACAATTGGCAGCATCTCATCAGGAACTGTATGGCAGAGAGAAGAGATTAAATTTATCTATCAATGAGTCACAAAGCACTGCTGAGAAGAAATGACATTTTCTTGGAGAGTGCCTACACATTCTGCTGGCTAAAGAAAAGCTGTTGGCTTCTGCAGTCATTCATTGAAATTTCAGTCTGTTCCATAGTTCAGTATAATTTCTTTTAACAATGCTCATGTTTGCATATCAAACAATGTCATGTTTTGGTATGTTCACAAGGAACACTATAATATAACCTTCTGGCATATCAGCCTTCCAACATTTGGTATTTTCAGATATGTCTAAAAAGCTCTTTTGTCCATCCACTTAGTTGTGTTGGTCAAGTACAATGGGTGCTGCAGTCCGACATATGTGGAAAACACTGGATTTGATAGCATGGTATTATTACGGTCATTGCTGTTGAAATCCAAACTGGAAATTTCATTCTATTCATTCTATTCATTCTATTCATTCATTCAAGTATTCATTCTATCTATACGTTCAAGGCATTTGAATGCACTTCAGCAATAAAATACAGTTTTGACCAATGCCTGTTTGAGTGGGAATCTGATATATGCAAACACTTTGAGAGAGGAAGGGAAGGAGGGAGGAGAGAGAGAGAGAGAGAGAGAGAGAGAGAGAGAGAGAGAGAGAGAGGGAGGGAGGGAGGGAGGGAGGGAGGGAGGGAGGGAGGGAGGGAGGGAGAGAGAGAGAGAGAGAGACTGATATAACAATTACATTCAGTTTAATGGACCAGAAGGTAATGCATATGGGATGCAATGCCCAAAATTTCCATTGGATTTATGCCACTTTGGGCAACATCTTTAATGATGTTATTATGTAAATACCAGTAATATAGTTTGCTTCATTTGCAGACAATCGGGAACAATGTTGTGTACCTCGTCTCCCATTTGGCCCATTAAATCATGATCTCACCATACTTTAAAAAGCATTCTATTGATGTACAGTAAAATAATAATCCAGTTTCAGGCTACAGGCATAATTTTGGAGTCAGTCCTATTTCACTGAAGGCACTTACAGAAGTGCTTTGGCCCACTTTGGGATAGGCTGTGGACCAGTTGGTTGTCACAACATTCTCTGTTTTGGAAGCTAATTCAATTTATTTCTGAGTCTTTATTAGAAATTGTGCAAAACTGGTATTTTCCTTTGGATTGCTAAATCTTGTGCATGGTCTATTTTAAACTTTTGCTTCAACCTGCCTTCTGACTCCTAGGCTCCAGGCACCTCTCTCTCTCTCTCTCTCTCTCTCTCTCTCTCTCTCTCTCTCTCTCTCTCTCTCTCTCTCTCTCTCTCCCTCTCTCCCTCTCCCTCTTCCTCCCTCCCTTCCAAGGATTGCTGAGTAGAGCTGGAATTCTGGGAATCAAAGGCCACATGTCTTAAAAGTTGCTGAGGTTGAAAAACACTGAGATAGAGGAAGAATCCAGGTGTGTGTGTGTGTGTGTGTGTGTGTGTGTGTGTGTGTGTGTGAGAGAGAGAGAGAGAGAGAGAGAGAGAGAGAGAGAGAGAGAGAGAGAGAGAGAGAGAGAGAGAGAGAGAGAGAGAGAGAGAGAGACTGTTCTGTAGCCAATGCAGTGTCGAATTTTCTTCCCATAGCCATGCTTTTGGGGAAGGTCTGGTTCCTCATTTCTTACTTTGCAGAATATTCTCTTAAAAGCTTCACTCTATCATGATCATCAATAAATTGACAGTCCCTTGAAAGGAAAATATTCCTCTGACAAAACACTTGGATCTTATAAGCATATCTTGGCACATATTCTGTATAGCAACTGGTGGTGGCTTATCCCAGGTTGGTCATCTTTGAATTCCAGCAGGCAGAATTTGCCAATTACTGCCAATGTAGCATTGCTCAGGATGGCTCTACAGAGAGCATGGCATTCTCTGGGATCATGGGATTTATCCTAAACTATTTCTTCCTAGTTCCAGGATGGAGCAAAGCAGCTGTGTGGATGAGCCCTTTTTATTTTTAAAACTGTCTTTCCTCTTCAAGAAGGACAAACCTTTACCATTGTGCAGCAGATACTGCTAAAGAATGCACGTACTTTTATATGTAAAGTTGAGAAAATTCCTGAAAATTTTAATTTCCTGTACGTCATTAAATTATTTATGCAGAAATATCCAGCAATAAAACGAAATGCACTTAAAATGTCCCCTGATATTGCTTTGGCAAATATCTGAAATACAAAGCTTGCTATTTTTGTTTTCAAAGCAACCATGAGATGCATTAAGTTGAAGTAATCAAGATATAAAAAAGCAAACATCTTGAAGTTTTAAAACAAGATTAAAAAATTAAAAGTGAAAAAGACAGATGCAGGAAAAAAAAAACCAAATCCTGAAGTTTGCCTTCCTGTCCACAAGGAGGTAATTCAGTATTTGAAGATATGGACAGAATTGTAGGGTACTAACAGAACAGAGGCTGATCCATAATTCTTCTCTGAAACTACAGTCTCTGTGTTGTCCAAAGATAGATAGCTATGTTTTTATGAGGTTAAAGTTCACCTCACTAAATTCAATCCTACTATAACTGGCTTCTTGGCATCAAATGATTTTCATTTATAATACTTGACATCCGTGCAATGGAAAGTAGTACTAAATGTGGGCAAAAGATGAAATCTCTACCTAAATTACCATTCCTGAAAGTAAAAATAAGTCTATGCGTGCCAGAAGAAAAGTTTACATAGTGATAGAGGTTCTTCTATTTTTGACCTTTCAATGATAAATTGTACTCATTCTTTTCAGTTCCATAGGACAAGGATTGACAATTTTTTCATGAACATAGGCTGTACTTTATTTTTTTTTAAAGTTGGTAAGATCCAGGGGTGGGTTCTACTTACCTTCCCTACTGCTTCGGGGTCGCACTGGAAGTGCGTGTTTTGCTACACTTGCACACGCGCCCCCGTCGTTTCCAGGTTAAATTGGTCTGCGCATGCGCAGGAGGCTTTGCGCATGCACAGAGTGTTATTTTTGCATAAATTTAGCTCTGCTGGATGGATTTCAAGCCAGAGGACCAGTTCGGGGGCATGTCCAGCTGACCATTGCTGCCGGTTCGGCGAACGGGGGAAAATTCCCGCTACCGGTTCTATAGAACCGGTCCGAACTGGCATGAACCCACATCTGTAAGATCACATGTAACTGCAATTTTGTGTGTCTTTTTCTAGCTTTATTGGAATGGGACTGAGCTTCTTCTTTTGGAAAATCATGTAAAATCAATTTTAGAAGTCATGCAATAATTTCCTTGTTTCCCACATCAGAAAAGAAGGCTATTTGTTCATTTATTTGTGGGATGTATTTGTCAATCTTTGCCACACATCAATCTGTGTCAATACATGATGCACTGAATGTCCAATCATCAGGTTAGTGGTCTGCAATGATTTGTTAGAATTGCTTTAATTATTAAGGATTGTTAAGCTGTGGTGGAGCAGTGGTTAGAATGCAGTATTACAGGCTAACTCTGCCAACAGCCTGGAGTTTGATCCTGACTGATGGGCTTGAGGTTGACTCAGTCTTTCATCCTTCTGAGATCAGTAAAATGAGGACCCAGATTGTTGGGGGCAACACTGTAAATTGCTCAGAGAATGCTGTAAAGCAATATGGAATAATATATAAGTTTAGGTGCTTTTACTATTGCTATTATGAAATTATGTAAGGGCAGACTTGACTAGACAATATATTGAATATGAGGCCAATGTGTACTGTTTTTCATCACCAATGCAACATAGTCTGCTTCAATGAGATGATTGGCACGCTACAGGTGACATTCTCTGCTTCAGTGCTCTGATTAAAAGTGCTTGAACACTTGTTGAGACAAAGAAAAGATGCTTCAATCAAACTTTGAAGGAAGTAGAGAGCTTCTCTGAAGGTCTATACAGCCCTGTCAAATCATACATCAGTTTTAATTGTATGGATGTTGGTTGTGTAGCAATAACTTGGTTTATTTCAAGTGTGCTTTTATTTTCTGCATGTAGAAACTAGATATAGTCTAGAACTATATTATGGTAATTATGGTAATCAAGAATCAAAATCATGTGAAATGCTAGTACCACTTTATGCTAGTACCACCTGGTAAGACCACACTTGGAATATTGTATCCAGTTTTGGTCACTACAATATAAAAAAGATGTTGAGACTCTAGAAAGTGTGCAGAGAAGAGCAACAGAGATGATTAGGGAACTGCAGATTAAAACATATGAACGGTTGCAGGAATTGGGTATGTCTAGTTTAATGAAAAGAAGTACCAAGGGTGACATGATAGCAATGTTCCAATATCTTAGGAGCTGCCACAAAGAGGAGGAGGGAGTGTCAACAAATTCTCCAAAGCACCTGAAGGCAAGTCAAGAAACAATGGATGGGAACTAATCAAGGAGAGAACCAACCTAGAACTAAGAGAAATCGCCTGACAGAACAATTAATAAGTGGAAAGACTTGCTGCCAGAAGTTGTGGGTGTTCCAACCCTGGAGGTTTTAAAGAAGAAATTGGACAACCAATTGTCCGATTGTATAGGGCTTCTTGCTTGAGCAGGGGACAGGACTTCAAGGTCCCATTCAAGTCTGTTATTCTGTTTTTCTGTCATTATTAGATGGCTTCAATTGAAGGTCTTATGTACTGGATAGCACAAGACAATCAAGAACAGTATGAATAGTTACCCATAAGATCTGTGAGGAAGTGAAGGAGTCTATTGTTTCTATATTTTCAGCTTTCATTTTGTTTTTAAAAAGCAGTTTGCTAGAAGATCTTTTTAGAAGTACAGATTTAAAGTAAAACAATCTCTCTTCTGCCCATTTTATAAGAAAAGTCTGTTCTTGTTTTTCATTGTTTTTAATCCAATGAAGAAATAAGCAATGCTTGGCAGATAATGTGTTTTTCCCCCTTAAATCTTTCCTGGTGGGAAATGATTGTTGCTTCATAAGAAACAATTTAGTAATCCAGGCTTTTGACGTTGTTATGATTAGACAATAATGTGTGTCCAAAATGAAAAGGTAGAAATAAAAACTGGAACTTAAAAGAGTACACACACACACATACATTACTGAACATTTAAACATTTAAAATGTTATCCTCCCAATATATACAGTATAAATAAAACCAATCATTGTTTTATTCATGCCTGAGGCACTGGCACAATCATTCCATGTGGGGAGGACAAGGAAGGGCTGCAGACCATGTAACTGGTGTTCCCAAACCCTTTAATATAGCAGTTGAAATAAAACACCAAATGAAATTCACATCATTTTTAGGGTTGTATGGAGATTTGGGGGACACAGCACTTGAATGAAACCCAGACTTAACTAGGGTTAATTGCACTAACATATTTTGTACATTGGTGTTCTCTGAATGTGTTGACAATGATATTAAGATCAATTTCCTATGAGAGACAGACTGGGATTGAGTGTGGCATGAATAATGCTTGGTTGTAAAAATCCTTGTTCTAGAAAGATCCTGAGAATTTCTGATATTCAGGACGAATAGATGAATTACGTCTATCATTTTTATCAGTTGTTTCTGGCAGCTACTGTCCTAGAGTGATCCTGATCTTTTTGGGAAAAGGAAGCTTAATATTATAAATTGTGTTTCTTGGCAATGTCCAATATTATATCATGGTGAAGTTGTGGTTGAAAAGCATCCGTATTAATTCTGTAAAAATATGAAATGTATGTGCTATCCTAACCTCCAGAGACAAAATTCTCAATCTCACTTATGTGTTAATATCTTTCAGAAAGACAGCAATAGTATAAACCAATACTAGACATGGACAAATGTCCGCAGAATATATTTTGTAATATTCTTTAGGAAACCCAAATGGACAAGACACCTACTAAACATTAACACACTGAGAGATCTTTTTGCTTGAACGAAGACTTGAACGAAGACTTGAATGTTATATTTTCAATTGCCCTCATTGATTCAAAATTGTTCCATACTTTACTTTCTTTGCCAGAAGATAAAGGAGATGCCTGATGAAATTGTATATAAGCTTTTTATAGGGTTGCGTTTAGGGAATCTAATCAAAGAAAGAGAAGCACCAATAAAAGTGCAGTGTGAAGTAGGTTTCTGCAAGTTCCACATATTTCACTATTTATTTTATTTATTTGTCAAAATGTGTACAAGATAGTAGGTATGGTATAAACATAAACAAAAGCAAAGTAGGTACAGATAAATTTGGACAATAGGACAGTAAGACAGGGACGGTAGGCACAATGGTGCGCTTATGCACGCCCCTTACAGACCTCTTAGGAATGGGGTGAGGTCGACTGTAGACAGTCTAAGGTTAAAGTTTTTGGGGTTTGGGGAAGAAACCACAGAGTCAGGTAGTGCATTCCAGGCATTGATCACTCTGTTGCTGAAGTCGTATTTTCTGCAGTCGAGTTTCAAGCAGTTTACATTGAGTTTGAATCCATTGTGTGCGCGTGTAATGTTGCGGTTGAAGCTGAAGTATTCATTGACAGGTAGGACATTGTGGCAGATGATTTTATGAACTACATTTAGATCAGATTAAAGGCGACATAGCTCTAAGCTATCTAAGCCCAAAATTTCAAGTCTGGTGGAATAAGGTATTCTGTTGCGAGCAGAGGAGTGGAGGACTCTTCTTGTGAAATATTTCTGGACCCTCTCAATTGTATTAATGTCCGATATGCAGTGTGGGTTCAAGACAGGTGAGCTGTATTTGAGAATTGGTCTGACAAATGTGTTGTATGCTCTGGTTAGCAGTGTAATATTGCCAGAGAAGAATCTACGCAAGATTTTTTATGCTCATTTATCTTTGCCACAGGATATTTTCTTTCTTGAGAATACAGGTCTTCAAGGAATACAATTACTTCCCTGTAATTACAAACTGTGAATTGTAGGGAAACTACTCAAATACTTTCTTGTGAGGCAAAATGGTCACAGATTTATGTTGCCCTGTCCTTGTCAAAAATCCTTCAACCAGGGAAGACGTTTTGGGGGAATTTCTGATGAAGTTGATTGGGTCAGTTATTTCACTCAGCACATTTCTACACTTATTGTTTTTTGATATATCTTGTTATGAAATGTGTTCATATCATCTACTGCACAGTGAATACACTGTACCTATAGTGCCTCTTCCTTCACAAGAGCCTATAATACACTGAAATGTCTAGCAACTTTAGACACTCCCTGATAATATTGGTTGCAGCACTGACTCAAAGGGAGGTCGAAGTGGCAGAAAACAATATTTCAAGTTAACAGAAATTTTGCAGCTGGGTCACAACTTCTACTATCCCATCTCTGTCTCCTTCCCTCACAAAAATCCTTGCCTACATATCCTTGGTAGGCAAAATAAATATGAAAGATGTTCTACTGTACTGATATCTGCAGTTTCAATCATACTTTATAGTACAATACATTATTGTCCTGATCTCAGAGAAATATATATAGAGGTCTCAAGCAATGTTCCCTGTAAAATTAGAAAACGGCGCACGGCAGTTAAAAACTACCGCGCGGCATTTTCTTTTGATGTGTGCAGCCGCACAGGCGTGCAACCTCTGCAATTAGAAAATGCTGGGCGGAAGTTAGAAACTTCCGTGCGGCGTTCTCTCATTAGGTGTGCGGCCGCGCTGCCGCGCACCTTAGAATAGAAAAGTGGTCTCAAGTATCTTATTCATTATCTCAGGTGATATCCATTTTAAATAAGTTCAGCTATAAGTTCAACTGTGGAATATTATCTGAATGTATCATCTAGCGCAGGGGGTCTCCAGCCTTGACAACTTTACGACTTGTGGACTTCAATTCCCAGAATTCCTCAGCCAGCGCATGGAATTCTGGGAGTTGAAGTCCACAAGTCGTAAAGTTGTCAAGGTTGGAGACCCCTGATCTAGAGCAAACTCAGGTCCCCCCCAGTTTTTCTCAGAAAGGGTACAAAGAACAACACAGACCAGTTATCAGATTGATAAAATGACTAAGCGGTACTGTTTTAGCCTCTTACACTTGACTCCAGTTTGCCTTCTGAAACACTGGAACAAATATTTAACATGGTTTTGTTAGCCATACTGTGTAGGCAGCTGAACAGTGCAATTAAATACTGATGGCTGTTAATTTGTACAGCACTTTTTCCCATGAATGAAGGCTTGATACACATTCTGTTTCTTGTGTTGGGAAAAGGAACATTCATCTGACTGAGCAGTAAATGCTGCAATAAATTGCCCAGTTTTAAACAAATATGCAGCCACTCATATGTTTGTTTCCAAGTCACAAAATACTTATGTCTTCCTGGTTTCCACTTTGTCATTTCTTTCAAAGCCTCAACCAGTGAGTGCATTCCTACCCTATTCACATTCCCAGTTGAGCAATGTGTGGTTTAAGTACATTAAAAGTATTGAGAATTGTTTGTTCCTCCCTAATGCCACAGTACTCTACCCATAATGGAGTAACAGTTACAGCCCATGGAGTCAATTCAGTCTCAGGATGACTATTGAACTTTTTGATCAGGAACCTTTTCACGGTGATGGAGAAATTGACATCTCCCAAATGCAAGCTGGCCATGCCAGGTTCAGACTAATCCAGACTGACATTGTAGTGAAGAGGCACAGAACTGGGGATGGCAGTATGAAGGCAAGAAAAAGAGACACTCAATCACCTCCCTTCTTCCTACTCTCTAGTGCTTTCTGATGTGACTATTAGCTAACAACAACAACAACAACAACAACAACAACAACAACAACAACAACAACAACAACTGGAGAAGATAACAAAATACAAAGACCTGCAAATAGAAATAGAACAACTGTGGCAGAAACAAGCAAAGTAGTACCAATAGTAATAGATCCCTTGGGTGCAATCCCCAAACAACTGGACTGCCACATGAATACCATCAGCATTGACAAATTCACCATCAGTCAATTGCAAAAGATGGTTTTACTTGCAACAACTTACATTCTGTGAAAATATCTTTATCACCATCAAACATCCAGATCTGCCTATCCCAGGTCCTTGGAAAGGACTTGATAGATAGACAAAAATGTCAAATCCAGTCTGAACATCTGGCTGACTGTGCAACAAACTATAATAATAATAAAAACCAACACAGCAGGAGACATCAGACTATTCCATAGAGTTGCCATATGCCATTTTCCCCACGGTCACAAATGGATTTCCTGGCAGGATTGGCCTAAATCACAATTTCTCAATCATGGATGTAAACTTTGGGAGGATAAATGAGCCCCTATTCTGAACAGAGATATAAAGAAAATGCTATTTTATTTGGATTAGATGACACCAACGAACCTGATATCACTAAGGTTCGCAACATCAGCAGTAGCCATCATACACTAACCATCTCCCCTGATGAAATCATCGAAGTTTCCAGAGATGGCCCAGAGTACAAAAACAATGATGGCTTGGTGGCCCCACGATTCTGTAGAGTCATTTGCAAAAATGAGACCAGCAAACGCAAATTCATTCATACTATAAACTCAATTGCCAGAACCAACTCCAACTATAACAAACTTCTATCACGGCCTGACCTATCCATATTATAAGGAGTCCACTCCTGTGAACTCCGCACAGAACTCAAAAGACACCAAGACCTAGGTGACACTGACTTATACATTGACTGCTGCGCCGACTGCATCAAAAGTAAGACCCACAATCTATCCCCCAACATCCAACCCTCCATCATCCAAAACTAGGTACGCACACCTCTTACTTCCTCAATACCAACCACTACTGACCTTAAATGCAAGCTAATAAATGCAAGAAGCATCGTAAACAAAATGCTCGAACTCCTCCTCTTATTAAATACTGCTACATTCTCCCTGACTCCATTATCACTGTAAGACTATTATGTTTATGTTCTGCTTGCAAAACCCGCAGAGGAGATGGACTATCTATCTTCTATAAAAAGTCACTAAACCTAAAAAATATTCAAGTTATAAATGAACTCACTCTTCATGAAACCATCGTCTGCGAACTGCAAAAACAACTTCTACACTGCAAAAACATATGGACTATACAACTCGATCAGAGCAAAGCAATAGATGCAATTTACATAGACTTCTGTAAAGCCTTTGATTCAGTGGTACATGATAAACTATTTCTAAAACTAAAATCCTATGGCATCTCTGGACCCCTACATAATTGGATAGCTGCATTGCTGTCAAACAGACAAGTGGTCAAAATAGGGAGCGCCCTATCAAATCCTGCACCTGTTAACAGCGGTGTCCCCCAAGGCAGCATTCTAGGACCAACACTCTTTATACTTTACATAAATGACCTTTGCGATCATATTATAAGCAACTGCGTTCTCTTTGCCGACGATGTAAAACACCACTGACAATGCTGCTACCCTTCAAAAAGACCTAGACTTTGTGTCAGAATGGTCAAACAATTGGCAACTTCAAATCTCAACCAACAAATGCTCTGTCTTACACATTGGCAAAAGAAATGAGAACACAAAATACAAGCTGGGTGGACACGACCTTGTAGACGACCCTCACTATGTCAAGGACCTTGGAGTACTCCTATCTATTATTATAAGTCCCAAAGCCCACTGTAACAACATTGCCAAAAAGGCATTAAGAGTTGTAAACCTAATCTTGCATACTGTAGCTTCTTCTCCGGTAATATTGCACTACTAACGAGAGCATACAAAACATTTGCTAGACCAATTCTTGAATACAGCTCATCTGTCTGGAACCTGCACTGCATATCGGACATTAATACAATTGAACGTGTCCAGAGATATTTCACGAGAAGAGTCCTCCACTCCTCTGCTCGCAACAGAATACCTTTTGCCACCAGACTTGAAATTTTGGGCTTAGATAACTTAGAATTATGCCGCCTTAGGTATGACCTAAGTGTAGTTCCTAAAATTATCTGCTACAATGTCCTTCCTGTCAATGACTACTTCAGCTTTAACCAAAACAATACACGAGCACACAATAGATACAAACTTAAAGTAAACCGCTCCAAACTCAATTGCAGAAAATACGACTTCAGCAATAGAGTGGTCAATGCCTGGAATGCACTACCTGACTCTGTGGTTTCATCCCCAAACTCCCAAAAATTTTAACCTTAGACTGTCTACTGTTGACCTCACTCCATTCCTAAGAGGTCTGTAAGGGGCGTGCATAAGCGCACCAGCGTGCCTACCGTCCCTGTCCAAATGTTCCCTTTTATTTGTATTCATTTCATACATTCAAATCATGTTTATACCTACATATGTTATCTAATAGGTGCTTGACAAATAAAAAAATAAAAAATAAAGTTATTTGTTTCATCAGACTCATAAGATGGGACACAGTAATTCCAAGAGAGGGCAACATCGCTTGGGGCTCAGGTTTCTGAAGCTATGGCAATTCCCAACATAAACAAGTTTTCTCTGAAATTTATATTAAAACTTTCCAAATATTGTACCACATGCACAGTGGTACAATAACAAACATATAGCTGCAAAAGAATTGGCATAGTATAAAATTCAAATAATGAGGAAAGTATATTATGTTCATTTATGAAACTTTTTATCAACACTGTGAAGCTGTATCTTCCCAACTATAGATATGAAAAGCAATGTTCCCCACCCATCCTTAAAAGAACTATGATACCACAAAGGACAGAAGGGCCAGAGCTCAGCAACAGTGCCTCTGCTTGGCAAGTACAACATCTGAGCTTTAGCATCTGGCCTCTCAGGTCTGGGAAATATTCCAATCTGAAAGCCCGAGAAGTGGCAAACAAACTTTTAAATCAGTTATTCCATCTATCAATTAAATCAGAAGGATATTAAGCTTGGTATTCAAAAATTACCCACTTACATTGTGTACCGTGAAATATTCAGCAATTGAAGTTTAGAACACAAATAACTATTGAATGCAGCTGATGTCAAGTTTTGGCTAAAACACATCTGTTATTTTAGTTAGCACATAAGAATGGCTTTTAAAGCAGATACCAAACACTCTGCAGCTAAATCAATAAAAGTGGGGGATATTTGTCATGAAAAGGTCTGTCTCTGCTAAACATGTCTACCCATTTTCACGATAATGTGCATTTGGATGATAATGTGAAGTCCTTATGGAATTGGGGACATGTTTTTTTTGTTCTACATCTGATAAGTGATTATGCAATATTAATTCCCAATCCTTTCCTCTATTTTTTCTCTCCCTCCCATGCACTTTTCTCACACTTCATAACTATCTATAGAGGACAAGCTTCCAGTTCCAAACATTTTAGCACTGCAGAATACATACCTCCTCTGTATTATAACTCAGGAATTGCAAGATACCACCAACATTTCAAAATAGACAAATACACAAGTCACAACACAATTCAAATTCAGTTCAGGCCTGGCTGCTAATTAAACATCTATCATATATTTGTATCAAAGAATGTTTAGAAAACAGTCAACATTCACAGAAAAGTAATAAACAGCACATACTGTATGTATTTGGTTCTATTATATATGACTGTTAAATACATTTAAAAGAGAAGGACAGTTTTACACGAAGCAGTGTGTATGAACAGAAAGCACATAGGTGAGCACGATGTAACAATAAACACAAATATAATGCAATAAACTGTGAAAGAGTGTGGCGCCTTTATAAGATTGCCCAAGGGTGAATTCAGCCCATTAAACAATTCATCCCTGCATAATGGGATTCAAAGAGAAGAAGGTTTTACGGGTGAAAACATTATAGTCCTCAGTAGTTTCCTCTGAAGTCTCTGTAGGCTACTAGGAAATTTGATACCTGTTTTATTTCCATGGCCACAAAGTGCATATTTTATTACTGTCAAGGAGCTACAAGTAAAAACTAGGTCTGTCTTGACACTGCTGCTCTGCAATTATTCACTCTAGCAGTAACTGTTGCTGGGAAGGCAAAAGAAGAAGAATGTTGGTTTCCTAACCTTGAGTTCTCTGTGCCCTTTTTGGGCAGGAAAACAATGCACTCCTGTAACTTTCATTGCCATGATTGAATGGATCAAATTTCAGAAAGGGTATTGAAGCATCCCATCCATTACAGCCAGGTTTTGCTAAACATCAAGAACATTCTCCCTCACCCCGCTTTAATGCAGAAACAATGAACCAATAGCTTTGCAGCCCCCTCCACTAAAAGGCATGTAATAATAATTTTAGCCCTTCAGTTTAAGTTGACAAAGAGAAGGGCCTAAGTCAAGTATGAGCTGTTTGATGTGTTGGAAGAAATATCCATCTGGTTCAGTTCCAAGCCGGGAGAAAGACACTGGAAACATGGAGGCTGATTGGAAAGAAGGTTTAATGATGAACAGAACCACCAAGCACATGGTTCTGGGGCAGCTGACAAAATAGAGTTGAGAGTGGAGGGTTTTTATACCTTCTTTGAGCTTTGCACTTGAGCTTCCTGTTCCTGTGCAAGAACATGTATTCTATTGGCTGTTGTCAGACCCATGGGGCCATGTAGGGGTTATGTAAGGGTCATAGCTGGCTCTATGGGCAAATTACAAATCCTAGGTGTTTGTCTGAGCTAAGTTATGTTGAAGTTTGAAGTGCTCTGAGGGTGATGCAATAATTCCTATTGTGACTTAATGGTTTTTTTCAGTGTTGGATCTTGGGTGATGGCTGCTTCTAATCCTACCATCCTGCCTTTGTTTCAAAATATCCTGTCTTGAATGGATTACCAAATCTGCATTTCTAAAAGCTGGCCTCAGCATCTGCTGGGGCTATTAAGAAAGTCTTAGTCTGTTTTCTGTCTTTAAAAAAAACATGTTTCTCCATTTCTCATCTAGGGAAATATAATATTCTGCCTTTTTAAATATTCCCCAAAATTTTTATTCTTCTGGGGCGTGGGTGCTGACTTTCTACAGATGCATCAGGATGCTACATGCTAAATATTGCATGGTTAAGATTGCAGGATGGTGATGAGAGGATCTTGGGAAGAGGAAGTACAGTAATGGATAGAACTGTGTTGGTTGTGTGGCCTCTTCAGTGTGTAGCCTAGCAAAATTGTAACCCTTCAGTCAGGATTAATTTAAGTCTTTAACTGTATCAGATAGTTTGTTATATAATGGGGACCACTAACAAGATTTTAAAATAAGTATGGTAAAAGGTGTTTTAAAATGGTAAAAAGAAAAACACCACAAAAAGAAACCCCCAAATTCTTCCAACGGCTTTCTCAAAGTACTTTAGCAGAATCTGAAGATTTCTTTTTGTGGTATTTTTGAGTTTATTATGCTGAAAATACAAATGGAACAGAGCGTCTATTATCCATTGTCCTAGAACCCCCTGGTTGTCCCCTTTTGTCCATCTCAAGAAGCCCCATGAAAGGAATTGCTGTAGATGATTTTCCTGGAGATGTACATAGCTGAAAGCTGGGAAGCCAACGAGACTAATGGGCATTGAATGGGATTGTATAATAAAAGAGAAGGTTGTACCTCTTGATTAATGTCAGTCTTTTGAGGCAGACCAAGTGAAGAAACAGAGGACTGCAGGGTACAATAACAGAATTTTGAAAGCCTGACAAAATTTATCTCCTGCTCCTTTTTATATCAAAGGGAATTGAGGAGAAGCAATCTTGAGCTTCTTTTCTACTGCACTGTCTTTCATGGCTATGTTGGTGTGTGTGTCTCTGCCTTGCATTCTTTCTTCAAGATTATTTTTCTACTTCTCTAGAGTTAAGACTACCAGAATTTAGGCATTAAAAAAATCCAGTCAGCTACGAGATGGTAACAAAAGGATTCAGAACCTTCCAATTCTTTGTTGCCATTTCGTCGTCCTGATTTTTACAGATGAGATCTCATAGGTTTGGTAACCCAGCTTACTGCTGCCCCACCATAAATATTTTAGTTTTTTTTAAACTAAATATTTTAGCTTAGTTTTTTCAGAATATTTTAGGTTTTTTTTAGAAACCCCCCCCCTCAATTTGTTTTCCTCAAATTGAATGTGAATTGTTGGGGGTGGGGGAATGCAGGGTTCTTGAATAGCTGTAGCACAGATGCATGATGTTCCTGAATCACATGGAGGCGGTTCAGGATAGGTCACCAAATTTGATGAAAAGGAGGTATATAACAAAATCACCTCATTTTTGCTGCAAGAAAAATTGCATCTTTGCTTTTACCATCTTTGTCAGTAAAAAGCAGCGTGAATCCATGGATACTAACCAGGAGTGAATTTGGCACAATTTAGTCTATACTTCTCACCTTTTGTTATATTCTCTTCAATTATAACAATAATTTTCCTTGACAGTTCAGAAAGGGAAGCTAAATCTCCCTCCTGCGTGAAATGACATAAGATACTTCCTGTTCATTATGGCTACTTTGGTCATGTGGACACAGCAGAAAAATGCCTTTACTCCAATTCTCCCTTAATATCTGTACTTATGTATATCAGCCTAATTTTCTATGTTAGATGTGGTCTAGTAGGCTGTGTCCAGCCTTTAAAAGCAAAGTGATTATATGAGATGATAAACCAGAAGTCTTCAAACTTGGAAAGTTTAAGACTTGTGGACTTCAGCTCCCAGAATTCGCCAGCCAGCTATGCTGGCTGGAGAATTCTGGGAGTTGAAGTGCACAAGTTTTAAAGCTGCCAAGTTTGGGGACCCCTGTGATAAACCATCATATGATTTGTTTCTGACTTACTCTATAGTGCAAATATAACAACTGTGGTTTATAAACTGTTTTATAGCTTAGCTTATTTTGTGATCAAATACCATTTCAGTTAACTGAACACAATATGGTTTTAGAAACTGATGATCACTCTGTTAATATATGGTAGTCAGAATTTTGGTCAAGTCAGGAATGCACTAAAGCTTTATATTCCATCCAAGAAGGAACCAAGAGATTCAATCTTGAATTCCTTTTCTCCTTGGAAGTTCCTCTCTTCACTCGTGATACCCACAGAAGATATTTGCCCTTAGCTTATGATATCTCATATTTATGCATTTTATATGCAACTATTAAATTCGCTGAAGAGATGCTATGGTTTTATAATTTCCCCCCCAGAAGAAATAATTTTATTACTTCTTACTCCCTCACCACCTAGTTTCTTCTCCCTAAGTCCTGCTTGGAGAACTTAATGGTTGCTCTTCCATTTATATTAAGAAACAAACATGGTTATTCATTTACTCAATTCCAACTCTCCTTCAGGAATTCAAGTTGTTTTATGTAGTACTCCCTCTCCTAATTTTTCTCCCACCAGAACAATCCTTTAAATAGATTTAGACAAGAGAGAGTGATTGGCCCAAAGCTATTCATTGGGAACTCTAATTGTCTTCAGGTATATCTCAATGGGTAGTGACTTGATTAAATAAGTTCTCTAAAACTCATTTTGCCTTTGCCTCCACCCACAGATTACATCGTGTTTAAAATAAGGATGTAGAAAGAAAAGAAAAGAAGGGCTAAAAACCCAAAATTTTTGGCTCCAAAACAGGCAGTCCATTACAATTTGAACCCTGTCTGTATAAGCTTGGATTTTGAATTGGGTTCTGAATCCAGTTTTATATATCAGAGGTGGGATCCTACCTCTGATTGCCGGTACGGTTAATCGCTGAGTTCGGTGGAGAGCCGAAGACGCTGCTCGAGCCTGCTCCCATTCCCGGAGCGGGAGCTTTCCCCGGGCGCTTTTCCCACCTGCATGGATGCCGCCAATTGCGTTCTTTTGCCCTCTGCGCATGGGGGCATGCGCAGAGGGCAAAAGAACGCAATTGGTGGCGATATATATTATATATATATATATATATATATATATATATATATATATATATATATATATATATATATATATATATATATATATATATATATATATATATATATATATATATATATATATATATGTAGGTCTTTGGGTATTTGGGTTTTCTCCCGCGTGAAATTGGAAGTGTCTTTGCAACGTTTCGACGAAGTCTCATTCGTCATCATCAGGCTGGAGTCTTCAGCTTGCTGCTTCTAGGAGCAATGTGAGATTGCAGCTGTTTCTTCTTTTTAACTGCCACTGGGGGTTTGAACTGTGGCTGTGTTCTGATTGGGTGGAGGTGTGTTCTGATTTGTTGGGGGCTTGGCTGTGCTCTGATTGGATGGGGGGTTGGCTGTGCTATGATTGGCTGGGGTGTCAGTTTGCTTCATGTATGGAATGGAGGGGTTTAGAGTGGCTAAAGATGCAGCTATGGTCTGGCTTCTGGTTTGTGGCCGTGCCTCATTGGTGTGGGTTTGGGTTTGCTTTTTGCATGGGTGTGTGGTGGTGACATCCTGTGTGGTTTTCGTGAGTGTGGGTAAGTTGCTTTTGGGTGGCTTGCTGGTGCAGAGGATGTAAGGACTTACCCAAAGAGGAACACACTGCACTACGTAACCTGAAAGAAGACACCAGCATAATAATCCTACCAGCAGACAAGGGCAACGCCACAGTGGTTATGAACACATCTGACTACCAAACCAAATTAACCAACCTACTCCAAGACTCCACATACAAACCCCTAAACAAAGACCCCACCACCTACCTGGAAAAAACCACTAGATCCAAAATAAAAGCCTCTCCCATCAGCGAAGAGATCCAGCAAAGAATCATTCCCAGAGAGAAATCATCCAGATGCCCCAAGCTCTATGGTCTCCCCAAGATACACAAAGAAGGAACCCCACTTAGACCCATAGTCAGCTCCATAGGCTCACCTCTACAAAACCTAGCCAAATTTCTCGCAAAACAACTAGAACCTTATGCAGAATCCATCACCTCATATGTAAAAAACTCATTCCAGTTCATAGAGATCATAAAGAAACAAAACTTACAGCCCAGCGACCTACTCGTGAGCTTCGATGTCATATCCCTCTTCACCCAAGTGCCAATCAAAGAAGCCTTGACAGCTATCCAAAACAAATACAACCCCCCCAAGCACATCCTAGATCTGACCAACCACTGCCTATCCAACACATACTTCATCTATAACGGACAAAAATACAAACAAATGGAAGGAGCACCCATGGGATCACCCCTCTCACCTGTCATTGCTAACCTCTATATGGAACACTTTGAAACCCAAGCTCTAGAAAAATCTGATCACAAACCCAAACTCTGGCTCAGATATGTAGATGACACCTTCATAATCTGGCCACACCGGAAAGAAAAACTGGACAACTTCCTCATACACCTCAACAGCCTACACCCCAAAATACATTTCACCATGGAAACAGAAGCTAACAACCAACTTCCCTTCCTGGATGTCTTAGTCTACAAGAAATCCAATGGCTCCCTAGGACACACCATCTACCAGAAGAAAACCCACACTAACCGCTATCTGCACGCACTCTCACACCACCACCCAGCACAGATCAACTCCGTAGCCAAGACACTCATCTCCAGAACAAAACGCCTAGCAGACGAACAACACCTAAAAACCGAACTAAATACTCTCACTAACGTACTAGTATCCAATGGATTCCAAAGAAATAAGATCACCAACCTAATCCAAAAAGAAACCCCCACTAAAATCCAAGACAGAGAACAAGAAAACGGCAAAGCCCTCCTACCATACATAAAAGGAACCACAGACAGAATCAGCAAGATCCTCCACAAACACAACATCAAGACAGCATTCTGCACAAACCGAAAAATATCCACCATCCTAAGAAACCCCAAAGACAAAATTGAGTTAGAAAATCAAGGAGTATATGAAATCCCATGCACCGCCTGCCCCACCACATACATTGGACAAACCAACAGAAGAATAAGTGCACGCATTGAAGAACACAAGAACTCAGTCAAAAAAGAGGAACCAACTTCTTCCTTGGTCCAACATCTTAAAGCCACAGGACATGAAATTAACTTTAAAAAGACCAGAACTATCGCCAAAACTGAACATTTTAACAACAGAATAATCAGAGAAGCCATTGAGATAGAGAAACGCCCACACAGCATGAATAAACGAGATGACACCTCCCGCCTACCAGCCATTTGGAAACCCGCACTTATTGACAAACGAGTCCCTAACACTAAGAATGACACTAGACCCACACTCACGAAAACCACACAGGATGTCACCACCACACACTCATGCAAAAAGCAAACCCAAACCCACACCAATGAGGCACGGCCACAAACCAGAAGCCAGACCATAGCTGCATCTTTAGCCACTCTAAACCCCTCCATTCCATACATGAAGCAAACTGACACCCCAGCCAATCATAGCACAGCCAACCCCCCATCCAATCAGAGCACAGCCAAGCCTCCAACAAATCAGAACACACCTCCACCCAATCAGAACACAGCCAAGCTCCCACCCTATCAGTTCAAACCCCCAGTGGCAGTTAAAAAGAAGAAACAGCTGCAATCTCACATTGCTCCTAGAAGCAGCAAGCTGAAGACTCCAGCCTGATGATGACGAATGAGACTTCGTCGAAATGTTGCAAAGACACTTCCAATTTCACGCGGGAGAAAACCCAAATACCCAAAGACCTACATACAAACACCCGCGAAAACCTCAGAAAACATATATATATATATATATATATATATATATATATATATATATATATATATATATATATATATATATATATATATATATATATATATATATATATATATATATGCCATTTTTAAGCATCCCCACTTAATTTGTGAAGAAAAAGAAGACAACTTTTGAAAGAAAGATGGAGGTGAGCTAGAAGGCTGTGTGTGTGTGAATGCATGTGTGCATGAGATGTTATAAAGGCTCACTCAACCCGTCTTTATTTCATCCTATGCCCTAACATCCTAGTAGATTGTTCAGCACTTCTATTTATACATTTATAAAATTACAATTCCAGAAAGTAGTATTTTAGTAAGGAGTGCTTCAAAAGAATATATTCCCACCATATAATAATGAGCAGAAAAGTTACATTTAATGTGACAAATGGTATGTCCTTCTTCAAGTCAAGCTTGACTACTGTGCTTCACTGAGCTGCCTGTGCATCCTCAAAGGGTATTATGTCTGACCTCTTACAATAACTTATGTATTTTCATATAGTAAGTTTTATCAAGTAAAACATTGCAGCCAAAACAGTTTTTGTTGCCATGGGGATGGCTTTTTGTTGTTGTGAATCGTACCTGAAAAACAGGCAATCTGCAGCCTTTGAGCTGCTTGTACTGCAAATGATGATGGCACAAAATGATTGTGTTGATCTATTCTTATTAGATAGGGACGCGGTGGCTCAGTGGCTAAGATGCTGAGCTTGTTGATCAAAAGGTTGGCAGTTCAGCAGTTCGAATCCCTAGTGCCAAGTAATGGGGTGAGCTCCCGTTACTTGTCCCAGCTTCTGCCAACCTAGCAGTTGGAAAGCACGTAAAAAATGCAAGTAGAAAAATAGGGACCACCTTTGGTGGGAAGGTAACAGTGTTCCGTGCGCCTTTGGCGTTTAGTCATGCCAGCCACATGACCACGGAGACGTCTTTGGACAGCGCTGGGTCTTCGGCTTTGAAACAGAGATGAGCACCGCCCCCTAGAGTTGGGAACGACTAGCACATATGTGCGAGAGGAACCTTTACCTTTACCTTTATTCTTATTAAGGGAGTTCTCTTGTATGAAGTTTTATTTTACAAAGACTTACATTATTCACAGCCTTTAAAAAAAAAGTAACATAGAAAGTGTTAATGTAAGAACTGAATTTTAAGAAAATCTAGGGTAGTATATTATCACAACCATTATTCCTATTTATATCAATCTTCAGGAAGTTGGGATCATTATTATGATACCAAGGCAGCAGCATCTGTAAGCAAGAGAGAATTATCTACATGCACACAAAACCCCCAAGTTTCATATCAGTACACTGTCAATTTCTCATCCTATATGGATACTTTAAAAATGTTCCATGGAGATTCTCAGTCATCCAGAGATGACTGCTCCAAAGGTGCTTTTTTCATCATCCAGTCATCCAGAGATGACTGCTCCAAAGGTGCTTTTTCAAGGACTTGCCTTTCCTTGAAGATGTTTAGCTTCTCATTCAAGAAGCTTCTTCAGTTCTGAAGACAGAAGAGAACTGAAGAAGCTTCTTGGAAGAGAAGCTAAATGTCTTCAAGGAAAAACGAAGTCCAGTTGCCTTTTGAAAAAGCACCTTTGGGACATGCTTGAAAAAAGTTTGAACATTGTACATCCTGTACTCTGTCCTTTAATGTAAATATTGCACTAAACCATAAATTGATTTGATTTGGCTTAGAGTGATGTGTAGAACCAAACATTTGTTTCTAAGCCATAGTTTATGGAGTAATGTGATGTGTGAACCAGGCCACTATTTCTTATTCAGTAAACCATGTTCAAATAAAATATGGCTTCATTGTGTTATGGATCCAACCATTGAACTGTTTTTCATAAAGTATTAGGGAAATTTGGCATGTACTCACAGTGAGGAACAAACCACCCTTTAAAACTCTTTCCACCAGTATCTAATAAGCCCTTCAAGATCTCTCTAAGCCAAGGTTGTCAAATTGGTGGCCCATGGGCCATATGCGTCATGTGCAGGCCATGCCCACCCCAGCTCAGTGAAGGGAAAAACATCGCGATACATCACGTGATGGCAATGTGACGCCGCACGTTTGACGCCCATGTTCTAGGCTGTTGGATAGCAGATAGCTTTATCCAATGGAAAGAATGTGTGGGGAAAGAAACATTTATGTCTGTAACATAACATTTTATAAGAAAGTATTATTAAGGCTGGTGTTTGTGTGAAAGAAAAATAAATATAAGCATTATTTGGGAAATAGCACAGTAATAGGGAAGCCTGAATTGCTTAAATCTATCCACAGCCAAGAGATTGTAGAATGTTCTCCTCTATTAGGGAAAGAGAGTGAGCCAGGAAAATACCTGAACCTCATAGAAGAAAGTCAAAAGAGAAAAAAGAACTGAGAGGAGAGATGAAGCATGTGATTTATTTTATTTATTTATTCTATGCCGCCCTACTCCCTGAGGACTATCTCAGCCCACCAATAGGATATAGTCTCAGCCCACCAATACGATATAGTCCCTGAGGACTATATCAGCCCACCAATAGGAGACAACTTATATGGAAATATGCAAAGTAGATTTTCTTTTAGAAAAGAGAAGGAAATCAAAGTATCATCCCTCTGCTAACACTGTATTTATGGTTCCTAGCCAGCCAATAGATTTATAAGATATAGTTAATTAATAAAAGTAATTTCAAGACAGATGTGGAGCTTGGGGAGTAGCAGGTGCAGCACAGTGATATCTATGTAGATTTGTTGGTTTTAAACTGGAACTCTGTGTTGGTGTTTGTGTGTGTGTGTGTGTGCTATTGTGCATTTAAGAAACTAGTAAGTTCAGGAGGAAGAAAGTAGCTAAGACATGACATGAAAGAAAGTTGAAAGAAGGACATGGGAATTTAAAAAGAAGGATTGATTCCCTAGGTTTCTTCCCTGAGGAGAAAAGGCTTTTAAAGAAAGTCTGGTAGATTGTTTGTCGATATCCATTCAAGTGTACTTGAAGGTAGTTTGAGAGATGGATGGAAGAGTGAGGTGAGAAACACTTGAAAGTAGCTTCAGTGTTTTATTGCACATCCATTTTTATTTTTCCTTTATTTTACAAAGAAGATAGGAGAATATTTGCTCTGCTGAGAACCATAATGCACACGCCAGATCTTAGTTCTAAATTTGTAGCTAAATTTGAGCTCCAGTTAAAGGCTTGAACATGTAGAAACTTTTCATTCATTGTTTGGCAGAACATTGGCATGGATGTCGGAAAAGACAGGGCTGCTTTATTTGCTTCTTGTTACCATTTCACTTTAAACATTGTAAATTAAAACAAATTACCTTTAGAAAGGCATTCTGTCTTCACCCATGCTGAGAAGTCAACTGGCAAAGCTCTGAACATCTGCTCCGACTTGGCACAAGGGCAGCCATATTAACTCTCCCTCTGTGTGTCATTATCTCCAGCTACATTGTTTATATCTTTGCCTCCTGTATGGCTACTTTGGCTCACAGCAGTATTCAGAGGACTAATTAATGTTTGCCAAGTGCTAGTATTTAAGGTGACAAATGAATGCTGTTCACGATGATGATAATTTGACCCTAGAATGGGCATGGACAATCTGAAGCATTATGCCAGCCAACTTAAAATAAGAGTTGAACTTAATCATTTAGAGGAGGCACTAATGCTCTAGATCAGGGGTCAGCAACCCGCGGCTCTGGAGCCTCATGTGGCTCTTTCATCCCTCTGCTGCGGCTCCCTGTCACCGGTCAGCACCACAATTTTGAGAGGAGCTTCCGGTTAGGGTGGGGGGGGGGGGGAAGCAGGGCACACCAGGAGGAGACTCTATGGCAAGGGGTGGGTTTTCCAGTCAGCTCCACAATTGATAGGGCTTTCGGTTAGGACAGGTAGAGGAAAAAGGACAACTCGCTAGGAGGAGACTCTATGGTGGGAGAACCGGACTTCCGGTCGGCTCCAGAATTGAACGGGGGACTTCTGGTTAGGACCTTTGTGGCTCTTTGAATGTTTAAGGTTGCTGATCCCTGCTCTAGATATTGAGCAGCTAAGCCAAAGAATAGGAAAACCCCCCTAAATTGACAGATATTCCCCCCCAATTAATCTTAATTCTTAGTAACTACCTGAATGTGTCCATAGGAAGTGGGTTTTACTAGTGACTTCCTCCAGGATTTATTTATTATTTACTTCCCAGTCTAGTTTTTAACACAGAAATTTCCTATTCACAACCCATTGAAGTACCAGTCAGGACTGATACTACTTAACCTTTTTATGATCAGCTAAACCCAGCTATCTGTTGCCACCTACTATTTAATGTACATGTGAACATGTACATTAATTTATATCTAAATTGATTGTAAAGCTCTCCCCTTTTGCTATGGCCTTATATGAGTACATTTCCATCCAAGTAGCTCTTCTTTTATTCCAAATTACAATATCCCATATGAATACTTCATAAGATACTATGTAATATTGAGTCACAAATTCTGCTGTAATTATCTTGAAAAACTTCTCATAGAGGTTGTTTCTCAAAGAACCCAAGAGTAGAATGTCAAGCTCTGGATTTGCCAATCATGATAGCTTAGAGGAAGTTATTACACTTATTATCAATATATATATGCTACTAATGCAAGTATGTTCCTTCATAATAACATTAAACATAACATGATAGCATGAACCTTAATATAGGCCAAGAAGCCTCTTTGACAAGGAAAGACATCATCATTATCACATGTTATTTTGAAGTCTACCTATCCTTTTCATTTGAAGACCAATTTAACAAGATTGTTACATGACTTAAATGATCACACACTATCTACCTCTGTGTTAATCCTTTATTTGTTAGTTTCCTGCCTCCAGGAGCTCAAGTTGGTCTCTGTAGTACTATATTCTCTTCTTCAGCTTTTCAATTTACTTGGTGAATGGCTGAGAATGGACCTCGTCTATGTCTCCCTGGTCTTAAGCCCAACTTCTTATTTACTGTCTATCCAAGTCTCAGAATAGGACTTCATGAATCATTATCACAAGAAACATCATAGATAACTTTTTCAAACACAAATGCTGTATCTAGACTACCGCATCCTGCCGTATACCTCCCTACGACCAGTTAGGGCCCACAGAGTCGGCCTCCTCCAGGTCCCGTCGACCAAACAGTGCCGGCTGGCGGGGCCGAGGGGGAGGGCCTTCTCTGTGGGAGCTCCCTCCCTGTGGAACCAGCTTCCCCCGGAGATCAGGACCATCCCCACCCTACTGGCCTTCCAGAAAGCAATAAAAACTTGGCTCTTC